>CM028383.1:31621084-31652322 GCA_013146195.2 Codonopsis lanceolata | reverse complement strand
TTTTCGAGTTAGACTATTTTCGGAAGACTTCTTCTCCATCGTCGAAAAAAAATAAATAAATAAATATATATATATATATATATATATATATATATATATATATATATATATATATATATATATATATATATATAAAAAAAGAAAGAAAAATTATGTATCGACGAAAAATGAAAGCGGAAGAAGAAGAGTGTAACAAAGATTCAAATGGAAGCATAGCTTTCAAGAGGAAAAATATGTTAGAAAATCATGCCGATAAGAATGATGTGATATTTTTAGAAAATAGATTGCCCAAAACAAGTTTTCGGGGGAAAGAAGAAAAACCGAAAAAGTAAATCTAAAAGCACCCATCCACTTGTGGTCTTTATGTCCTAGCCTAAACAGTGGAAAACTTCATTTTTCGGAAGTATGAGGGATAAAGGGTAGTCTTACTCCTCACTTTGAATTCCAATCCTTTCCATCAAATCCCCCATCACCTTGGCCTTACATTACAAGCTAAATAAAGACCTAATGATCTTCTTGCCAATGCTTATGCTGTTTTAACTGTCAAGTGAGTCATATGGAATTGATCACACACTTCATGTTCATTATTATTCACCCTAAAGCTCACCGTATTAGCATAATCTTAGCTATTACAAGTCATTGGGATAGGAGAGCATTGTATGTCATGCATAGAAGTGCATGGGATGGATGTATAAGTCTTTGAAAGCCTTGGGACCTTTCGTCTCAGAATCGACCGGTTTGATGGTAGATCTCATAATTCTTAATGCGTGATTTTCTCTTAAACTTTGATTTTCATATGAATGTGGTGCTTAGCTTAATAAAACTGTTTTAGTTAAGATATTATCTAAGATTGGTGATCACACACACACGGAGAAATTAAAAGTAGTAGCAGTCTTAAGAAAAGATCAGTTGGTTTTATATGACTAAGCCTGCATATATGTGGTGAGCATTGAACTGAGACTGCTTTGCATGCCATAATTCATAACCTGAGGTGAAACCAAAAAGATTTTTGTTTTATTCCTAGTTTAATTTTTATCCGTTTTTGTATTTATCATTTTTTGTATTTATCTGTTTAGTCGAGTCACTCGAAAGAGTCTCCTTGAGTTTTTGGGCTTATAGAGGAGTGTAAATAGTGTCACCCTCCAAAAAGATTTTCACTTTTGTTATTTATATGCTTTTGTTTGTATAAGTGTTATTATTTACTCGTGGACGAGTAAAGTTTAAGTTTGGGGGTATTTGATCGATGTATTTTATACGTCGATTTTATATGCTTCTATGACTTAAATTATGCTATTTCATGAGGCTTTTGACTACTGATATATGTTTTTGGTGAGTCTTGTAAGTTTTAGGGCTATTAGTGAAAATATGCCAAACACCAAGGTTTTATGTGCAAATTCCAAGAAGGGCCAAAGAGGAAAATTGAAGAATAAATGAAGGCAGCCAGATCTGGAGACCTTGCGGACGCAAGGTACATCAGACCTTGCGACAGCAAGGTAGGCAGTACGGATAAGAAGTCAAGCGATCCCAAGGCCGGACACCTGCTGGAGACCTTGCGGACGCAAGGTACTCAACACCTTGCGACCGCAAGGTGGTCAGAATGCGATATTTTCGTGTTTTCACATAGAAGTTCGATTGGATTACAACTCCCGAGTATATATTGAAGTAGGATGCCGAAAGCCTGTATAGAAAAACGGCTGGAAATAGTTCCGTATAGATTTTAGATAGATTTTAGATTGTATAATATAGTTAGATTTTGTAATTATAATTTATGAAGATCAAGATCATGTTTCCAATCATCTCCATGTGCTGTTCATTGTCTATGATGAACTAAATCATCCATAATCTAGGAGGTGGGAAGTAACTTGTATCGAATTTATGTTTTAATTCATCGGTATGTTCATTCAATTCTTGTTGATTGTGGTGTTTATCAATCCCTATATTATTTCGCTTTGAACAAATGAATGTAATTGCAAATAATAAAGGTCTAGAGGTGCGGATAAATGCATGACCAATGTGCATATGTCGTACACTGGCTCACCATCACAATAAATTGGACCTATCGATGCACGAGAGTGATAAGTTAGGACCAGGTTCATACATGATCTAGGTGACAGATAAATCATAAATCTAGGTGACAGCTAGATTAAAGTTCTTGTGCTTAGGATATAGAATGGATGAATATTATGGGATGGAGGTGAACCAATAGTTCAACAGACTATATCTATCTTTAGTGAACGAACCCAAGAAATTGAATGATAATTATTATGAATTGAACATAAAGGAGATATAAGTGAAACCCAGAATCCTAGATTACCACCCACCATAAGATCTTTATATCTGTAATTACTGCTAATTAGTTAAACAACTAAATAGTAGTTTAGAATAGAAATAAATATAAAAACCCCCTTTAGATTAACAGTTTGCTATCAATAAATTGCACTGTTCGTGATCACTTGTCTCTGTGGGTTCGACCCTTGCTTCCAATACTATTCTATAATAGTCTTGTCCACTTGCAAGGAAAAAGATTAAATAAAACATCGATCACATGCCATAAAAATATCAAGTCATGTTAAAAGGACTAACGGATGTCAAGTTACAAGATTAAAAGTGCAAAAAGACAGAAGAATTAACAAACAGTGAATTACATGGGGTGAAAGTGCCAAAAGCAAAAGAAGAAAACAAAGTGGGAGCGGCCTATGGCCATTATGGACGCTACGCCCATAATGCCTATAGGCGGCGCCCAAAACCCTATAGGAGTGCCCATGTTCCTCTTGTTCACTGCTGCAATTTTCATTTGGTACAATTCCTTCAGCACATGGTATAAGCGCTACGCCCATAATGCCTATAGGCGGCGCCCAAAACCCTATAGGTAGTGCCCATGCTCCTCTTGTTCACTGCTGCAATTTTCATTTGGTACAATTCCTTCAGCACATGGTATAAGCATTTAAAGCACAGAAGATAATTTCCAATGATCCTTCGCTAATAAGGAAAGCTAGCTCTCAGCCTATAAATACAGGGGTCAGCCAGTGTCCAAACAACGAAGAAATTTACGGAGGAAAAGCGATCAGTCTGTTATGCTGTAGTTTTGATATCCAACCTCGAAGCTCCATTAGGCTGCTGAAATCTCCTCTAAACACATAAACTTTTCGACCAAAGTGAAACCCTAGTTACCCTGTTAGGTTTCTGCCCTTTTTCATCGGTTCCAAAATCCCAAAAAGAGCAGTTACCCTACCCGAATCCAGACATCAAATCCAGCAAAAGCAAGCAGTTGCTCTACCCAATTTCAGACTCGACAACAACGATAAACAATCAAAAGCAAGCAGTTAAGCCGCTCGGATCCCGATGGGAAAAGCAACCAAAAGGAGCAGTCATGCTGCCCGAAATCCAGCAACAACAATAACAACAATAAAAAAAAAAGACTCCCTCTCCCTAATGGACATAATGAGCACACCCTAAAAACCTATCAAAAAAGAAGTTGGCCCGGGATAAAGTCCACACGCTTCAAAGGTAGGTATCCTAAAGTATTTATTATTTTTGTCTTTTTAATAAGTGCTATTTAAATAGTAAAAATACCACGAAAATAAGTCGTTATAATGCTAAAATTTTGGGTTTAAGTAGCACTAAAATAAGTCGTTATTATAGCCTATTTTTTATAAAGTTTATCAGCAACTCTAAAATGAAGCTGATGTGATTTTCTTTATTTCTTTTGTCATATATACATTTATATATTTAAATGTTTTATTTAAATTTTTAAATTTATAAAGAGCATATTTAGCCAAAAAAAAAATAATTTTGAGTCCGAAAGGGCGAGTTGGGTGCCTAACCCCTTCCCAACTCGTAACTTAGCCTCCGAACCCTTTATAAATTTGATATATTTGGTTTTTCTTTGTTTATCTTTAAAATAAAGATGACGAATTTGTTATTTATATTTTGAGTCCACAATTGAGGCCGAGCGTATTCCACATGCTTTTAAAAGTTTCAAAACCACCCCGCATTTCAGTGGCGCAGATCCGGTTAAAAACGGGGCACTCACAGTGACGACACCGCTGGGGATGTTGTTTTTATTTTAATAATAAAATAAAAATAGAGGGCTAGACTCAGTTTACGTTTTTTATATATGTATATATAAATATATATTTTTGAATTTTTGGCTAAATATGTTCATTATATTTATTTAACAATTTAAATATTACATTTTTATATATCTGTGTATATATGTGCGTATAACCTTGAAATCTTGCAGCAACTTCATTTTGGGGGCCAGTGCAACCCAAAAAAAAAAAAAGCGGGAGCATTTTTGCTTTATTTTGTTTTATTCTGCTATTATATTATTCCTGGTGGATATGTAAATATTTTATTATTCTGTCATTTTTATTTTGGGGATTATGACCACATGTAATTAATAGGAACATATAGTTTCCCCATTTTTCTTTCTATTTATTGATCTGAATGGCCATCACGATCGCTCGCGCCATCATTTCGGGGATTCAAACTAATGAACCGAGAAAATCAACAAATGAACAAAAAGACGGGCCAAATTTTTTTGCTTTATTACTGCTTTATACCTGCAAAAAGAAAAAAAACTTTACTACTATTTAGATAACTCACACACATTCACTCATGTAGAGATATTCCGACTGCTACATTTCAACCTGATAAACATGTCCGGGTATCCATGATCTCGAAAGAGAGGCTACGGAGAACTTATGCGAGAACCCGAACCATACTTGTTTAACATGCTCTCGTTGTTTACTTAACATGTCTAATAAGTTCACCATTCATGCTAGTAAAATATCTTTCATGACTACCTTGGTTGTGTGACTTTTGTTAAGTTATAAAGATTGAAAGACTTCTATGGTTTGCACATGCTTGTCTTGGGTCCCTGTATTCATACCTTGATATTTTGAGTTCCTTTCTAAGTCATTGAGAGTCTTAACATCTTGGCTATAAGTTTCTTGGTATTGAACTTAGTCTTTATCATGCTTAGATTGAATTTCATGCTTAGTTTGTTTAGAATTCATGATCATTAGTTGTTTAAATCGTTCCCGTCGTTTGTTTTCCTTTATTCCGACTTGTTTCGAGAGAGTTTTGATTGTGTTTTGAGTGTTGGTTTATCCCCCTTCAATTGCTTGGGTTGTTTGGGGGTCATTCTAGGTCAAATTTGAGGGCTATTCAATCTGGAAACCTTGCGGACGCAAGGTGGTTTGGGCTTGCCCTCGCATGGAGGGCAGTAGCTTGGGATGAGTGTTCTGGAGACCTTGCGGAGGCAAGGTGGAGGGGCCTTGCGGCCACAAGCCGCCCCCCCCCCCCCATGTTCTAACATTACGGGATTTTGAGTCCTGTTGATTTGTGGCTTGAACCCTTGACCCTTATACGACCCAATTCAACCCCTAACATGACTTGTGACCCTTTTGAGCCTATTTTCAACCCTTTGATGAATTTTAATCTAGGGCAATCATTAATCAACCAATAGGAAGCTTAATAACTCATCCTTAAGATTAACCCTTTTTGGTGACTTCATCTCCCCAAACATAATTGACAGCCATTTTCATCCTCCATTGTTATTTGATGGGTTCTTAGAGAGAGAAAGAGAGCCTTGAAGTTCCTCTACCTTTCTTGCGTGATTTCCGGAGATCCAGTCATCGGATTTTCGATTGGTGACCACCAAATCGAAGCCCTTGCCCCCTAGTTTCTTAATCCTTGATTTGTTTTGTCATCCAACCGTTTGATTTCGAACAAGGTAAGCACCCAATCCCATGTTTTTGTATGCTCAATATCAATCATGCTCCATTCATGATAGTTTCTAGATACATGCTCAAGAAGACATGCACCATGTTAATAACTTGAAATTCCTTGAGTTAATTTTCTTTAAATTTTGGGTTCATGACTCATAATTGGTAATTTGGATTTATGTCTAGAATTAAATGTGTTCTAAAATGGATTTGGAATAACTATTGTTCTTGCACTTGTTGTAAATTATAACTTCAAAATGATGAACATGCTTGGGTTCATAAATTGGGGAACTTTGATCTTGATGGACAAAAGTCATGAATGACTTAGTAGTCTAATTATAAATGAATCGAGAACATATAAAAGAGCAATGAATTGCATATATCATTCAGTACCTTGAGTTGGAAACAATTATTTTTGCGGTTCACAAGTGGAAACATTACCTTTATGGGGCAAAGTTTGAAGTGTTCACTGATCATAAGAGTTTGAAGTACCTATTCTTACAAAAAGAGTTGAATATGACACAGAGGCGTTGAATGGAGAAACTTAAGGATCATGATTGTACTATTCTTTACCATCCAGGGAAAGCAAATGTTGTTGCGGATGCCATGAGTAGGAAGGCTTTTATGTCTTGTTTGATGATGAGAGAGTGGAAAATGCTAGAGGATGTTCGTGAGTGGAGTCCTATTGAGAACGAGTGTGGTATTATCTTTGCTAGCATTCGTGCTACCCCTATATTGTTCGAGTTGATCAAGAAGGCACAAGTGTTAGATCCAGATTTCATGAGGATTATTGATGGATTGGGCGAGAATAAGACTTCCTAGTTTACAATGAATAGTACTGGTATCTTGACTTTTCAAGGAAGAGTTTTCATTCCTTCTACCGATGGAGTGAAGCATATGGTTCTTGATGAGGCTCACAAGGCGAAGTACACGATACATGCAGGGAGTACTAGGATGTAACGTGACTTGAAGAGATAGTTTTGGTGGAATGACATGAAGAGGGAAATAACAGATTATGTATCTAGGTGCTTGACTTGTCAGCAAGTTAAGGCTGAACACTAGAGACCTATCAGTTTATTGCAGCCATTTGAGATTCCGGAATGGAAATGTGAACATATCACGATGGATTTTGTTGCGGGATTGCCGCGTACTCGTAGAGGCTTTGACGTTGTTTGGGTTATTATTGATAGGTTGACGAAATCTTTTCATTTTATTCCCATTGCGATTACTTACAATTTGAGTCAGTTGGCAGCATTGTATATTCAAGAGATTGTTAGGCTACATGGTGTTCCTGTTAGTATTGTATCGGATAGAGATCCTAGATTCACCTCGAGATTCTGGCATTCATTACAGGAGGCCTTGGGTACAAAACTTAACTTTAGTACAGCCTCAGTCAGATGGGTAGTCGGAGAGATTGATACAGGTTATGGAGGACATGCTTCGTGCTTGTGGCATGGATTTCAAGGGCAGTTGGGATTCACTTCTATTATTGGTAAAATTTGCGTATAATAATAGTTACCAATCTAGCATCGAGATGGCTCCTTATGAGGCTTTGTATGGGCGTAAGTGTCATTCACCAATTTGTTGGGACGAAGTTGGTGAAGCTAAGTTATGGGGTTCCGAAATGGTACAACAGTCGGGTGAGAGTGTGAAGATGATTAGAGATAGATTGCGTACAACTCAGAGTAGACAGAAAAGCTATGCGGACGACCGGAGACACGATCTTGAGTTTCAGGTTGGTGATTTTGTGTTCTTGAAGATATCGCCACGCCGTGGTACTAAGAGGTTTGGTAAGAAAGGGAAACTTTCACCAAGGTATATTGGTCTGTTTGAGATTCTTGAGAAGGTTGGTTATGTGGCTTACCAGATTGCATTGCCACCTTCTATTTCGGATATTCATGATGTGTTTCACGTTTCTATGCTTCGCAAATACTTGAAGGATAAATCACATGTTCTTGCTTATGAAGAGATTACCTTTGAACCCGATTTTTCCTATGTTGAGAAGTCGGTGAGGATTCTTGATACTAAAGAGAAAATCTTGAGAACTAAGAGGATACCATTAGTGAAAGTCTTGTGGAGAAATCATGACATCGAGGAAGCTACGTGGGAGACTGAGCTTGAGATGAGGGAGAAATACCTATATTTATTCAAGATGACTGGCAAGAATTTAAAGAATAAATTCCTTTAAGTGTGGGAGGATGTGAGAACCCGAACCATACTTGTTTAACATGCTATCATTGTTTACTTAACATGTCTAATATGTTCACCATTCATGCTAGTAAAATATCATTCATGATTACCTTGGTTGTGTGACTTTTGTTAAGTTATAAAGATTGAAAGACTTCTATGCTTTGCACATGCTTGTCTCGGGTCCTTGTATTCATGCCTTGATATTTCGAGTTCCTTTCTAAGTAATTGAGAGTCTTAACATCTTGGCTATAAGTTTCTTGGTATTGAACTTAGTCTTTATCATGCTTAGATTGAATTTCATGCTTAGTTTGTTTAGCGTTCATGATCGTTAGTTGTTTACATCATTCCCGACATTCGTTTTCCTTTATTCCGACTTGTTTCGGTAGAGTTTCGATTGTGTTTTAAGTGTTGGTTTATCCCCCCTTGAATTGCTTGGGTTGTTTGGGGGTCATTCTAGGCCAAATTTGAGGGCTTTTCAATCTGGAGACCTTGCGGACACAAGGTGGTTTGGGCTTGCCCTCACATAGAGGGCAGTAGCTTGGGAGGAGTGTTCTGGAGACCTTGCGGGGGCAAGGTCGAGGGGCCTTGCGGTTGCAAGGCCCCCTATTCCAACATTACAGGATTTTGAGTCCTGTTGATTTGTGGCTTGCACCCTTGACCCTTATACGACCCAATTCAACCTCCAACATGACTTGTGACCCTTTTGAGCCTATTTTCAACCCTTTGATGAGTTTTAATCAAGGGCAATCATTAATCAACCAATAGGAAGCTTAATAACTCATCCTTAGGATTGACCCTTTTTGGTGACTTCATCTCCCCAAACACAATTGACAGCCATTTTCTTCCTCCATTGGTATTTGCTATGTTCTTTGAGAGAGAAATAGAGCCTTGAAGTTCCTCGACCTTGCTTGCATGATTGCCGGAGATTTGGCCATCGGATTTTCGATTGGAGACCACCAAATCGAAGCCCTTGCTCCCTAGTTTCTTAATTCATGATTTGTTTTGTCATCCAACCGTTTGATTTCGAACAAGGTAAGCACCCAATCCCCTATTTTTTTTATGCTCAATATCAAGCATGCTCCCTTCATGATAGTTTTTAGATACATGCTCAAGAAGATATGCACCATGTTAATAACTTGAAATTCTTTAAGTTAATTTTCTTTAAATTATGGGATTATGGGTTAATGACTCATAATTTGGTAATTTGTATTTATGTCTAGAATTAAATGTGTTCTAAAATGGATTTGGAATAACTATTGTTCTTGCACTTGTTGTAAATTATAACTTCAAAATGATGAACATGCTAGGGTTCACAAATTGGGGAACTTTGATCTTGATGGACTAAAGTCATGAATGACTTAGTAGTCTAATTATAAATGAATCGAGAACATAGAAAAGAACAATGAATCGCATAAAGCATTCATTCTCTAGCTACTTGGTGATATTTTAGCGATAACTCAACGGAGTTGCACTTAGAAAGTCATTTAACAATACCGACTCTACAATCAATCCCTACGACATTTAGAGTTCGATTGAATTGCAATATAGCTTTCAAGAATTCTTAATATAATTGATCTCATGCTTGACTTGTATATCGTAGAGTAACATGCCTACTTGATTGGACTAGTCGCTCTTGTCGATCTCGCTTCCCTACTTGATTTATTACGTGAGTAAACATCTACTTGAATTGCATATAAGATATAGATTCCTTTAATACACTCAAATTTTCTAGTGATCTCAAATCAATGAGATCTACTCCATTTGTTTCTAAATACTGAGTCTGAGTGCCCTTTGACTAGATATACAAATTAAAAAGAATTTATTGACTTCTTTGGTTTCCCGTTTTGCCTAGAAAAGCTTGAAAAATACTTCATTTGTTTCTAATTAATTATGCCGCTTTCCTTTTTCGCACGTTTTAAAAAAATTGTCATGTTTAAAAACTTTCTTTAAAAAAAATTAATTTACCCTTACCTTTTGTTTTTACTTTAAATATGGGTCGCATGAACACTAGTTTTAAAGGAATCTATATCTTATACTAAATTATAATAATAGTCAATTAGCATTTCTTAATTAGTGTGTCCGGTCAAACAACACAATAATAATAGTCAATTACTATTAAAAGAAATAAATTACTCCATCCATTCTTAAATTATTGTTCTGTTTTGATTGTTTTAGTCAAACTAGTAATTTTTAAAGAAAATTTTGAAGTTTATTGTTTATATTTTTTCAAAATAATAAAATACATAATTCGTAATAGTTTAAAAAATATATACTCCCTCCGTCAATAAATTATTGTACTATTTGACCCGACACATGGTTTAAAAAAATTGACTTGATTATTAATATTGGTATAATTATATAGTTTCCCTTGAATCCCATGTACATCTGAGACCATTAATATAGTAGTGAAAAATTTGAGAGTAAAATGGTAAAAATATTTTCCTAAAAAGGTTAATTTACAAACAAGACAATATTTTTGGGAAGAACGAAAAAGAAAAGCATGATATTAATTTAGAGACGGAGGGAGTACGAATTATTAAAAATTACATGTTTTATGATTTTGAAAAAGAAAACTAAAAAATGTGAACTGCTTGGCCCAATAGGCCCAAGCCATGAGTCACGTGCCTAGCATATGGGCTTTGTACGAATGAGCTAGCGAAAGTTTCATGCGAGCAACACTGTGGTTACCGGGTGAGTTGCCAACGAGCTGGGGGCTTAATTAACGAGCAAAACCGATACGCGAGCATGGTTACTTATGCTCACCAGTATGAGCCATCATCAGTTGAGGACATTCGAGCCCGGGGAAGATCAGGGTGTTAGTTGAGGACGGACACGTCCAAGCAAGAGTTTTAGCCGATAATAATGATCAGGAAATTCTCCAGATAAACTATTGTCATTAGTGGGCTCGTTAATGTGTCTCCCATTAAATACCACAACCATTTATAGGCAGTTAATGACATTTATGGTCAGTTAACAAAGATCATGGGCAGTTAATGTCAATGATGGGCGGTTACTTATGGTTAACGGCAGTTATGCCCTCCGAAAAGGATAAAAACCTTGGAAAATGAAGGAAAAGGTATTCGCAATCTAATTTCTTCAGCTGAAACTCGGTCAAATTGCTTACTTGTTGAATCTTGTACTGATTCTCACGCCGGAGGGCCTTTGCAGGGAGTGCCCCCTGCCCAGTTTACGTTTATTCTTTCCATTTGCAGAGTTGGGCTTCGAGGATTCACGGACACGTTGAAAGCCAGGTGTTCAGATTGGGTTTCTACAGTGCATCCATAATTCTTTGGACGCATCAATTGGGCCCATCGCAATCAACTGTAAGTTAAGTTGATGCATCTGGCCTAAATAAATAGCCCGTTGGCGCAGAGCCTCTTCACGAAATTCATGAGCCAATCCAACTGCGGCTTCAGCACTTCGAGCCAGTGAATCAACTCCCCGCCTCTGATTAAGCTGGTGACGTGTATCATGGGGCGGAGGAACATTGTTTCCAGCTACTTGATTAAGGCTGAGATTCGGGTGCACCTCCTCCCTACGACTGCCGGCGAAAGAGATCAGACGAAGCGGTGTGCTTATCATGATGATTATGGGCACACTACGGAGGAATGCTGGCCGTTGAAGAAGGCCATTCAGAAATTGATCAATGAGGGGCGGCTAGATCGCTTCAAGCGGGATGGAGGGAATAGAGGGAATGCTCCTAGACGAGAAGCCCCGCCGATCAGGGGGGTGATCAATGTGATAATGGATGAAGAGCTTACACCAACTCAGCTCGGAAAACAAATATATTCCTTGTCCAAAGTAGTGGATCGACCTGCTACTTTGCAGGATGGGGAGCACGCCATTCAGTTTACTCGCAGCGAGCTGGCGAGTAGTGTAGCAGGCGAGCAGTCCTTGATAGTATCAGCATTAGTGGATGGCTGGGTTGTGCATAGGATCTTGGTGGACACAGGGGCATGCCGGGATGTAATGTATTATTCTTATTTTCAGGGGCTCGAGTTAAGTGATGATCGGTTGAAGCCGTATGCAGGGGCGTTAGAAGGTTTTACAAATCATAAGGTCCCAGTCAAAGGCACAGTCGAGCTAGAAGTGTTCATCGGTGAGGGAAGTAAGACCCGAGCTGAAAATATTACATTCATGGTAATCGATCTGAAATCTCCTTCCAACATAATTTTGGGTGTACCAAGTATGGCCAAATTTCAAATGGTGGCATCAATCCCGCATCAATGAGCTAAGTTCTACACCGACCAAGGAGTTGGGACGCTGCGAAGCCAGCCGAGAGCAGTGCTCGAATATGTGCGCGATACTCAGAGGAAGAAGCAGAAGTTGACCTTAGAGGATGGCGAGCAGAAGATTACCGTCAGTACTAAGGAAACTTCTCACGTGACTGTGGGGCCATCAGTAGTTGCGGTGGTGCAAGAGGATTTAGAGATGGTTGCAAGCTCTATGCCGACATTGAAGTCGGGGGAGCAGAGTCAAAATGAAGCAGATACGGCAATGACTGTGAGCCAGACTGATGTTGAGGCTAGTCCATCTTTGCCAATATTACAGTCAGTGGAGCAAGTTGAACGAGAAGGGGTGGCCGAGCAAGCCATTAGTGATCCTTTGCCGACATTGACGCCGGGGGGATTCGAGAAACCGAATGAGGTCATTGGGCTTGTGGATGATCCTTTTCCAGTATTGACGTCGGAGGGATTGGAAGAGCCAGCTGAGGCCATGGAAGTAGATCAGCTTGATAAGGTAGAGGATCGAGCTGAAGAGGATGAGAGGGTGGAGTGTGACACGCTCCAAATGCGGGATGAGCCAGAGTTCATGGCTCAGGATGAGCTCGAGGAGGTGATCATTAATTCTGCTTATCCCGAGCAAAAGATAAAAGGCAGGGCCTTAACAGCGGAGGCAAGGGCGAATTTGGTTAAGCAGTTATAGGACAGTCTGGATGTTTTCGCTTGGCGGCCTGAGGACATGCAGGGGGTAAGCGAGACTGTGGCTTTGCACCAGTTGAATGTTGATCCAACTTTTCGACCAATCCAGCAACGACCTCGAGTTTACTCGGTGGAAAAGGATCAAGCGATCAGGGAAGAGGTCGAGAAATTGTTTAAAGCTGACATAATCGAAGAGATACATTACCCAACATGGTTGGCTAATGTGGTCATGGTAAAAAAGTCCAATGGAAAGTGGCGGATGTGTGTGGATTTCACGGATCTAAATAAAGCTTGCCCGAAGGACTGCTATCCTCTGCCGAGAATTGACAAATTGGTGGACGCCATTGCGGGGTTCGAGCTTCTCAGTTTTATAGATGCCTATTCTAGGTATCACCAGGTGAAGATGAATGAGAAGGATAAGGCTTTAACAGCTTTCCGAGCGGCAGGGGGGATATATTGTTACAAGATGATGCCTTTCGGCTTGAAGAATGCTGGAGCTACCTACCAAAGGATGGTGAACAAGGTGTTTAGCTCGCAGCTCGGCAGAAATGTGGAAGCCTATATTGATGACATGGTGGTCAAAACTAAAGGGCGTGAGTACACAGAAGACTTAGGCGAGACCTTTGCCAATCTCAGGAGGAATAGTATGAAGCTGAACCCGAGCAAGTGTGTGTTCGGGGTAAAGGCAGGAAAGTTCCTCGGTTTCATGGTGACTGAGAGAGGAATTGAGGCTAATCCTGAGAAAATCAAGGCATTGGTCACTATGAAGCTTCCCTGCTGCATTAAGGATATACAGAGGCTTAATGGTAGGGTGATCGCTCTGGGACGGTTTATCTCAAGATCGGTAGAGCGGTCCCTGCCTTTTTTCAAAGTTCTTCGAGGTAACAAAGGGTTTGAATGGACTCTTGAGTGCCAGAAAGCCTTCGAGGACTTGGTGAAGTATTTGGGAAGTCCACCTTTGCTGAGCAGCCCGGTCTTCGGAGAAAATTTATTTGTTTATTTAGCAGCTACCGAGCAGGCGGTAGTCGCAGTTCTGGTTAGGGAGGAATGCAATGTACAAAAGTCTGTCTATTATGTTTCAAAGGCCCTCACTGATGTAGAGGGACGGTATTTTAATGCAGAAAAGTTGGCTTACTCGCTTGTTGTTGCTGCTCGAAAACTTCGAGCTTATTTTTCTGCGCACTCGATTGTTGTGTACACTGACTTGCCTTTGAGAAAGATTTTGCACAAGGCAAATACTTCTGGTCGTTTACTCACTTGGTCGATCGAGTTAACCGAGTTTGATATTGACTATCAGCCTCGGCGAGAAATCAAGGCGCAAGCTTTAGCAGATTTCGTGGCTGAGACAAGCTTCAAGGATTCTGGCGAGGAAGAAGTAACGGGTAAAACAGTAACGGCAGGCAGCGTGAGTCCAAAGCCAAGACCAGAATATTGTTGGGAACTTCATGTTGATGGCTCAGCTAGCCGATTTGGGAGTGGCGTCGGGTTGGTTTTAGTCCCACCAGAGCAAGATGTAGAATTTGAGAAAGCATTGCGCTTCAAGTTTCCAGCTTCCAACAATCAAGCTGAATATGAAGCTTTAATTGCAGGGCTCGAGCTCGCACAGGACATTGGAGTGCGTGCATTGATTGTATATTGCGATTCTCAGTTGGTAGTGAATCAGGTCAAGGGCGATTATGCGGTCCATCATCCGATCTTGGTCCGTTATTGTGCGATGGTGAAGGAAATTTTAAAGGACTTTGACTATTGGGAGCTGGTGAGAATCGCTCGGGAAGATAACATGCGAGCTGATTATCTGTCAAAGATGGCTGAGGATGAAATTCAATTCTTGCATCCTGGAGTCATGATCGAGCATTTGGAGGTTCCTGTTATTGAAAAGGAGGCGATTATGGATATCGAGCCGGCTACAAAATGTTGGATAGATGATCTTCGGGCTTACATCGGCGGTGTTGCAGAGGATAAAAGGAAGCTAGAACCATCGAGCGATCATGTCGCTACATTGTTTTGGATAATATTTTATACCGGAGATCTTACACCCGACCTCTGTTGAGGTGTGTGTGACCAGAGATGACGGAAGGAATTTTGGGAGAAGTGCATGAAGGCAAATGTGGAGGTCACCCTGGTCAGCGGTCATTAGCCGAGAAAGTTTTGGCAGCTGGATTTTATTGGATAACACTGCGACGAGATGCTGAAATGTATGTTCGTCGATGCGACAAGTGTCAGCGTTACGCGGATATTCCACGCTTGCCATCTACTGAGCAAACCCCTGTTATAGCCTCATGGCCTTTTGATATGTGGGGGATAGATTTGATTGGTCCTTTTCCCGTAGCTCAGTCAAAATTTAAGTACGCAGTAGTGCCGTTGATTACTTTACTAAGTAGGTGGAAGCAAAGCCTTTGGCGACAATAAGTGAGGTTAATGTCATCGACTTTGTACATGAGCACATATGGTGTCGGTTTGGGGTCCATGAGCAATTGTGTCGATCATGGGACTCAGTTTTCGGAAAAGTTTACTAAAGCGTGTGAGCAGATGCGGGTGAAGCATTGGCAATCGTCAATAGCATATCCCCAAGGCAATGGGCAAGCCGAAGCTGCGAATAAACAAATCACACTGCGTTCTAAAAGCGAATTTGGAAGATAAAGGCGAGGAAGATGGGTAGGCGAGCTTCCTTGACTTTGTGGGCGGTGAAGCGACGGTCGAGGGGACCAACAGGAGAAACAGTTTTTTCTTTAGCTTATGGTTCTGATGCTATGGTTCCGGTGGAAATGTATGTACCTACTCATAGAGTTTTGCATTACGACATCGAGTCTAATAAGGCAGCTCGGGCAGCTGATTTGGATTTGTTGGAGGAAAGACGGCTAGAAGCCAAGATGAGAATGGCAAATTATAAGCAGCGAGCAAAAGCCCACCACGATAAAAGGGTTCGTGGTCGATCATTTGCTATGGGGGATTGGGTCCTTCGTAAGATTGAGGCAACGGGCCATCGAGCTGAGTGGGGAAAGTTGTCACCAAATTGGGAAGGGCCTTTCCAGATTTCAAGGATTATTAAGGAAGGCACTTACATGTTGCGAACAGAGGATGGTGACGAGTTGAAACATCCATGGCATGCGGATCACTTGAAGAAATACTATTGGTAATTGATTTGCAATATGTAATTCTTTGATCCTTTTTTTATGGCAATTAGTAATGGTGAAACTCGATTGTCTTTTCAACCTTATGTTTGGAAGATGGTCTTTGAGTTGGTTTTTGTTGTTTTCTCGATTATTCTCTTTATCGAGCATGAGTTGATTCATGCTCGTTTAATGAGTTGGTGTTCGAGTTAAATATTTCCTCGTTTCTGTCTTTTTCGAGCATAAAAGGCTTTATGCTCGAGAAGAGGTTTTGAGGGGTGATGTTTTCCCGGTACTCGATTATTCTCTTTTTACGAGCATAGAGAGCTTTATGCTCGTAAGAGGAGTTGGTGTTCGAGTGGGATAGTGGCTACTAGTAAATTCTTTTGCTCGGGTAAGAGATATCTTTGCTCGGAAAAAAGTAGGATGTACAAAAGCAGTATTCTTCAGGTTAAGCCAGTATGAACGGGAAAGTAAAAGCATTCAGCTAGCGAAAAAGGAAAATGAGTAGCAAAAATATTACAGACATGAAAAATAAATTGTTTGTGGTACAAGGCATGGAGGCCAGAAAGGCACGCAGGCCATAGTAATGGGTTCACGCACATGGAGCAGCATTGTTGCCATTTGTTGTGGGAGCGGGTTCCTCGGTTCCTTCGGTTGTCTCTAGGATAGTAACTTCATCATCGGCTTGATCTGGAGCATTTTCAGTTGTTGATGGAGGAGCTTGAGACCCCCAGATTTGGGTCATTAGTTCGATGACAGTGGGGTTGGTAACAGGAGGTGGATTCCATGGGGATAAACCCTTCTCGACATCGGCTTCGACCAGTGACTCCAGTTCGTCCTCGTTGAAAGGCACGAGAGCGTGGCCGGGGCGGGCAGAAGAGCTGAACAAAGGATTGGCACCCCACTCAGCGAGTTGCTCAGGGCGGATTTCTAGCCCGCTACAGGCAATCTGCCTCAAGATGTGATTCATGCCCTGTAAGAAGAATGGGTAAGCGTCACTTTCAACGCAGGTAGCGAAGTCGTTTGAGTTCTTATAATCTTCGATGATTGCCCGCTTTTGCTCTTCACTTGTCAAAGAGCCGGTCTCCATTAGCTTCTGTTCGAGATCGGTGATCGTGGCATTAGCAGCTTCCAGATCACTTTGGCAAGCGCGAAGCTCTCTGCGCACCCTGGTTATGTTGTTCAAGGCTGCTTCTTAAGATTTTTTGGATAGGTTTAGTTGGGATTCCAAGGATTTTTTCTCAGCTTCGACCTTGGAGAGCTCGGTTACTTTGCTCGTAAGGGCTTCCTCGGTACTTTTGAGGTCAGCTCGGATGCAGTTAATTTTCTCTTCTAATTCGTTCTTCTCAGTGGTCAGAGTGTTTTTCTCGGCAGTGAGTGTGTTGTTGTTGTTGAGGTTGGTGATTAGACGTTCATACATCAAAATTGACTTGTTGGCAATCTACAAGAAAAGATGTCGGTCAAATGAGAATGCAAGGGGAATAAAGTGGTAAGAAGAAAGTATTACCTCGGTCATGCACATTCCCATCTCACCAATCAAGACAGAGCTCGCTTGATCGGCGTACTTCTTTTGGACTCCACTGTGGTGCAGTCGTTTCATCAACCCAAGACCAGCAGTGGCCTGGAAACCACTTCGCTTGTTTATGCTGATGTTGTGGAGATCGGGTACATTGGCGAGTTCCCTTATGAGAGCAGCAGCTTTTGGCTGGTCGTCGGGCATGATGAAATCATCCTTCTGCCAAGAGGGGAGTTGGGGAGCATTTTCCTCGATTATAGCCTTGTCTGCCCGCCGTCTTGTCCTCCTCGGGCTTTCACTCGGCTCGATATTAATGATAGGAGGGAGGCCTTCTGACTTCTCGTCTGCGGTATCGGGATAGAAGGCATTGCGGAGTTGATGGGCTCGGGCTGATTGCGCTTTGTTCCCCGGCTGGAAGTATTGGCAGGGACCGTTGGAAGATTGACAGCTGGCTGGGTTGACAAATGCTTAGCTCGCTTGTTGGAGCTTTTCTTTGCATCTTGCATAAATTTACTAACGTCCGTTAGTTGCTTCATGTCTGCATAAGGTAAGATGAGTATTAAAGAGAAGGAAACATGGATTAGCAAGGATAATAAGAGAGGATACAGTCGAGGAATAAACCATCAAGAGAAAAGGAAGGTCGGCAGCGAATTCCAGTGCGAGCACATTCCTCGCACTCGTTAAGGAATCTTTTCCCGTGGCATGAGCCCCAGTAGGGATGTGGAACTTCAGACTCGAGGATGATTCGTGGTTCAATTCCCTCTATGGGTAGGTAAGAGATTCCAGCCAGCCGAAGAAGAGTGAGGTCGGAGGTAAGAATACGCCAGTCGAGCACCAAATCTTGCCAGGCTCGTCCTTCCTTCGCACCAAGTAAAGTTCTGAAGGCTTTAACTATTCGAGGCTCACCATGTCGGTAGGCATTCTTGTCCTGCTCGGGGAGTCCATAATCAGAGAGGTAAAGGGCAAAAGGCCAGCCAATACTCGATTCGACGAGTAGGGCTTTTGAGTCCCAACCATCGACTTTATTGGGGCCATCATTAAGGAGTTTGAAGAAAGCGTAGTTTGATCGGCTGCTGATACGGCCAGATTTCTTGTCAAGGGAAAGGAGGAAGAATTTTCTGAATAAGGTCATATCGGGCTCAAACCCGAGTAGCCTACAAGCGACCGTGAAGGAGACTAAAAACCTTACGGTGGTTAAGGTCAGGTCGCAGGGCAAAGTGTTGGAAGCATTGAGGAATTCTGCTATAAAGGGGTCGAGGGGAAGCCGAAGTCCAACTAAAAAGAAGTCAAAGTAGAACACCATTTTATCCCCTTGGAAATTATGGCCTTCGGTGTCTATATCCAAGTCGAAGGCATGAACTCGGTAGTGGTCAGAGTTAATTCCTAAGGAGTAGAACCAAGTGCTCACTTCTTCCTCAGAATTTAAATCTTCCCATCTAATGGAAGCAGGAGAGAAGGGAGTGATAGGAATGGTGGAAGTTCCACTCGACCTGGGCAGTTGATTGTTCGGGTTGGTAGCAATTTCTACTCGTGTTGGTGAAGAAGGGTTATGGGAACCACCGTTTACAGTTTGCTCGTCTGAGTGCACGGCTCTTCGTCGGCGAGGAATCAGCGAAGCTTCCTCTTGCTCGCTCTCTTCATAGCTCGAGCTTGAGGATGATGGGTCTTCTATTGGGACTCCATGGTCGTAACTCTGACCTTCAATCTCTGACACTGTATCTTCGCTAGACATCCTACAGAAAAAGGAATCGAGAAGTACGGGTTAAGCATTAACCAGGTGGGATATAACGACATAAGTGAAATTGAGACTGGCAAATAGGATGGGAGAACAGTGAGCAGGGCACTGATCATATATTTCTCGATTCCTTGGGTTTGGATTGAAGAGATAGATAGACAGTGAAGTAATAAGGATCGAACGTGATTTGCAGTATCTAAGTGTGTGGGCAATTTGTTGAGAGTTAAAAGGGGGCTCAGACAGCATAAACCCTAATTCAGAATTCAGAAGAAGAAAATGCAATTAAAGATTGGAGGAAGAAGCGTGAAATACCTGGTGGTTTAGAAGATCCGGATTTCGACTTCGAAGGCTGGGAAGAGATTGAATCTGGAAGCTTCGTTCTTGAGTTGAATCTGCAGGAACCTCGCCTAAATTCTTCTCTCAAGCTTCTTCAAAAGTTCGTAAATGGTAAAGTGTTGGAAGGAAGAGGGCTTTGTTTTTTATACTCAATTAAACCGCCGGTTGAGGGTACGAATCATTAGGCTCGAAGCACGAGGCGCTATGAACGAGGCAGCATTTAATGTGGCGTAAGAAATTGGGCCTGTCCTCTCAGGGCTGGCGGCTGGCGGCTGACGGTTTAACCTTTCAAGAGACGCTTCTTTAATTGTCTTTTGGGTTCCCGCCTATTCGGATTTTTGGCTCCAATATTATTTGGGTAGCGTATTTGAAAGATTTGATTATTTTGGAAAATGCTCTTCAAAATTTTTGGGCTCCTCATCACCAGCATGAATGCTCGGAGAAACAAGGAGTAGGGGGCTACTGAACTGCTTGGCCCAATAGGCCCAAGCCATGAGTCACGTGCCTAGCATATGGGCTTTGTATGAATGAGCTAGCGAAAGTTTCATGCGAGCAACAACGTGGTTCTGGGGTGAGTTGCCAACGAGCTGGGGGCTTAATTAACGAGCAAAATCGATACGCGAGCATGGTTACTTATGCTCGCCAGTATGAGCCATCATCAGTTGAGGACATTCGAGCCCGGGGAAGATCAGGGTGTTAGTTGAGGACGGACACGTCCAAGCAAGAGTTTTAGCCGATAATAATGATCAGGAAATTCTCCAGATAAACTGTTGTCATTAGTGGGCTCGTTAATGTGTCTCTCATTAAATACTACAACCATTTATGGGCAGTTAATGACATTTATGGTCAGTTAACAAAGATCATGGGCAGTTAATGTCAATGATGGGCGGTTACTTATGGTTAACGACAGTTATGCCCTCCGAAAAGGATAAAAACCTTGGAAAATGAAGGAATAGGTATGCGCAATCTAATTTCTTCAGCTGAAACTCTGTCAAATTGCTTACTTGTTGAATCTTGTACTGATTCTCACGCCGGAGGGCCTTTGCAGGGAGTGCCTCCAGCCCAGTTTACGTTTATTCTTTCCATTTGCAGAGTTGGGCTTTGAGGATTCACGGACACATTGAAAGCCAGGTGTTCAGATTGGATTTCTACAGTGCATTCATAATTCTTTTGACGCATCAAAATGTTTCTTAAAAAAACTACTTCAATTTACATTAGAAAAACACTAAATTTGACTTTAAAAGTCAAAATAGGAAAATAAAGTTAGAACGAAGAAAACTGTTTTAGTTTTGGAAGGTAGACACTTTTATGCGAAGCCGTCCCATAAAGGAATGATGAACTCTTTAAAAAAAATGGAGGGAGTATTTTTTTTAAAAGAAGTATTTCTTTTTCTATCTCACTACTAAAAAGAATAATGTAGACAATTGGTTTAAAAAAATGAAAAGGGTCTATTCTTATAGGATCTTTTTTTTTCTTTTTTTAATAGGTAAGCACTTTAATAAAAGACGTCTTAAAGGGAGACGCAACATTGTACAAGAGAAATATACAAGAAAGCAAAAAACTTGATACCTACTAAACTATCAGACACATTTAGTGTCCTATTTTGACTTTATTGTCCTATAGGACATTTAGTGTCCTCATTCATTCTTCTCTTAAAACCATATAGCAGCCCAACCAACTGCTCAATGTCCTCGAGCTTCTAATCTTGTAACTCTCTTCTGAACACTGAAGACCGGATTCAACGAGTCTATCCCATTAAGGTTAACCACAATCGAACTTACCAAACCCTCCTAGTTCACCTCCAGATCAAACAGTCTCGGAAATCGATCCTTTAGAGGCTCATCACCACACCAAGCATCTTTACAAAATCTAACTTCGTTTCCCCTTCCTACCTCGAAGGCAATATGCTGCTTTAAAGACCCCCACCTCTTTATAACCCCTTTCGAAACCCCCACACCGTGAGGCCCTTAACTGCCTTTGGGTACCAAAGATGCCTCCCTTCAGGTACCAAAGATGCCTCCCTTCTCCGTATTTCACTCCTACCATCCTTCTCCACATCACCTTTTTCTCTACCATATACCTCCACTGTCATTTCCCCAACAAACTAGAATAGATGACAATTTATTTTGGGATAGTAGGAGTATATGCTCTCTCCTTTCCTGGCAAATAGTCCACTATTTAATTTTGGAATGTTTTATTTAATTCGTCGCCTTTCAAAAATTAAGCGTATAATGTCCTTGACTTTTCAACTTTACCTTCTACATGTGGTATAAGCGTATTGACGAAGTTCAAACGTTTTTATAATTATGGTTAACTATAGTGGTACTTATATATCCCTTAATAATTAAAATTTTCAAATATGGACTCTTTGGATAGAATGGAGAGAATATTAAGTAGGAGGAGTTGGTCTCGTTGGACCCTCCAACCACTTTTGGTGTTAGAAAAATGACTACTTTATGTCTTTATCTTTCTAATAAAAGTAATTTAGTATTTTAAAACTATAGATATTGATAGTTTGAAAACTTTGCACACGGATCTGTGTGTGCCTTATTTTACTTGATATTTTTTAAAGACTTCTAGACATAATCGGATATACCAAGTGTGGAATATGATGTTTGATTAAGCCTAATGATTGAATTACGTAGAATCATTTATGTCTGCTCTAGAATGGGGTGTTTCTTTTAGTAGGGAGTTTCACGAGGAAAAGAACGTTTGTAGCGATGGGCTGGGGTTCATAAATGTTGGCTCCAATGCACAAAATGTTGAGCACTCAAGTGAGGCACTGTCCATAATTATGGCACAGAAAGGATTCAACTAAAGGCTGACCCACATGGAAAGGACTGCAGAAGCGTGCCTGCCTAGCTCGTCCTATCTATTACCTTCTTGTCTTTCCACTTCCTACAATGAGACGGTTCTAGTATTAGATTTTGGAATGATAAATGGTGTGGTGAGGAGGAATTGCGTAGAACTTTCTCAAATTTCTTTGAGATTGCCGTTGATAAGGAGGCCAGGGTTAGCTCTATTTTTCACAAGAATGATGGTAGCATTACGTGGAGCCCTGTGTTTCGAAGAAATGTGCAAGATTGGGAGATGGAGTCTGTTGATCAGCTCTTTAAGCTTTTGTATTCTTAGAAGGTTGAGGGGAATAGGGCAGATAAGGTCCTGTGGCAGAGGGCAAAAAATAAATATTCATTGTTAAATCATATTATCAAATTCTGAGAAACAGGGGCAGAATCCTTTTTCCATGGAGAGCTATTTGGAAATCTAAAGCTCCTAGTAGAGTTACCTTTTTTGTGTGGGTGGCGGCCAATGAAGCTATTCTTACAGGGGATAACTTGAGGAATCGTCGTGTGATGCCAGGATCAATTATAGAGCTACTTCGTTGTTAGCCTCCGTACAAAACGTAGAAGGAGAAATAGGGCTTGGTAGGTAGTCCCTTTGGGAGTGTGCTGGGTTCTTTGGAGGGAAAGGAATCAAAGAGTGTTTGATAATGAGGAGAGGACTATTGCTGGTTTGAGGAATTCCGTGCTTCACACTTTGTCTTTTTGGTGCATCGAAAGAGTTGAGAATCCCACTTTGTGCATGGATCATTGTGCAGATTTTGTGCATAGCCTAACTTTAGTCTAATTTAGTAAAAGCATACCTCTAATGTTCAAAGGACGCGTCACCTCATTTGACGCTTATTTATAATGCAATTACATTACTTATAATACAATTACATTACTTATCAATTCAGAACAACGTTCACTTTGCCAGTTCACTTCACCTACCATTCAAGGTTTCCAAAATCTCGAGTTCTCCCTTTCCCCCCCCTTTTTGAACTTTCATGTATTGTTTCATTGACTGAACTTGAATATATGTCAACATTTATGTGGCTGTTTTCATCTTCAGTTACGTGCTTCGAAAATGAAAATTTGACTGATATATCTTTATTGATACTAATAAGATATCATATTCATGCAGGAGTAGCTATGGAACTAGAGGATTCCTTATTTCCTTTGTTGAGAGAAGTGGGTATCGGCATAGATCCTTATGAGGTATTCCAAGATGCAGAATGGGCACTTTTAATTGGAGCAAAGCCTCGGGGGCCTGGAATGGAGCGAGCCGCCTTATCTCTCTTACTATAAAAGTCTAACATGTTTCTTACAATTTAATTGATAGACAAAAATGCCCCTAAATTTGACACATGTGTCCCTAAACCTAATAAATCATACACAATTAATATAAGGTCAAACAAGTCAATTTATCACATTTTATTAAGGCCAAATAAGTAAATATATCTTATGCTTTGGACAAAAAACCCCTCAATGTTATGAACCGCAAACACCGAATGAAGGCTAAATTTGTAATTCAGCCACCAAAACAAAGCCACTATGTACGAGGTAACCGAGTATGTTTCGTAACCCAATTACTCGACCCAATCAACTTGCCGGTTACAATGGAGTCCCTGTTTTCCATTCTTCGTAGAATCAAATCCGCTTCCCTTCTTCTTGAGCAGCAGAGTAGAAGCGGGGAGTCCCTGTTTTCCACGCCCATCGTTCGTATATCAAATCAAACTCAATTTTGTTCCCTTCTTCTTCATCTTCAATAATTATTTCAGAGATGGTGGAGCGAGGCAACCGAGTAGAAGCGGGGAATGACATCGTAAGTTACGAGAAGCGCTTAGATTTTAATTGAAGCGATCCTCTCCATACTTTGAACCTACTGTTTCTCTTCGGCCTATGTGAGCACAGATGTTTGATGAAATGCCTCAATGACTTGAGTCTCCATACTTACAACCTGAATATGTGAATTGATTTAACTCCTGATTGTATAGCCTATGGTAGAACCTGATTATGTGAATTAGTACATTACGAATTTATATTTCTCTACTCGTGTCAATCGATCTGTATATAAACTCGACAATGCAACTTATTAAATACGGTGTGTTTTTTTCTCTCTAAAAAAGCTGCTTCGAAGCAAATGGGCAATCTAAATAAATCCAAAGAAAGCCTTTAAGTAGCATATATTCCATTAAACAAGGAAAGCCTAACAAAATCTCGGCTAAATTAACAAAGATACAAAGATGTCTCGAATAATCCCGAAACTACAAAGATCAAGATCGCAATTGCAATCGGCAATAATGAATAGACAATGGAAAGTGTTCCATCCAAGTAAATCAACAACACAAGCAAAGTGTTCCATTGCGGGGTTGAAACCAAAGTTTGTAGTCATCTTCGTAACAACAATAAGACCTGAGTGAATACATGCGATAGGAAAGTTCGGACTTTGAAACTTTTTTTTCTTACAATTGTGTTATCTCCACCTACTTGGTGGTTAATTCATCTTCATCAATGTTCCATTTATATTTTAATTCAAATTCTCTTTAACTTTCTTCACTACTTTGCTCGCAAATTGACGATTTCTGGTTATATGTAACTGATCAATTCCGTGGTTCGAAAGAGACCTGTTAAAGTCGACAGGAAAGTGACTCCATGGTGGTAGTCGCTTGGCATCCACCGTGGTACAAACTACGACCCACTGAGAGAAGTTGAGTGTATAAGGGTAGCAATGGAAGAGTTACTCTACAAAGTCGGGTGTTGACTTGGTCTTCAATGGACATGTAAGACAATAATCTTTCACTCTTTTGCAACACTATAAACACATCGAACATTAAGGATACCAAGAGTCGCCAATCTCATTTGTGAGACAATAATCTCACAAATGAGATTTGGTTACTAGATACTCTCAAAGCAACTTATTTTACAAAATTTAGGGGTCTAGGGGATGAATTAACCATACGCAACTTCCCAAATCTATTTGCAATTCCTCTTGTGGTGCTACGAGATTACAAGAAAAGTATGAGCACATTTCTAAGCTACTCGGTTTTTATGGGACTTTCGATGGTTACAGGAAATAACTATCAAAAGGGCAAATTATTTTATGAGTATTACCAAAGATGCCTAAGCATAAAGACAAAGGAAAACCAAATCACCAAGTCAATCTCTCTCAAATTCAAGATTTGGCACTGGTATATCTCATGATCAAATTCAACAATTGATGGCCATACTCAATAAGTCCAATCACTGCTACGCAAATGCGTAACTATTCTTGATAGCCGGATGATCACTTAGTGGTAAGCATCATACATATTCTTTGCATTTCTCGCATGTGTAGCAACATGCAAACTTGCCAACACGAATGGATCGTTGATCTTTGGAGCATCGGACCATATAGCAAATGCATTTGAAAATCTTATTTATCCTATTGCTATTTGTTCGGTTATTCATTTACCAAATGGTAAAACCTCCAAGTGTTACTCACAAAAGGTGAACCAAGCGGGTTGACAACGACGTAACCGCCGCTCAGAAGCATTTATCGCACATGTACCTCTGAATTTGGTGGGAAGCGTTTCCGACTTAGCAAATGATACTTCCTTCCCTATTCGAAGGACAAAAACCCATTATTAACAGCTTTCGATATCACTTTTCGATTACAAACCCTTGCGGAATCACTTGTCACCACTTCAAGAAGCCCCCAAATGCCTCCTCTTTCCGATTTCACAAGTGTCGTGATCATACGCTCGTGATAGACATTCAGATTATGATCTGTTTGGAAATGGAAAACTAGGGGACAAGAAATTTAGGGAAGCTTGGGCTAAAGAGCGGGATGAAGATAGTACTTTGTGGACGGGAAGTGAAGAGCGAAAGTGATACCGAGAAAAGTAAAAGTCATCTTGAAGAACAAATCGAGAAAAGTGAAACAAAGCAAGCAAAGGAACACTCGATCGAATTGATGCTGCGATAGTGATGAGCTATGGAGTGTATGGTCGGGCAGTGATGAGGAGAAGACGCCTCTGGTAGTGAAGGTGATGATGATGACGATATTCCCCGAACCCTACCCAAATGAGCGTAGTGATGCTTATATAGATAAATTGTTCGAGTTTGAGGAAAAGCCAAAATATCGAACTATCTTTCCCAGGAAAGCAAGCTAGAAACTTGTGGTTGAGAATGCCTTGAAAAAAGCTGAAGAAGGGACCGGATGGGCGTTACACTAATGTGTGGGAGGTCATGAGTGATTTGGACATTCGATAGGAGCGTTTGAAAACATTGTTTCAGGACCGAGAATATGAAGAGCTTAGAAAGGGTGGGCCCAAACAACTAAATATGCGGTTTTTCAAGGGCGTTCGGGCTCGAATGAGAGACCCAAACTATAAGTTTTCTCTGAGCTGAAGTTAAAACCAAAGAGCAAATTGGTCCCAAGAAAGAAATGGCAAAAGACACAGTCTAGGCGCGAGGAAAGCAATGAAGGTCGCGATCTTTCTTCTTTGGAATTGATATAAGTTACATGTATCTATTCTTTGCCTTCCCAGAACCATGTTTCATTTATGAATCATCATATCACTTTTTTTTTTTTTTAAATGTTACTCACAAAGGCACTGTCAGGATAATGATATAACTCTTTGTAATGTATACTATGTTCAGACTTCAGTTCAATTTGTTGTCGAAATAAGCTAGCGTCGATAGTAATGGATGTCTTATATTTCCAATATGTGCCTTTTTCAGGACCTTGCTCATCGACTCTCTAGAAGATTGGCAAAGCGAATGGTGGTCTCACACTCTTGACTTACGAATATAATAAAATCCCCGTCTCGTGCACAATGCTACTTGTTGGAGTTACAAGTGGTCCCGTAGCTCAATGTAATTCTACTTCTTCTTTGAGTAAATTGCATTTATGGCATCAAAAACTTGGACATGTTCCATTCTCATCTATGAAACATATTGGTGTTGTTGCTTCTCAATTCAATATTAATCCTAATAACTTCTTAAACTGTGACATTTGTCACTATGCAAGGAAGACTAGACAAGCTTTTTGCTTGAGCAATTCTCATAGCAATTCTATTTTTCAGCTCTTGCACTGTGATATGTGGTGTCCATATAGATATGCTACTTATGATGGATGTACTTCATTTTTAACCATCGTCAATGACTATTGTAGATCAATATGGACTTTCTGTTAAAATCTAAGTCTCAAGTGTGTCAAGTTCTTGAAGTCTTTCTTAACATGGTGAAAAACCAATTTGGTACTTCTGTTAAAGCAGATATGGTTTATACAACAAGAGAAGAAGATTGGATAAGTGCTCAACTGAAGGAACTTCTGCTGGTCAAGAAGCTCAGAATCAAGTAATGTTTAGACAAACTTTGAAAGGTCATTTGCCTGTACCTAAACAATAAAACCATCACCAAAGCCTTGAAGAAAGCGCCTAAAGGACAAAAAAATAGGTAGGTAGGGTAGGAATTGGCCAAAATCCATCTAAATGAGACACTAACACTTTATTTCTCATCTACATCCTTTTTGTGGTGTTTTGAGAGTTTTTGCATTTATTCGTTGACGATTTTGAAAAAAACGATTCTTAATAGACCGGAAAATTCTTTTTTCACCAACATAACTTATGAATCGGTTGTATCCCTAACTATGGCAACCTCATAAATTATGAGTTCTCGTAGAAATCAAAGTCATGGAATTTGATAAGATCATATTTTAAGGGCTTTTCCTTTTGAGAATGGAAAAAATTAAAGATCACCGGCTTCAACTTGACATCTGTAGGTTGATGAAATACTCATCTATTTTCTTAGACTTCTCTTCATTAAGGTTTCGCATTGTGTAATCGTAGTTTATTTTGTATCCGAAGCTAGAAAAGTCATCTTGCAAAAGCAATTTAAATATTTCCCTCATGTTAGTAGCAAAGGTATAGTAAGTGTTCTCTTGACCTTGAACCGCAGAGGTCGTTTCGATTTTATCAAATTCTTTGGGATTGATGTCCACAACACTTGGATGAGTTTCCGGAGTTGCGTTCCGTCATTTATGTAGCCTTGATCGTTATTTGAGACACCAACGAACTCATGAAATCACTCAATGAAGAAGGAGAAGAAGATTGCAAAAATAAATGAACTTACCCATGAACACACGATTCTTTGGTTAAGAATTCTAAAAGGCGCGCACATCGAAAATAATGATTATTACGAACAAAGTGCAGCCAAGTGCGAGGTGGGTATTGGGAAAGGGAGGGTTCATTCATCTGTCGGGTTGCCTTGTGTGTAATTGCAGAGGTTAGAGATGGTTAACAGTGAGTAAAGAAGTAGTTGAACATATTCGGACAGAGTTGCGAGAAGAACATGGTGTCATTGTTGCTTACTGTTAAGGCGATCAAGCATCGAACAATAGCTCAAACAACTTATTATCCACACCCATTCATCTCAAGATATTGGTTCGAAGAATTGTCCATCCTTAGATTATTCTTGAATTCTCTAAAAGTTGCATTACTAGAACTTTTTGTTGAATTACTTAAACTACTTGATAGCAACCACGTAAAAGACTTAGAATTATCGATTGATGCAGAGATTGTATAGGAATACTATATTGAAATGTAAAGCATTATTATCAACTGAAATGTAAGCTATAACTAATTGATAAATATTGAGATTTACTCTTTGAGTTTCCAGCTAACACCTTCCTATTTATTGGATACAGTCAATGAGACTACCTTAGTACACTATATAAAACCTAAGAAGAGAACCAGAATTGTAACAAGTGTTCTCATAAACTTTTTAATACTTACGAACTCGATATATCTTATTAAAAATACAAAGCATCACATTGACACCTTTTTATAGACTTTTCTTATTAATTTTTTTTAGTAGGCAAAACAAAATTAATTACTAAATTAAATCTCCAAAATTAATAATAATAATAATAATAATAATAATAATAATAATAACAACAATAATTATATTAATAAAAATAACAATAATTATAATTAAAAAAAAAAAATAATAATAATAATAACAACAACAATAATAATAACAACAATAACAACAATAAGAATAACAACAATAACAACAACAATAATAATAATAACAATACTAATAGTAGTAGTAGTAGTAGTGGTAGTAGTAGTAGTAGTGGTAGTGGTAGTGGTAGTAGTAGTAGTAGTAGTAGTAGTAGTAGTAGTAGTAGTAGCTCATTCTTGCATGCCAGAGATCCTTAGTATATGTTAGAATTGCATTAATCACATTTATTTATCAAATCAATTGTACTTTTATCTTGACAAGCTTAAATACAGAAAAAAAAATGTAGTAAATACGTAAATTTTGTACTACAAATAGCCACAAATAATTACAAAGATCGTATAAACTAATAAAATGACAATATATATATATAATTATGTAGATATATAATTCAACCAATACAAAAAATATGCACACTGTTTGACAAACCGATGACCTGATTCCGTCCAAATCAAATACTCATGAAGCAATAAATTTTTCTCAGCGGCATCTAAATTAAAAATTAAGAGCTATGAAAAATTCTAACTAATTTCCATTAATCCCGACTATAGCTATGTACGAATATTTTGTAAGAATCAACACATTAACCACCCAAAAGATGGTATATCAAAATTTAAGGTGTCCATGTTCACCAACATCAAAGTTAAAGTTCTATTTGGTTCCTCAACTACAATATAACTTACTCTTTTATGATTGTTTATGGCTCATTAATTAATTATTAATTATAAATTAATTAACAAAATAAAAATAAGTAGTGGTGGCAACCTGCTTTCATACCATTAACGAAAGAGAGCCGGTCAACTTCGGGAGAGAGACGCTTTGGGAAAAAAATAACGGCGGCAAGGGGAGAAAGTATATATGGCTCACAAAAACTCTTTACTCATAAAAACTCACTAAAATTTTGACTAATGCAAAAGACAAGCCTGAGCGTAAGACAAAAAAGCAACGCGAAGAGTACAATGAAGTTGATTAGGCTGATTTATTGTTCGCTTGGTGGCGCGATCAAAGTGCATTAAAAACAAATAAATAAAAATGCATTCAATCCAAAATGTCATTAGAACATTGCCACTCAAATCGAGCTAGGAAGCGCTTCAAACCTTTAATTACGATTTCATAGGTAAGTAGTAAAATGCACTAGGCAAGCACCCCATCACTACCAAAGATCAAAACGGTACATTGTTGGCCTATCACCGACCCTATTGAACACATAATAAACCCACTTGGATGATTGATCTTAGAACTTCAAATGAGGCCAAGTCGTTTATAGATATCGATGCATCATCCAATTTTACAGAAAATCGCATCTCCTCGCATACTCGAGACATGTAGCAATTGCATACAATAATATCAATCAATTTAATTACAACCGATAGAAATCAAATGAACCGAATGGAACATCGATAATGATTCTTACTATGTCCCACTCTCTTTGTATTTGCCTTGTTCTCATTTCCTTAAAAGCTTCTTGCCAAGCCAAAGTCTCGATATCTTCTGTTCATTTTAAAGTCTACCAAAATATTTCCCGCCTTGAGGTCTCGATGGATAATCCTAAGTCGAGAATCTTGATAAAGATAAAGAAGACCTCGTGCTATCCCATAAATAATGTGAATACGCTTTTTCCAATCAAGCAACATACTCTTGCTTTCATCCGCATAATCAAGCACAACAATTAGTTTGATTGATGCTGAGCTAACATAACTATGTATAGCCTTTATCCATCTTATATAAATTGTGTTCACTTCTACTCTATCATCTTACATGATACTTTTCATGCATGAAAATGATTTCCGATCTTCTACGCATAAAGAGTCGACTACCCCTACACGCTGATCCTATGTAAAGATCTCAATTTGCAAAAATGTCATTC
>CM028383.1:31536578-31620984 GCA_013146195.2 Codonopsis lanceolata | reverse complement strand
CTGTGGTAGACTTCCGCGACCTCAACAAAGCTGCCGCCCAAAGATGACTTCTCCGCCCAACATTGACATTGTGGTAGATGCCGCCGCAGCCACAAAGTCCGATCCTTCGCCGACGCATGCCGGGCTACAACCAAATCAAAATGGCACAGTAAGACCAGAGAAGACTTCATTCACTACCTCGGGGACTTTATCATAATCGTCATGCCATTCGATTAAAGAATGCCTGAGCCACTTACCGTAGGGTCGCCACCACCCTCTTCCACCTATTACGATCCACAAAGAAATGGAGGTCTATGTCGATGATATGATCGCAGATTCCAACGACGCCTATGGTGCTCACATTAAAGATCTTCTCGTTCTTCGAAAGACTCGAAGCACCGTATGAAGCTTAACCCCACCAAATGCACATTTGGGGTTACTGAGGCAAAGTCCCGATTTCTAGTAACCGAACAAGGTATCGAGATCGAGCCAAGAAAAGTCAAAGCCATCCCGAAATGCCACACCAAAGACTCCCACCGGGCAAAAGGCTTCCTAGGCCAGTAAAGACATCACCAAGCTTCATCGATACCGACTACCACCACCCGCGAGCCCTTCTTAAACTCCTCAAAAGAATACCGATCAAGTCTGACGCAAGGCCTAGCCTGAGAAAATAAAAGCCTACCTTACCAATCCCCGTGCTAGCTCCACCTCATACCCATAAACCTCTCCTCATATACTTAACCGTCATTATCAAGCAGGGCTATGCTCGCCAGAGAAAGTTAAGATTCCTACATTGAAAACGCCATATATTTCATAAGTAGGAAGCTACAAGGAAGCGAGCCAAACTATTCGGCACCGGAAAAAGCCGCACCCGCCTAGTCCTGGCCACTTGAGGCTCAAACTCATCTCCAGGAAGGTCCATCAAGCTCATATCCAGATGGACCCTATCAAATACATCTTCGAAGCCATCACCGGCCCAGCAGACCAGCCATGGTCTTTTCTTCTAAATGAGTTTGACATAACCATGCCACTCTCAAGTCTATCAAAGGGAGCCATTGCACCACTTACCGATCTACTCAAGACCGAAGATGCAATCAGCGAGCCTTGCTTTCGCGGGTATCCCGAAATCACCGACCAGACACCCGCTGCAAATGTTCTTTGACTGAGCCGCAAACAAAAAGAGGCTTTGGCATAGGAATCTTGTTAATCGATCCGCCGACTCTCATACTCCGCCGCTATAAGGCCGAGTTCGAATGTTCAAATAATACATGGAGTACGAAGCCCGATTGTCAAGCCAAGAAGCTCTCAAAAGGGGAGCTAAAGATCTCGAAGTCTATTGAGACTGCCCCGATTATAAATCAAGTCGAAGGAAGGTGGAAGACCCAGATCCCTACCGCAACTCTATCATGCCAAGCTAATACCGCCGCCTCGATTTGTTCTATCTCGCTCCATTACCCGCCACGAGATAGGAATCAATTCGCCGATGCCTCGCCACTCGCGCCACTAGTCCAGATTCTAAACTAAAGTCCAACCATTCATAGTCGGAAAAGGTCACTCCGCATAATGCTTCAAAATCAACGCAGCCTCAAGCATCACGAGCCTCGTATGTCGACATCTTAAATCTGCCTCCAAAAATCTTTATCCCCCCGGGTTAGACAAAGGGAAGAGTCTCCCCGGAAGACGGGCCTCCCAATTGCATCACGGGCAAATTGCATAAGAGGCACTATCAAGGCCTCAACTTACTATGTGTCGATCAAAGCAAAGCCGAGCAAATTATGGATCAATCCGCATGGTGGTACCCGCTGGCCCCACATGAACGGCCATATGCTATCAAAGAAAGTCATTCGACAGGGTACTATTGAGTACGCCGAAATCGATCAGATTCTGGTGCGCGACATTACAAATGTCAACGCTTTCACAATTACAAAGATGTGCCCCCACACGCCCTATACAACTCCACGCCCGGCCCTTCTCAACACGGGTATCGACGCCATAGGCCAAATTCGGCGGATCTAATGGCCATGAATATGTCCCGGTAGCCGCCGACATTTCACAAAGCTGTGAAGCTTCTTCCTACAAAGTCCTAAATGCCCGAAGGTATCCAATTCATTAAACCAATATCATATACCGCTACGGTACCTTCGAGATCATCTCCGACAACGCTCTCATTTGAAGGACGCCAACCGTCTGGCCGGATGAGTTCAAGATCCAGACACAAATCCTCCCTACCGACCACAAGCCATGTGCCGCTTGAAGCGCCCAACAAAACTCTCGAGAACATCATCGTAAAAATGGTCGATACAGAAGAGATCGCCCGAAAATTGCCACTAGCCTCGGGCTACCGACGTCATCTCAAGACACCCATCGGGCTACCCTACTTCTAGCATATGGCATGGAAGCGGTACTACTAATAGGTGGAAGTTCCATCATTGAGAGTGATGATGGAAGCCGATATATCGAAATTGATCGGGTCAAAGGGCGATACGAAGAATGCCCCCGATTGATGAACGACGCTACTAGCCTTGGAGCATACCCGGCATATCAGGCGACGCCCGAGCCTTCAACAAGAAAGTCAAAGGCCGAGATATTCAAGCCTGAGACCTCGTGTTGAGAAAACCCCTAGTTATGTTGATACTAGGGGAAAATGGAAGTCCCTGATGGGACCATACATCGTTATGAGATCCGGCCAGAGGTGCCGTGCTTCTCACAAACCAAGATCGGGAAGATCTTGTCCAAATTCTTTCAACCTCGACAAACTCAAAAGGTACTACGCCTGAGCTTACCTATTCAAAGAAAAGCTCTCTCCACTAAGGGTAAAACCCGAAAAGAGCGGTCTAGGCAAAAGTTAGGGCATAAAAAAAATAAATAAAATATATATATATAAAAAGCTCGCTAGGTGAAAAAGAAAGGCGGTCTGAGCAAAAATTAAGAGCATATAAAAAAATAAAAAAAAAGCTAAGCTAGGTTGAAAACCCGAAAGAGGCGACCTAGGCAAAAGTTAGAGCACAAAAAAATGAAAATGAAAAAAAAAAAGGAGAGGAAAGCATTATTGAAGCCATCGGTACTACCTCAGGCCTTCCACACATCGAGACTCTACCGACAAAAGAGAAAACCACGACAAAGCAACTCACATTAAAACATTAAAATATAATTTTACTGGTCCTAAGGTGCAACTTAGAATACTTATTAAGACATTTATGTTATACATTACTTGCATTAAATGCATATCTATATACCGCCTATACCCCGTTGTTTTCCTCTCAAACTATCCTTCATTCATTGCAGCCTTAAGCCGGGCTGAGCAAATCCATCAATGCGTACCCCGCACCTCGCGGCCGGTCCATATACTTTTCTTACGCAAGGCTCGGAAAAGCTCGCCTCATCAGATGAAAACACTTAAGTATCCAGCGCTCTATTCATCATCTACGTTGCCATCATTGTCCCGAAACAACTCGATGACTTGATCCCGATCATTCACCGCCGCCTGTCGATTATGAAGAAAATGCAGAATTGCGAGAATAGCCATATGTCAAGTATAGCCTGCAACAATTATATGGCTGCAAGGTGATTTTCTCCTTTCCCCGCATATACTCATAAAAAAAAAAGAGAGAAAAAAGAGAAGCCCGCCGAGCCCGAAGGTATACCCCTTTAAAACTCATTTACGAAATACAGCAGTGTCGTACCCATTAGGTCGGTATAGCTTTGCTTTGTTAGCGTGTGTTTTGAGCTAGTCCGCACGTGTTTTATTTCATTTTACATCATATAAAATTAGATCGCTTTGTTGTAAATATTTGCAGTTTTCAAAAACAAAAAACAAAAAACAAAAACAAAAACAAAAACAAAAACAAAAAAACAAAAAACAAAACAAAAAAACAAAAACAAAAAACAAAAAAAACAAAAAAAAAACAGAAAAAATTGGGAGAAAGAAAAATGTATGTACGGGAAGAAAAATTTTTCGTACATATGCAACAAGGAAAATGCGGCGTGAAGAAGAAATTTTCGATCGGAAGCTAGAAAATGGAGCAAAAGAAAACAACAAAGAAAGAAAGATGACATCACCGATACCAAAAGATGCTACAAAGAAGAAAAAAAAGGGAGCTTCGCCAAGGTTAGAAGGAGTAACAAGAACAAATGCAAAGAAGATCAAGAAAATTTTCCAATTAAAGCCGAAACAAAGTGGGACAAGGGAAAAGACTTTCCAAAGAAAGGCCGAACATTGATAAAAAAAAAAAATCCCCAGCAGATCAAAAAAATCGAAAGAAAATCAAAAGAAAAAAAAGAGCAAGCAAGAATAAGATTCTCAAGATCAGCCGAACTACGCTTGGTCCGATTCCTTGAAAAGGATACGTGAGGCAGCCTCTACATCAAGAGGTCCGACCATCACAATCATAAAACAGAAAAAAAAAGAAATTCCCCAAATAAGAGTGGCAAAATGTCGAACCCAGAGAATCAAGCAGCCCACCCTGACGCAAAAAGGTAAGTCGTATAGTATTCTTACCCCGACCTCGAGAATAATTTCTTTTTAAAAAAAATTTTTTGAAAAAATTTGTTTTATTTTCAAATAAAAGAAAACTTTTTCAAATTGAGTTTTGATTTCAAAAAAAAAAAAAAAAAAGAGGAATATTTCAAAAACACAAAAAAAGAGGAATAAAGAAAAACAAAAAAATGGAAGGAAAAAGAATGTTTTCCATTTCACAATTTTCAAAAACTTGAAGAATGATCAATTCGCCGTGTTCGCGACGATCTTTAGTCAAGCACAATTTTCTCGATATCGAAAATTTTCGAAGTTATGTCTGAAACAAGACAATGATCAAGGCCCGTACATACCTAGAAAGTTTTCTTAACACATTTCAATGCCAAGGTATTGACCGGGTTGAAATTGTGGTAACAGATTTGCAATGCTCGAACGATCTTTAGTCAAACACAATTTTCTCGATATTTGAAAGTTTTCGGATTATGTCCTGAAACAAGACAAATGATCAAGGCCCATACATTAGAAAATTTTCTTAACACGCTTCAACTAGTTGAAAGGTGGTAACAGTAAAAACATTCAAATCTTCATACCGTATTTGACAAACGGTTTCGACCTGAAGAATACTTTTCGAAAACACAAAAATCTTTCTCCATTGTAGTTTAAGGTTTTGGCCCGAACTACGCTTGGTCCGATTTCCTTTTTAATGGAATACGTGAGGCGCCTCTACATCGCAGGTCCGACCATTGCAACATAAAAATATTTTCTTATTTCGAATTTGGGAGTTAATCAACGATGTTCGCTTACTTGGTAAGCTTCGGTTACCCGTGAACTCCATCGCTTGAGGGGGCTCAGACACCCCAAATTGCACTCTATTTTATATTGTCCAATAAATATTACAAAATGGATTACTAATTATTTCTTGTATGTTTCAGGAGCAAAGGTACAAAAAAAAAAATGAAATGAAAAGAAAAGAAACAAAAAAAGAAAAAGAAAAAGAAAAGAAACAAAAAAGAAAGAAAGAAAAAATAAAAGAAAAGAAAAACAAAAGAAATCAAAAAAAACAAAGAAAAGAAACGAAAAAGAATAAAAGGAAAGAAAAAACAAAAAAGAAAAGAATTAAAAAAAGGGAGCCGGGTCTCCTAATCAAAATTCTACCTATATATACTCCCTCAATACCCAGCCGATCTCCTCCCTCACAATTAACTCCCATTTATACAAGACTACACAATCACTCCCTCATTTTCTCTCTCACCAATTTCCCTCACTCCCAACGACCCTCTCTCCATCCCCTCACTCTCCATCCCGCCCAAACTCTCATAATCTCTCACCCTCACAAACCCACTCGCACATATACTCCCTCCCCTCACCCCACTCACTCACACACACTTATAAATAAGCTCCCTTCCAAATTCCCCCGCCACTCACCCGCACATATACTCTCTCTACCCACACACACTCAACCCGCACGCACTCACACACACACGAATATATAAAAACGCACACACAAAAATACACATAAATATATACCCTGCTGTTACTCTGCCCGGGTAACAAGCTAAAAAAGTCAAAACTTAAGTCTAGGTTCCGCCTAACCGAAAAGGCCAAAACCTACCCAAATAAAGCCGCCACTCGCCCGAGTTGACTAGCCCCAAACCTCAAAACCTCAATCAAATCCAGCTCAATTCCAGGCCTCAGCTCAATTCAAAACAAAAGACTCCCTCTCCGCGAGACGAGCGAAGACACCACCGCTCTAAAAGGTAATACCTTTAAGAGCGTATTTTATTTTATTTTGTATTTTCTTTCTTTTATTTATTTTCAAAAGTTGTATTTTAAATCCGCACAATGTAGCAAATATAAGTCGTTGTCTTTGGGATTAGATTAGAAAATATTTTGTAAAAGAGCCATTATTATGGCCAAATATTCTTAAATGTGTTTGTAATTATTGGAAGGAGGCGGCGAGTCCAGAAATAATGTAGCCACGAATGTATCTATTTAATTTTCCCTTGTCAAAATAAGACCTTATTTATTTGCTAGATTAATATAACAATGAGCATATTTCACCAAAAACGCTTTGAGACGAAGGGCGAGTTGGGTGCCTAGTACCTTCCCAACTCGTAACTTAGCCCCCGAACCCGTTTTCTAAAATCTCTGGTTTTCTCTTCTGGTTTTCCTTTATTTTTGCCTTAAAATAAAGGTGGCGACTCTAAAAACTTTCAGATCCAGTGGGGCCACGCAACATTCCCTCTTTGCACTTTCCTGTTCTCCCCTAAAAAAGTGGAGATACTGAATGGAGGGGTGATGTATTCCCATATCCCGGTATCCCCTAAACAAGGGATAACTTGATGCGGAAACCCATAGCTCCCATAGCGATCCGATTGGGCCATAAGGCCATTTTAATAAATCCATAAGTGGGGCGCAATATCTTTTCTTGCACTTCTCTATTATCCCCTGACAGAAAAAAGGGGAGAATGAGAATGGAAAGGTAATGCATTCCCATATCCTGTTATCCACGAAATAAGGGATAACCTGACATGAGGAAACCTTTAGTTCCCATTTTGGATACAAAATCCACTCAGGGCAACCGAGGCACATTCCAACGTGCTAATATAGACAAAGACTCCTCTCGCACTTTGGATTTCGCCTTCCCCTAAACAAGGGAGGGTGGAACGAGAGCAGTGGTGTCCCGCATCCGCACGTACGCGCACCCCTATCCAAGGGCGCGCGGGGCGCGGGTCGCATCCCGGGAACCTCACAGGAGGCGATCATGGATATCGAGCCGGCTACAAAATGTTGGATAGATGATCTTCGGGCTTACATCGAGCAGGGGCTGTTACCCGAGGATAAAAAGGAAGCTAGAACCATCCAGAAGCGGTCATGTCGCTACATTGTTTTGGATAATATTTTATACCGGAGATCTTACACCCGACCTCTGTTGAGGTGTGTGCGACCAGAGATGACGGAAGGAATTTTGGGAGAAGTGCATGAAGGCAAATGTGGAGGTCACCCTGGTCAGCGGTCATTAGCCGAGAAAGTTTTGGCAGCTGGATTTTATTGGATAACACTGCGACGAGATGCTGAAATGTATGTTCGTCGATGCGACAAGTGTCAGCGTTACGCGGATATTCCACGCTTGCCATCTACCGAGTAAACCCCTGTTATAGCCTCATGGCCTTTTGATATGTGGGGGATAGATTTGATTGGTCCTTTTCCCGTAGCTCGGTCAAAATTTAAGTACGCAGTAGTGGCCGTTGATTACTTTACTAAGTGGGTGGAAGCAAAGCCTTTGGCGACCATAAGTGAGGTTAATGTCATCGACTTTGTACATGAGCACATATGGTGCCGGTTTGGGGTCCCGCGAGCAATTGTGTCTGATCATGGGACTCAATTTTCGGAAAAGTTTACTAAAGCATGCGAGAAGATGCGGGTGAAACATTGGCAATCGTCAATAGCGTATCCCCAAGGCAATGGGCAAGCCGAAGCTGCGAATAAACAAATCCTGCACGTTCTAAAACGGAATTTGGAAGATAAGGCAGGAAGATGGGTAGACGAGCTTCCTTCAGCTTTGTGGGCGGTGAGAACGACAGTCAGGGGACCAACAGGAGAAACAGCTTTTTCTTTAGCTTATGGTTCTGATGCTATGGTTCCGGTGGAAATGTATGTACCTACTCATAGAGTTTTGCATTACGACATCGAGTCCAATAAGGCAGCTCGGGCAGCTGATTTGGATTTGTTGGAGGAAAGACGGCTAAAAGCTAAGATGAGAATGGCAAATTATAAGCAGCGAGCAAAAGCCCACCACGATAAAAGGGTTCGTGGTCGATCATTTGCTGTGGGGGATTGGATCCTTCGTAAGATTGAGGCAACGGGCCATCGATCTGAGTGGGGAAAGTTGTCACCAAATTGGGAAGGGCCTTTCCAGATTTCAAGGATTATTAAGGAAGGCACTTACATGTTGCGAACAGAGGATGGTGACGAGTTGAAACATCCATGGCATGCGGATCACTTGAAGAAATACTATTGGTAATTGATTTGCAATATGTAATTCTTTGATCCTTTTTTATGGCAATTAGTAATGGTGAAACTCGATTGTCTTTTCAACCTTATGTTTGGAAGATGGTCTTTGAGTTGGTTTTTGTTGTTTTCTCGACATTCTTTTATCGAGCATGAGTTGATTCATGCTCGCTTAATGAGTTGGTGTTCGAGTTAAATATTTCCTCGCTTTTTCGAGCATAAAAGGCTTTATGCTCGAGAAGAGGTTTTGAGGGGTGATGTTTTCCTGCATCGATTATTCTCTTTTACGAGCATAGAGAGCTTTATGCTCGTAAGAGGAGTTGGTGTTCGAGTGGGATACGGCTACTAGTAAATTCTTTTGCTCTGTAAGAGATATCTTTGCTCGGAAAAAAGTAGGATGTACAAAAGCAGTATTCTTCAGGTTAAGCCAGGATGAACGGGAAAGTAAAAGCATTCAGCTAGCGAAAAAGGAAAATGAGTAGCAGAAATATTACAGACATGAAAAATAAATTGTTTGTGGTAGAAGGCACGGAGGCCAGAAAGGCACGCAGGCCATAGTAATGGGTTCATGCACATAGAGCAGCATTGTTGTCATTTGTTGTGGGAGCGGGTTCCTCGGTTCCTTCGGTTGTCTCTAGGATAGTAACTTCATCATCGGCTTGATCTGGAGCATTTTCAGTTGTTGATGGAGGAGCTTGAGACCCCCAGATTTGGGTCATTAGTTCGATGACAGTGGGGTTGGTAACAGGAGGTGGATTCCATGGGGATAAACCCTTCTCGACATCGGCTTCAACCAATGACTCAGTTCGCTCCCTCGTTGAAAGGCACGAGCGTGGCCGGGCGGGCGTAAGAGCGAACAAAGGATTGGCACCCCACTCGCCGAAGTTGCTCGGGGTGGATTTCTAGCCCGCTGCAGGCAATCTGCCTCAAGATGTGATTCATGCCCTGTAAGAAGAATGGGTAAGCCTCACTTTCAACGCAGGTAGCGAAGTCGTTCGAGTTCTTATAATCTTCGATGATTGCCCCCTTTTGCTCTTCACTTGTCAAAGAGCCGGTCTCCATTAGCTTCTGTTCGAGATCGGTGATCGTGGCATTGGCGCCTGCATCACTTTGGCAAGCGCGAAGTTCTCTGCGCACCCCGGTTATGTTGTTCAAGGCTGCTTCTTCAGATTTTTTGGATAGGTTTAGTTGGGATTCCAAGGATTTTTTCTCAGCTTCGACCTTGGAGAGCTCGGTTACTTTGCTCATAAGGGCTTCCTCACTTTTGAGGTCACTCGATGCGCTTAATTTTCTCTTCTAATTCGCTCTTCTCCCGGTCGAGTGTTTTTCTCAGCAGGTGTGTTGTTGTTGTTGAGGTTGGTGATTAGACGTTCATACATCAAAATTGACTTGTTGGCAATCTACTAGAAAAGATGTCGGTCAAATGAGAATGCAAGGGGAATAAAGTGGTAAGAAAAAAGTATTACCTCGGTCATGCACATTCCCATCTCACCAATCAAGACAGAGCTCGCTTGATCGGCGCGCATTCTTTTCGACTCCACTGTGGTGCGCTTTCATCAACCCAAGACCAGCAGTGGCCTGGAAACCACTTCGCTTGTTTATGCTGATGTTGTGGAGATCGGGTACATTGGCGAGTTCCTTTATGAGAGCAGCAACTTTTGGCTGGTCTTCGGGCATGATGAAATCATCCTTCTGCCAAGAGGGTAGTTGGGGAGCATTTTCCTCGATTATAGCCTTGTCTGCCGGGCCTTGTCCTCCTCGGGCTTTCACTCGGCTCGATATTAATGATAGGAGGGGAGGCCTTTACGCCTTCTCGCATGCAGTATCGGGATAGAAGCCGCTGCAGTTGATCGGGCTCGGCCGATTGCGCTTTGTTCCCCTACTGAAGTATTGGGTGGACCGTTGGAAGATTGACAATGGTCGGGTTGACAAATGCTTAGCTCGCTTGTTAGAGCTTTTCTTTGCAGCTTGCATAAATTTACTAACGTCCGTTAGTTGCTTCATGTCTGCATAAGGTAAGATGAGTATTAAAGAGAAGGAAACATGGATTAGCAAGGATAATAAGAGAGGATACAGTCGAGGAATAAACCGTCAAGAGAAAAGAGAGGTCGGCAGCGAATTCCAATGCAAGCACATTCCTCGCACTCGTTAGGGAATCTTTTCTCGTGGCATGAGCCCCAGTAGGGATGTGGAACTTCAGACTCGAGGATGATTCGTGGTTCAATTCCCTCTATGGGTAGGTAAGAGATTCCAGCCAGTCGAAGAAGAGTGAGGTCGGAGGTAAGAATACGCCAGTCGAGCACCAAATCTTGCTCGGCTCATCCTTCCTTCGCACCAAGTAAAGTTCTGAAGGCTTTAACTATTCGAGGCTCACCATGTCGGTAGGCATTCTTGTCCTGCTCGGGGAGTCCATAATCGAGAGGTAGGGCAAAAGGCCCCAATACCGATTCGACGAGTAGGGCTTTTGAGTCCCAACCATCGACTTTATTGGGGCCATCATTAAGGAGTTTGAAAAAAGCGTAGTTTGATCGGCTGCTGATATGGCCAGATTTCTTGTCAAGGGAAAGGAGGAAGAATTTTCTGAATAAGGTCATATCGGGCTCAAACCCGAGTAGCCTACAAGCGACCGTGAAGGAGACTAAAAATCTTACGGTGGTTAAGGTCAGGTCGCAGGGCAAAGTGTTGGAAGCATTGAGGAATTCTGCTATAAAGGGGTCGAGGGGAAGCCGAAGTCCAACTAAAAAGAAGTCAAAGTAGAACACCATTTTATCCCCCTTGGAAATTATGGCCTTCGGTGTCTATATCCAAGTCGAAGGCATGAACTCGGTAGTGGTCAGGGTTAATTCCTAAGGAGTAGAACCAAGGGCTCACTTCTTCCTCAGAATTTAAATCTTCCCATCTAATGGAAGCATGAGAGAAGGGAGTGATAGGAATGGTGGAAGTTCCACTCGACCTGGGCAATTGATTGTTCGGGTTGGTAGGAATTTCTACTCGTGTTGGTGAAGAAGGGTTATGGGAACCACCGTTTACAGTTTGCTCGTCTGAGTGCACGGCTCTTCGTCGGCGAGGAATCAACGAAGCTTCCTCTTGCTCGCTCTCTTCATAGCTCGAACTTGAGGATGGTGGGTCTTCTATTGGGACTCCATGGTCATAACTCTGACCTTCAATCTCTGACACTATATCTTCGCTAGACATCCTACAGGAAAAAGAATCGAGAAGTACGGGTTAAGCATTAACCAGGTGGGATATAACGACATAAGTGAAATTGAGACTGGCAAATAGGATGGGAGAACAGTGAGCAGGGCACTGATCATATATTTCTCGATTCCTTGGGTTTGGATTGAAGAGATAGATAGACAGTGAAGTAATAAGGATCGAACGTGATTTGCAGTATCCAAGTGTGGGCAATTTGTTGAGAGTTAAAAGGGGGCTCAGACAGCATAAACCCTAATTCAGAATTCAGAAGACGAAGATGCAATTAAAGATTGGAGGAAGAAGCGTGAAATACCTGGTGGTTTAGAAGATCCGGATTTCGACTTCGAAGGCTGGGAAGAGATTGAATCTGGAAGCTTCGTTCTTGAGTTGAATCTGCAGGAACCTCGCCTAAATTCTTCTCTCAAGCTTCTTCAAAAGTTCGTAAATGGTAAAGTGTTGGAAGGAAGAGGGCTTTGTTTTTTATACTCAATAAAACCGCCGGTTGAGGGTACGAATCATTAGGCTCGAATCACGAGGCACTATGAACGAGGCAGTATTTAATGTGGCGTAAGAAATTGGGCCTGTCCTCTCAGGGCTGGCGGCTGACGGTTTAACCTTTCAAGAGACGCTTCTTTAATTGTATTTTGGGTTCCCGCCTATTCGGATTTTTGGCTCCAATATTATTTGGGTAGCGTATTTGAAAGATTTGATTATTTTGGAAAATGCTCTTCAAAAATTTTGGGCTCCTCCTCGTCACCAGCATGAATGCTCGGAGAAACAAGGAGTAGGGGGCTACTGAACTGCTTGGCCCAATAGGCCCAAGCCATGAGTCACGTGCCTAGCATATGGGCTTTGTTCGAATGAGCTAGCGAAAGTTTCATGCGAGCAACACTGTGGTTACCGGGTGAGTTGCCAACGAGCTGGGGGCTTAATTAACGAGCAAAACCGATACGCGAGCATGGTTACTTATGCTCGCCAGTATGAGCCATCATCAGTTGAGGACATTCGAACCCGGGGAAGATCAGGGTGTTAGTTGAGGACGGACACGTCCGAGCAAGAGTTTTAGCCGATAATAATGACCAGGAAATTCTCCAGATAAACCGTTGTCATTAGTGGGCTCGTTAATGTGTCTCCCATTAAATACCACAACCATTTATGGGCAGTTAATGACATTTATGGTCAGTTAACAAAGATCATGGGCAGTTAATGTCAATGATGGGCGGTTACTTATGGTTAACGGCAGTTATGCCCTCCGAAAAGGATAAAAACCTTGGAAAATGAAGGAAAGGTATGCGCAATCTAATTTCTTCAGCTGAAACTCTGTCAAATTGCTTACTTGTTGAATCTTGTACTGATTCTCACGCCGGAGGGCCTTTGCAGGGAGTGCCCCCTGCCCAGTTTACGTTTATTCTTTCCATTTGCAGAGTTGGGCTTCGAGGATTCACGGACACGTTGAAAGCCAGGTGTTCAGATTGGGTTTCTACAGTGCATCCATAATTCTTTGGACGCATCAAGTTTAAAAGTTTATAGATTAAAAAACTTCTATTATTATCAATATAAGATATGTATCCACATTGGATCGAAAGTGATGTTCGTTTTAAATGTCTTTACACAAAATATTTGTACTATTATTACCAATAAAATATATGTATTCCACATTGTTAACAAATTGATAGAAAAAAAATATTATTATTATTACCAATAGAAAATATGTATCTCAAATTGGTTAGATATCTTTAGATAAAATAATTTTATGTATCTCCTCAATTCTCATGGTAAAAAAGTTTTTTCTTGTTACCATTTTTTATACAAAAATTGGTTACTAGCAGATAAATTTTATCACTTTTGATTGAGGCGTGTTTCATTTGACTAAAGCTCCTCAATTCTCATAGTAAAAGTATTTTTTTACGATTTTTGCTGCCAATTTTTTGACATTAATTTATTTTTCTCTCAGTTAGTACCTCATCCTTTTCATTTTCTCACAATGACTAGAATTACATAAGTGTTGGATTCTTCTATCCTATTTTATAATTTCATCAATAAATACATATAAACCGTGCAAATCAAATAGGATAAAATCTCTTTGATTTTTATTTATTCTATTAATATTAAAATTCTAACGAACAAATCTTTTTCAAATTCAGATTTATCTATCTGTTCTAAATAATCTCTTTCAAATTCAAATTATGTTTATCTCCTCTAAACAACATATGTTCTTATATCTATAAATAATATTAGACCATTGAAATATCTACTATTCTACTCCACCATCATTTGCAAGAGATTAACCACGGTAATCTAATCCTTTTAAATTTTAACTTATCACTCTCAAATTTCTTTGTTTTCAAATTGTTTAGTTATGTTTTTTTATTCTTAGGTTTTACAATAGAATACACATAAATGCTAAAAGTGAAGGAGACAATTAAGGTACGTATATGATTGTGTGTGTGTGTGTGTGTGTGATTTTTTACAATATAATAAATTAACTTACCAATTATAGCATGCTTTAAAAAAATTTAATGCTTCTATATGGCTAATGTATATATGTTTGTTTTTTTAACCGATTATGCATAAGTGTTCATTTAACATGACATGCATCGGAACAAGGGCAGATTGAGTGTTGTACCAACTATAGATAATTGGACATGCATATATCACATAGGATATCATTTATTTACTTTTTAGTATATTTACATTGTATTTTTTTTTTTATCATAATGAAATCTTCCCTAAGATCTTATAAAGTGAAAACAGAAAATGTTTCGAATGTTCCTTTTTTATTTGTTTCTTATATCGATGTTATTTTGTTTATTATCGATGTTGTTAATCCAAATCTTATTTTCATTTTGTATGTATTAAACTCATATATGTGTTTGTATAGAAAAATAATAATATTCAAGAATTCCATATTTTAACCAGGTTAATCGGCATTTACAATATTATATCACTTTGTCCATTTTTAGTAAGTTTTATGACTAAAAACATAGTAAAGATTAATGTACTATTATGTTACATGTAAAGATCATGTGGTCAGGTCTCTTGATTCTTTTGTATCTTAAACTTTTGATAGATAAAGTTGTTTTAAATTAAGAATCTTTAAACATTTGTCATAAATTTAATAATAACATAATATCATAATTGAGAAAGCTAATTATTTTGGATTCCTTCATCACTTACCCTAACGCCTAAAAGATTTACAAATCCGACTTATCCTATCGATGGGTTGAACGGGTCGCTTTTAAAACAATCCATTTTAAGCTGACCACTTCTATTACAAACGTGACCCTCCAGGTTAAACGACTCGCCATCGGTTCACTCCTAAATAAATAGATAATTATATAGTTACATCTAAAATCAACACAATGCAAAAAAAAAAAAAAAAAACAACAACAACAACAACAACAACAAACACATCTTCTAAAACCATAAAGTTCAAATATTTAGTAACTATCAATAAGTATTTATGAGATATATTGAAGATTCGAAATAAAAATAATTAGTAAGCAGGTTTTGAAACATATTAATGTGCACACATAACATGCTTACTCGTTGTTACATGTTACATTTTTTTTTTTTTTGCAACAATTACAATTCAAACGTATATAATGGAGATTTAACTATTGCCGAGGCAACATCACAATGAAACTTTAAATTTGTTTAAGACATTATTGTACAATAATAAGAAAATACAAAATTTTAATAAATAATAATAATAATTATTATTATTATTATTATTATCATTATTATATATTATTATTATTATTATTATTTGTGGCTAGCCCTATCGTTAACACTAGCAGTCAAGTCCTATCCCTGGGTTGAAACGGATTGAATTTTTCAAACCCTCGCTTTTATCGGATTAAACTGGTCAATCCGTCGGGCCACATCACTATTAACATCTCTAGGTTTGGGCATTGCTAAATACAAGTGTTCTAAAAATCGTTCTAAGCACCTAGAAATCAAGCCATTTAAACTATTTATTTTTTAAAAAAAATCTTTTTAAAAAAATATTATAAAATTAATGAATTATGTATTATAGTAATTTTAAATGGAGTTCTGGATTATTGTGTTGTTTTGAACTTTGAAATGGTATTGAATTGTTGATTTTAATTTTAATTTTTTGTCTTGTGATGCAATTATTATTTTAAGATTAATTGGTGATATTTACTATTAATATATTAAGAAAAAAAATCAAAAAATAAGTTATTAATGTCTTCATTCTAGGCTATGCCTAGGCCACGCCTTATCCAGCTTAGGTGGTATAGGCGCTACTATCACTCTACGCCTCGTCTATCAATGTTTAGAACATTACAAAATACCACTGTTTCATGCTTAAAAGCCTAAACATTCTCAAGCCTTAATATTTTATCACTCGAGTACTCTCTTTTTCTCTCTACTTTGAATCTCTCTCAAATCTCCTTGACGATTTTGCTACAAAAAAATTGTTATATTTTTTTATGTATTTTTTTACTTAGTTATTGTTTCATGATTTAGATTAATTTTTTTTAAAAAGAAATTTTCGGTCAAATTCATAACTGCCGCCAGTTTGTGGTGGCGGCACTCATGATTTTGAGCTTGTATATAGTTTAGTATGTATTTAAAATACAAGTAAAAGAAATTTAGAAATTAATTACCATAAAAATAATCATTTCCTTGAAGTCAATTATCATTTATCGTGCACTTGGTAATTACTAATTAGCTTCCATAGTCGAAATATAAAAAGAGTAGACTAACACTCGAGAGGGAAATAGAGTAGTTAATTTTGTATGTATTGTAAAGGCTATTGGGTGATAATCGGCGGTACCCTATGATTATATTGTAATCGAAAAAATCTCATTTATTTGTTTTCAACCGTTAAAGTATATTTTTGGTGATAAAATGATGAATACCCTTAATGAAAAACAAACGCGTGTACAAAGCCACTGTCCAAATTTGGGCATTGAAATAAAATCTATACATAAATAAAAGGAGGGGAGCAAGATTTGGAAAGTTCCCGCCAAAAGTGAGTTTTCAAATTTAGAAACACTTCTAATTTATATATAAACCCCTTTTTACATTGAAAATTGAAAATATAAAATGTCATTATTATGGTTGATTGGATAAATTATTCCAAAACCTCTTTATATTCTTATTTAGTATATTAAGAAAAATATGTATAGTAGAAACATGAGAGATAACAAAACCAAGTTTTATTTTGTCAATTTCTTTGCATCAATATTCAGGCTATGAAAAATAGATATGTAATAAAACAACGATTTTGAAATTAAATCATATACACACACTTTGAAGTAAAATTAATTCACAGACGATCAATTAATAATAATACAAAGATCTGACATTTTTTTCATTATTTCCACTACAAGAAAACAGGGCAACAACAACGGAAAATTCCGTTGCAAAAAATGAAATTCCGTTACAATTAGACGATTGAAACGGAAAAAGTTCGTTGCAAATTCCGTTTGGAAAACCCTCGTTGCAAATTTTATGCAACCGAATGTATTCCGTTGCATGATATTGCAATCGGCGTTGCAATTTCAAAATTTTACGTTGCAAATGTGTTTCTAAGGGTAGTTGGCGTGCGTTGCAAATAACAACTAATTTTTTTACGTTGCATTCTTGCAACAAACTTTTCATTCGTGCAGCAATGATTTTCGTTGCATTTTTATTGAATTTTTGTAACATACTTTTTCGTTGCATTTTTTGTTGCAAGAATGCAACATATTTTTTTAGTTACATTCTTGTAACAGACTTTTTCGTTGCATTTTTTGTTACATTCTTGCAACAGACTTTTTCGTTACATTTTTGCAACAGACTTTTCCATTACAATGTTTATATATTTCCGTTTCTAGTTTGTAATTGAATTTTTTTAAAAAAATTATTATTACAACAGAAGATATCATTGCAAAATTTATATATATATATATATATATATATATATATATATATATATATTATCCTACCTATTGAACATTTTCATAATTCATATTTTACAAAAAAAAAATCTAAAATCATACATTTAAAACAACTCAAGTTTAAGCTAAAGCACTACAAGAAAACAGAGCAATTGCTACGGAATATTGCAACAGAATTGAATTTAGTTGCAATGTGTGAAGTGGGCAATATATTTGTGTGGGAAACCTCTCAGTAGTTTGCTTTTCGGAAATAAAAAGGAGGAATAAAGGCGCCTAAACTTGCAACAATTTTGGACTTTTTAAAAAAAACATTTGCAAAACCGGAATGATACTATGTCGTATTGTATTTACTTTGCAATAGAAACAAACTAACCTAGACTAAATTAAAGAAACCCCAAATCAGATTTCAACCCTTTTTTATCTCTTGCTCTTGTGCGACCCCCGTCCTCTCCAACCTTCTCCTCTGAAAATCCGTCTTCTCCTCCCGACAGACCACACCACACGCCTACTCTCTCTCCTCTCTATTACCCGTACCAAATTTCACATTTAACGCGGTAAGTAGATAAGGATCTCATTTTCCCTCGCCGCTTTCCTCCACATAGGTTTCCTTAAGTTTCCCCAAATTAGTTCATCAAAGGTAAAGCTTCATCTTCTTGCAGCATATGTCCTGCTCTCTCCCTCTCTCTTTTGTTCTCACCTCGAGATTTCAAGAGATCCTCAAATTATTATATTTAAATTTCTTGATTTAAACTAATTACGGTTTATAATATCAATACGGTTGCACTTTTTCTAGCTTTTATAATATGAATCGATTATCATTTCTTTCGGGGAAACATACCGTCGTTTCATAGATTTGATCTGATAAATATGCATGTACTGGATCTAAGTGGTTTATTTATGATTTTAATTGAGTTTTCTGAATTTTTTGTGTATTTTATATAACAGTTTATTATTATGGATGTGATTGTTATTAGAAGCAGTCTCAGTTATTTCTTGAGAAAATCTATTGTTGTTTTTTTAAATCGAAAATTGATTCGCATTTGATTTCGTTTCTTGCAGGTTCAGATTTATCTGGATAATGCTGGTGATTTGGTAAGATTAATTATTAAGTGTACAATCTTTTTATGCTCATGTTTAACTCTCTATAAGTATTTGTAAATGTTTTTTTACCTTTGTTTGCCTTCTCCTTTCCGTTAGTTCGATTCTTTCTTGACAGGTTTGTCTTTGAGGTACTACTACTGTTTATCCATCTTTCATCCCCATCTTTCAATTAAGGTTTCTGCTGTTTTTCTTCAACTGTTTATACATGAAGTCCTCGTTTAGCTCGTGAAAAAATGAGCACTTTTACTTCTTTCCTGATTCATACGTACAGTTTATATATTGACCAAGGGAGTTGAGTAAAATCCTCAAAGATGACAAGAAACTTGATGTAAAATCCCAACTCTCAATTGATGAAGACACTTAATAGTTAATATATAGGGCAAACCTTTGCTTTCTTCTGTGGGGCTTAGCATCACCCCCACGGATAAGTGTTTATGCAATAGTAGAAAATGCTTGGACCTGAGCCTGAGCGCAGTTAGTCTATATGGCAATATGTCAAAATATGATGAGGTACTAACATAGTTGCCTCTACTCGCCATGTGTAAGTTGAAGCAATGTGTTCCTTTTAAAGCATTTACTTTGCTCTAGGCTTTGAGCTTGCTATTGCTCGTTCCTCGAGATTTCTTCTACTTTTGATGTAAATCTTAGCATCTTGCAGAAAGTGGGTATATCTTCTCCAAAATAAGGAGCTATTTTACATTGAGAACCAAGGATTAATGCGTCCATCTTCAACGATTAATGCCTAAAAACTCTACAACGTTATGCAATCCCTGCATAAACCTTATCCTTCTTCCAGTGTTCTATTTGCACCTTGTGTAACAGTATGGAAACATCTTCCTCTAATTAAGCAAACTATAAATTTCAAAGTCACACCACTTGATTTAGTTGCAATTCAAAAGTCTGCAATGTATTATTAACCGGTTTCCATTCTCTTAAGCTCAACATGGCTGATCTGTTTAATATTTTTTAACTACTGCTTGGTTTCACTAGTATACAAATAAACATGTCAATCTGTAATAATACTAAGTGCAAAATGCCATATCATTAACTCTTTTTATAATGTTTGACTTACCCTTCCCCTTTTGTCTTTTTATATTATCTGTTTGATATACATTTTTTTAAGCAAAAAAATTATTTTTGCTATAGTGCGAATCCTGTTGAGCAGTGAGATGTTAAGTTAAATGTGTCGGATTCAAATCAAGATAGCAGGTTTTCTTTCTAGAGTATGTTCTTTTTTTGCCTCATGCGGGAATAATATTACAATAGGAAGACATCAAACTGGTTGTAGTATTTGCAGTTCTGCATTTTAGAATAGATGAGAGGAACTGCATACTAAAGTTACATGTGGTTGGGAATAATAGAATCAGTTTGGATGCAAAAAAAAAAAAATTAGGCACATCACCAACCCAAGTTTTAAATTTTCCTGTTCTTTTTATAACCTTTTTCAATTCCCATTAATTTTCCTTTATATATTATAGTATTATTGGTGTTACTTTAAGCTCCAATTCTCCACCTCAATTAGTGCTAGAATTAAGAGAAGGTAATTTTTACTTAACTCCATAAGTCCTTGATTTTTTGCGTGTACACTAATAGTAGAAGTAATTTGTAAACTCATCTATACAACATAAGCACAATAGCAATATATTCCTTCTCCAATTCCAAACCTCTTGACTTAGCAAAACAACCTTGACCTCATGCTTGCCTCTCTCTATCTCTCTCCCTCTCTCTCTCTCTCAATCTCACACACACACATGGCTAACTATTTATATGCACGCAATCAACCATTTCAGCCAAGCCAAAGTTGTATTCTGTTTTTGCTCTGTAGTTGAAAGCATCTTTCAAGCCTTCCAACTTTCAGTATCTATTGACTGGGCAGGATTTATCAATTGTATGACAAGATTGAGCTGTTGCAAATATTATAATCACATTGGGGACTATAGATTAGTATTGGGATTAGTTGATGAATAATTGATTTATTTATTAAGAAAGTTACTTCAATGTCTACTTAATGTTTATTTTTTTCAAGTCAATATCTCTTATATCTTAATTTAAGTAAGTGATGTATGGTTGACCCTCTTATTGATCTTTAATATTGTAATCTGTTATCTTAGAATGTTGGTATATCTTGTTGATTTCATTCATCTATAATGTCACATTTTGGGATGAAGAGAGGGTGCCTAACAGCTAATCCTCTCTTACATATTTTATGACATTCATAAGTTTCTAAATATTCGGGTCCATAGCTCACTGATAAACTTGTCCCCTCAAGTTGGGGAATATTTTAATGAATGACTTTTTTCTGTTTGTACCAATTTCTATCTCTTGTTTTATTGGTACTGCTTTAAACCTTTGTTGTAAAGGCCAATCTTGTTGCTGCTGAATCAGACCTCTACCCTCGCAGATTGTTTGGTAAACCAAGTGAGGTGTACTGCTTTAAAATGTTTTTCAGTTAATGTCTTTCTGACCACTTCTTGCCTGTTGGGGTTTATGTAATCATTGTTTTCCTCTAATTTTATGCACACTTAATTTCAGATGGTTTAGTTGGGGTGTGCTTGTTTAATTTCTGGGCATTGTTGATGGGGTTTGTTCCCAGTTCCCACTGTCTAAGAGTGTATTTTATTTGACTTTGTGTAGTTCTTATAGATATTATATTGTGTGCTGTTATTTGACTTTGGTTTTGGTCTTCACAACACATAACTTTCAATCAAGTGCAGACCCTGTTTTGGACCATTTTCCGTAAATTTCTGTGGAAAATCCGTGCATGGAAATATGCTCAATTTTGGATATGTTGTATTTTTATGTGTTAGGTAGTTAGCTGTAAAGTTTCATAATTTTCCGAGGTCGGAAGTTGCTCAATTGGGTCTTGAACCACCGCTGCGCATGTGAAACTGTTAGCAGAAATCCAGGTTAGTAACCTGAGTTTTGAATGGCTATAACTTGATTAATATAGACTCGAATTAGGTGATTCAAAGTGCTAAATCATAGTTTAAAGTGTCTAGTTTCAGAATATGCAAGTTTGGTAAAGTTTGAAGTTTTGTGGAGTATTTGATGAATTTAATGGTCACGCAGCGGATAGTAAATAATTACAATACTTGAGCTTCATGGAGTTGGTTGATTAATAAGTATTATACTTGAGTTTCATCGAGTATAATTCAATGTCAGATGTTGGATGGAGTATAATTCAATGTCAGATGTTGGATGTTGAATTTGTCCATTCTCAACTCCTAACTGAGGCTTTTGTTGAAGATTTTTGCAATTGTGCTCTTCAGGTATACTTATCAAAATTAGTCCATTCTCTAAGGAACTTGTACCTTCAGTAATTCAATAGTTTTACCTTGAGGTTTCCTTGATTCTTTGTCTTTTCAAGAGTTCACTCTATTGCTGAAGCAAGTACAATTGTTGTGTCTATAGCATTTTCTCTCTTTGAGTCTCTCCTGATCTAACCTGCCTCATTAAGTCATGCCTGAATGAAAGCAATCACATCAGGTGTATAAATATGTGTCTTGCAACTTCTTGTTGTTCAAAAAAAGAAAAGAAGAGTACAGTCTATTTGTGAATTGCCTAAGCGACTAAGCCATGTGACTCTATGTAGAAAGACAAAGTGAGGCTTATATTGGAGATTGGACACATCTAAGGAAGTTTTTTGCTTTAAAGTTCCTCAAGCATCCTTTTTATTGATTTATCTATTATTTGGGTGCACTTTGTTGCCAATAGTCCATTAGTTTTCAGCATACTCCAATTTAAATTCCCAGTTTTTAACCGAATGACCTTTTTTTTAAATATTGTGTAGGAGGTTATTCAGACTGTTAGGCCCAAGTATGCTGTAAAATATCATATTGTAACAGAAAATGCTATGAGTCACTGCTATCGTTCTTGTCTTGAAGTTCTCATTGAAAATGGGCTTCAAAGATTGTTTTCTAAGCTGGGAACGCTTCACTACTATACAATGACTTACTTTATATCTTGGGTTTTTTCTTTCTCATAAAAAGAACTTACTATTTGCTAAAATGTATGGATGCAACATTGCTAGGATAACCATCTTGTTAAACATTAAATTTTAGGAGTTCGAGTCTTTGATACACAAGTCTTTCTCTATTGTTTACTTCCACTATGCCCCATCTTTACAAGTGTCAGTATTTTTGCTTAAATTTCTTTTTGCAACCCTTGTCACTTGCTTTCTTACGTTGTAAATTTTGTTTCATCGACTTAAACAGCAACCGGATTCGGATGGATGAGGAGATTACATCACATACTTGGATGGAAACATCACGGAATCTTCATGTAGGCAACACTAAGTTTATATATGTAAGAACTACGCGCTTAATTATGTTGAAATTTTTATTTGCTATATGTGTAGGCTATATATGTTCTTCACCCAACCTTTGACCGAAGGCGCAATATTTGCAAATTCAACCGCTTGTTGATGGTGTGGTATGTGTAAACTTCCTTGATCCACTTTCTTTTCTCTAGAGTTCCTTTCTTCTCTTGATAGGATTAATACATTATTGATATCTGATCTATAGGTGTGAAAAAAGTTAGTGTATGTGGATCGACTGTAGCTACTCGATGTGTACCTCGTGAGCAGCCTAACAACTGCTACTTTGTCTTCCAAGAATGGGGTTGATTGGAGGGAGGATTCCCTGGTGCGAGGAAATTTGATGGTCATCTCACATCTCTGGGAAATTCACTTGGAGAATTGAGAATTTCACAAGGTTGAATGGATCTTCTAAAGAAGAAGAAGATTATAGGGCTATGCATCAAGAGTAGAAGGTTCGGTCACTTAGAGCCCAACACAACCTCCATCAATGTCTATGTAGTTTGACAGCTAGACATTGCCTTTGTTAATCGCTTGAGGCTCTCAACATTCTCTACACTTTTATGTAATACGACACTTCGACAATGACTTTTGAATCTTAGGTCTTGATATATCCCGCAATGCTTAATATTGCATTGAGCGAGAGGTCGAAAGTGATCTTATACTCTGGTGACATGGTTCTCCCATTTTTCCTACACAACCGAACTTACTACGATTGCTTCAACCAATGCTAGCCTCCGTATCTTACCAAACTATCTATATATACTTTATAAAAAAAACAGAAAACCTCATGACGAAACCAAATATGTGGTCCTTCTAAGGGTGGGACAACCTGTCTGCCTCTCTCTCTTTCTTCTTTTTCTCTCTGCTTTTTCCTTTTCACGTAAGATTACAAAGCCTTCAGCCGCTGACCATGAAGGGTAGACAAGTAACTTCATTAGTTTGATAGTGGAGAAGCCCATTCAAATTACTAGCAAAGGGCACTGTGAGCAGCCAGCCTTTCCGCCCACATCCAAAGAAACCGGATTCCAACATGGCAAATGAGGCTTTCAGATTTTTTTGAACCTCGCCCGACAATCCCGGCTCGACCATGTAACCACCGCAGTTGGTGTTCTTTATACCCTTGTTCTTGAGCCATTTATCATGCCTTAGCAGTAGCTTCACTAAGAGCAACTCCTCCGTAATATTTACTCACGTGTGGTTCTTATTTACCTTTTACTCCATTATTGTGGTGTCAAACCGTTGAAATTAGGGACAGCTTTTAATAGGTCGTACCATAGAGAAACAAGGTGGCATTTCCTTGTCAATAAGTTTGGTGGCATTTCCTTGCAAAGTGCTACCAATGCAAACCCCATCACCACAACATCACCGACCGAAAATTACCATATATTTACACCATTTTAACCGTGGTTTTGGTTTGTATCGAGATGGGAGAGGTTACCATCATCACCACATTGTGGTATCGTAATTTTTTTCCTTGTTTTTGTAGATACATGGCACATAATCACCATATTATGGATCTCCTATGTTCTAAAACCACCTTGGAAAGTCAAAGTGAAGACAAGGAGGAAGGAGGTTGGGTATGTGGATCTGTTTTGAGGCCGAGCAAACAACCCATTACTAATGCCGTTAAGGAGTTTGGGAATTTGATTATGGATAACTTCCTATATGCTAAAACATGTTACATTATGGTTCGATTTTATTGTAGTGAAAGTAATTGTTTGGGACAAGCATGGTATCCTTTACTAAGTTAAGTTGTGGTTCCTTTTTACGTTGAAGGAAAAGGGAAAACGGTTTTTGTTGCCGGTATGGGAGAAGACAATCGGCTTGGGGCTGTTTTAGCTCAAAGGAGAGCCGATACAAGTGGTAAATGGCAAGGCTAGGAAATGGAAGCTCGTTCATATGCAACAACGCCAAGAACAATGGCTCTAATTTCACACGTGGAAAGGGTGGTTTAAAAACCAAGCTACTTGTTTTACAAGCGATTTTGAAGATACCAAGCGGACGTAATGGTTACATCTTGTTACCTTATTCATAAAGCACAACAAAAAGGGAGTTGAATAGCTAGATGATAGGGGTTCTTGGACAACAAGAAATCAAACTTCCGATGGCACAAGCTCATGCATTGGGTTGCAAGATGGAATGGACAGATTATAAAGGGAAACAAAAGTGAAGGAAGAAAAGGGTGCACGGTTTGGAACCGGCCCAAGATGGAGATCATGAGATGGGGACTGCTTCCGTAAACAGGAATGGTGGAGATGTCTTAAGAAATAAAATATATAGGGCTGTTTTTGTTACAAGAGTCGGCCAAGGGACAATCGAGAAGGGACGATGAAACGGGTTCTTTGAAGAACAAGTTCTGGAATTAAAGACATCAAATGCCGCCTTATTCGGTTCGAGAGCGACAAGGGAGAAAAGTTAAACCAAAATGGCTCGATGAAGGAAAGGGTCAAGGATTGGGTTGCTTGATGTTCGAACAGAAAGAAGATTTTCTTCTCGAAACCTATGGTAGGATTCATTGGCATATTATGCATCATTTCAAAGAAAAACTAATTGGAAATCCAATGACCATTCGAAAATATAACATATTCACCAAATAATAAATCGGAATCACAATAATTTGATATAAAAACTCATAAACATACGACCCTTAAACCGAAAGAATGGGGATTACAAGAAGAATTTGCATTGTTTGGGGTGTGATCCTTCATAAAGAAGCCCAACAGATACAATATCGAAAGTTATAGTCCATGTAAAAAGGGTAACCACGTAATCCATTTAATATAATTCTTTTGATAAGTAAAGAAATCTAAAGAATAATAATTAGTTTATTATTTTCCTTCTAAGTCGATAAAACAATTAACTATAAGCCATGTGCATTTATATACAAACTTGTGCACTCATCGCCCCTAAAATGATTGAAACATGAATATCGGAATCGACATTAGCAAGCACTTGTTCAATCATGAAGAAAACGTAAAGGAACGACTCTATGTTGAATAGAAACTTTTGATGCATAACATGAAAATATTAAGGCAATCAAATTTAAATACATATCGAAAGAGAACTGCACTACTCACACATGGAGAGTAAAATCATTATAAAAGGTGTACGGAAAACATTAATAGAAAATATATTGATAGAAATATAGTAAAAGATACCTGCAAAAGAGTTGGCAGTTCCAACTCCGGAAAGGAAGAAGGATGGCGAGTTGGTATGTGCACAAAAAGTGCCTGCCAGAGAAAAGGAAATTTCATTCAATTAAGAAGCATTAACAACAAGAATGCATAACACTTTTGAGAGTGCAAAAACTAGATCGTGCATAACACTTTGTAACAACAACCATGCTTTATTACTCTTGATAATTCTATAACCTAGTCATATACTATAATCTTTTCTCTTTCTTTCTTCAGATACCCTTAGCCAAGTTTGATTTTCATTACCTCCTGATCATCATCATTATTATCCATCAACTTGCATTGATATTGAATAATGACAGACATCCACCCCCCAGTAACTATGTCCATAGCTTTTTTATTCTTTCTTTCGGTATATGAGTGTTTGTATCATGGAAAAAATATGGACAACAAAGACAGAGCATTGAAGCAAAACAAACAACCTCACATCAAGGTGGTGGATCTATCACACAATTTTCTATAATTTCCCCATGACACAAGTCAAATGTTTCAACTTTCTTGTAAGTTGAATTTAATTTTAAAGATTAACTCTTATCCAGCCTTCTCCAATTAATATTCCTGCCCCAAAGGGGATCGAAATGACCAGGCAAATGCAAGTAACTATCTCGCTTACTATGACATGTCGTGCCAAGAAAAAGATTCTATAAGCAACAATGAACTTCAATTCAGGGTAATTCAATCATCAATCACCCATTAACGATAAATGCATATCATTGTAAGTTGTAACGAATCGGTGTAGTCCACAAATATTACAGAAAACATAAGAAACAATGCAATCTAGTTTTCATAAAATAAAATAAAATTAAAAAACAAGGCTCAAAACAATTATTTACCGATAAGGACAAATAATCACAAAACCAACAATTGCAGCCCTAAGAGAGTCTCATTCATGATGGGAAAATTCATATTCAGGCATATAAGCAAATTAATTAAGGTTATCAATGAAGTACCTTGTTCAATTCGGCAGAGAGGGAGGGAGATGTATTTGGGCGTCGGAGGAGAAGATGGCACCACGAATTTCACCTGAAGTTGACGCAGCAATGGAGAGCAGACGTAATGGAGAAGATACGCAATGGAGAGAACTCAGAGAAGACGCAGTGGAGAGAGAGAGCGCGAGGGCAAGAAGAAGGGGCAAAACGGTTGCTACTTTGTCTAGGTTAATTAGGTTGACTCAGAGTAAAATCGGTTTTTTTTACAATTTAATAAAATAAAAATTATTTATGATTAATTGCAACTGAAATTGAATAGAGAATTTAAAACGAAAATTTATCTGTTTCAAAATCCCTCGCAAAATTAGGCGAGTTTCTTCCCTCCAAACTTTTTGCCCAAAACAGAACCCCAATTTTTAAGTTCTAAATATAAAAATCTGATATTAATAAATGCAACTGAAATTGAAAAAAAATTGAAACAAGTTCATCTGCTTTCAAAAATCATTGCAAAATTAGGCGGCAATCTTCCCTTCAACTTTTCCCCCGAAACATGATGCAACAAAATAGTTTTCCATTGCAATATGAGTTGCAAAATTAATTGTGCACATCAATTTCCCTTGAGCACTTTTTATATTGAAACTGATTTCAATTCGGTTGCAGAATTCCGTTTCAGTTGCCCTGTTTTCTTGTAGTGAGATTGGTGTGGCTGTTGCCCTAACTTGTGGAGACTGCCGATGATGGGTAATGGGGTCGGCCCAGGTGGTAGTTGCTTATTCGTTCTTGATTTGCTTTTATTTACAAGGAAAACAAAGGATTGGATTAAAATCAATAAGATTGATAGGCCAACAAATATTGTACTCCACAATTCCATTTTCTTCTTGAGGTCTTGAATGTCCAAAAGAAGCAGAGATAGATTTTTTTATAAGAGAACCAAATGACAAAAAGCTTGATTAAAAGATGTTTTAGCACAAAAATATAAAGCATCATATATATTGTTGGTGTTATCTCTAATAACTTAAACTTTTAGATTGGTTGGTTAGTTTAATAACTCATGGTTTGGTAAGGACAAATCATTATATTACAAAAGGTACGTATTGGCTCTATAAAAAAATTATCCTAAAAATATTGTAAAGGGTCCGTATTAACCCTATCCCCCCTTGCATTTATTCTAAAAAATATTATAAAAGGCACGTATTGAGCCTATAAAAGTACATATCACCATTTTGCATTTATTCTAAAAATATTATAAAGGGTACGTATAGATCCTATAAAAGTGCATCTCATTTGTGGGGAGTGTTGAAATACAAAAATATAAAGTATGATATACATTTTTTATGTTCTATCTCTAATAATTTAAGTTTTTACATGAGTCACTCAATTAACAAAATGATTAAATGTTTATTTGGTCTCTAAACTATCTCAATACTATGCGTTTGGTCCCTGTACTTGTTTTATAAATGTGTTTGGTCCTTAAAATTTGTTTTTAGTAAGAGATTTTCCCCTCATGGGGTTACCGTCAGTTTTGCCGTCAAAATTTTATTGAATTCCCAAATTTACCCTTAGTAATGTTAATGATTGAAAACCCAGTTTGATCTTCATTCTCTTCAAACCCATTGGTCAGGTCTAAAATTGATGCTACCCAACAAAATCCCTCAATAAGATGGATAAATAGAATGAGAGAGATGGACACACAGAGCTTGCAGTGGCTAATGGAAAGTTGCGAGTAGCCAGTAGGTGAGAGAGATTTACATTTCGATGAGTTGTGTGGGTGTGTGGGCGTGTGCGCGCAAAATACAAGGATAGGATTTTGAATAAGAAATTTAGGTCAGGAATTTTTGTGGGAGAGGTTAGCAATGTTGAGGCCGCCAGCGGAGTGCAAAACGACGATAGAAAGTTTATGAAGGTTAGGCCAAAGAAATCTAAGATTACTGTTTCTGAGGCTACAACAAAGATGAGTGATTCTCTCGTTTTTATATATTGTTGCTATTCACGAATTTGACAAATAAAAAACAGAGCCCTAAGGAAGAAATTTAAATTGTAAAATTTATTCGTGTAATTGAGATTAGGGCTGATATAGTTCATAATCAAATCCAATTTATCTTGAAAATCCAAGGCATGGACTGTATACTCCATTATTAGAATATGGGTGAGGAGAAATGAGGGGTTGGTGATGGCGGCCAGATGCGCTATAGAGAATGGAGAGAGAGAGAGAGTTGGCCAAAGTGAAGACGCATAGTAGAAACAGAATACCCAACGGTAGCCTCGAGCTCAGCCCTAGTTGCCTCCTCGGAAGCCAAAACGAAAAGTCTCTTGATCTCCTCCCTCTTGGCCTCCTTCTCGATCTTCATCTCTCATAGCTCCGACCAAACTTCCATTATCAGAATATGGGTGAGGAGAGATGAGGGGTTGGTGATGGTGGCCAGATCTAATACAGAGAATGGAGAGAAAGAGCCGGCCAAAGTGAAGATGCTATGGAAAGTGGGGGTTGGTGTCGGAGGTCACCGAACCATGGAGATGAAGAAAGAGAGTCGGTGTGAGGTTTCCGGATCTGAACTGGAAATGGGAATGATTGGATGTCCTTAATAGAGACCTTAATTTGACCTTAGGACAAATTCGAGAATTCAATAAAATTTTAACGGCAAAACTGATGGTAACCTCATGAGAGAGTGTAAGGGCAAAATAGGCATGACCTATTTTGGTCTTGTTTCACCTTTCTTGGTCAAAATAGGATTTTTGATAAGTTTGTGTTAATTTAGGACTTAGTATATTTTATTAGATTTAGTTTAGTTATTTTTGGTAGCATAATTTTTTTGTACATTTCAAGTGCACATATTTGGTAACAAAATCTTAGCATAAATCCTAGTCTAACCATGATTCTTGACCACTTTCATATTTGGTAATAAAATCCCATTGAATTGGTAAGTAGATTTTATTCCTTTCTACTAATCCTTGTACTTGTTGGAGTTGGATTCCTTTATGTGTGTAGGAAATCTTGTCATTATATAAAGAGCCTTGGACACACGGCTGGAGCGACATGCCTTGACAGAATTCTGAGAGAGCAGATCACAAAGAGTGCAGCAAATTCAGATTTCCAAAATTCAGAATTCCAGATTCTGTGCAGATTTGAATGTGCTTCCGAATGTTGCAACATTGGAAGCGACATTGAAGTGCTGGAATTTTTTTTGTGCTTCCTGTTTTGTTTAAAGGAAGCTGTTTTTGTTTCTTCCCACGTTTTGTTTAACCTATTTATGTGGGGTTTTTGTTCTCCAAGATTCATTATCTTTTGAGAATATTTTTGTGTGATTTCACATAGTTTTTTTTGTAAAACAATTCATTGTTTTTAGTGAAATCTTTTTGGTCATGAGGCTAGATCTACAAGTATAGACTTGTAGATTATTTGGTAATTTTTTGTGATTAATTTTGTGTTTTATTATTAAGTCTTCCGCTGTGTTTGTTATTTTTATGTCTATTGTGGATTCAATTGTAGCTTTTTCACAAGCTACATTAAATCTTTGATAATCCTAGCTACTCCCGTTTTTTCAGAGAGGAATCTCTTACTAAAAACCAACTTTAAAAACCAAATACATTTCAATAAAAGTACAAGAAGCAAACGCATAATATTGAGATAGTTTAGGGACCAAATAATTATTTATTTAATCCTTAACAAAATAGTCAATTACACACAAAATGTTCTTCCTGAACCACAAAAAAAAAAAATCCCAACAAAAGAAATAATGTAATTATTGTTCCTCTCTTTTTCTGCATCCCTGTCTAGGGGTGTAAGTGGTTCGGTTTGGTTTGGTTTATCTCAAAACCACAAACCGAACCGCCTCTTAGTGGTTCCAAAAATCTAAAACCAAACCGAACCGAGTAAGACTTGGAACTGAACCGAACCGAACCACTCGGTTCGGTTTGGTTTGGTTTGGTTTTGTGGTTTATATAAATTATTTTTAATGAAATTAACTAACATTAAAAATAACAATACAAATAAGATTTTAATTTGGAATTAACATCAAAATTAGGAAATAACCTACTAACAACAAATTATCATAAATAAAACAATAAAAATTCTAAAATAAACACAAACAATTGAATAAATAATAGTTCTCCAACAATCAAGATTTTTTTTGGATTTAGTATCCGTATATATATATATATATATATATTATGAATAAATCAAAGGTTCAAAATAGTTAATAAATGTAATATAATATATATATTATATAATAAATAAATAAAAATATATAGGGTGGTTTGGTTTGGTTTGGTTTGATTCCAAAAACCGTGAACCGAACCGAACCGCGTGGTTTCCCAATTTTAGAAACCGAAACCGAACCGTATTCGACCAAAACCGAACCAAACCGACTGGTTTGGTTTGGTTTGGTTCGGTTCGGTGGTTCGGTGGTTCCGATTTACACCCCTATCCCTGTCCCCCATTTCTCCTCTCTCTTGTCCTTTTTGATTCTTTCTTCTCTTCAAATTCCATCAACATCATTTCTCTATTTCCTTCTTTATCTCTTTTCACTCCCCTCCTATCACCGGACACCACCTTCTCTGTCCCCTATCAAAACTTTCTAGTTACTCTCAAGGGTGAGTATATTAATTTTTTTCAAAACCAGACTAATGTAATAGAATCGGATTGAACTAGTAAAAATTAAACCGAACTAATTTATTGGTTTTGCTCAAAATATTAGTAGAATCAATTAAGGGTGGGTATAATTACATCCTAACTCCTTATTTTTATACCGTATTTATCTTTACACCCCACCTAATTAACTACCCAATTTATTATTTTCTATTCAACCCAATTAATAAACCCCCAACTCCATTAATTACTAACCTACTCATTCTAACCAACAAATTTATCATCCTTCGCAAACCCATCGTACACTCCCAAAACCCGACATACAATGCAGCACGCAAACTGCCTTCTTCTTCCTACAACGCATACCGCATCTAGTATCAAGCTTCAACAACAACAATTGCAATACTCTCGTTGTATAATTCTGGAATCAACAACAACATCATACTCTCTCTCTATTTTGAAACCTACTACAATGTCTTCAAATATATGTATGAATTTTCTTTATCCTCTTACTTTTAAATACTAGTTTTAGTTCTAATTTAACAATCAATAACAAGCTCATTCTTCCTTCCGGTCGCACGCACTCAATCAAACAAATTATCCTGAGATGAAAAATATATGTGATTTACGAACACATTGTTGTAATCTATATAATTCTGTTGTTGAAGAGGAATAATCACATTATTTACATGACCAACGACACTGTACTTAGTAGAAAACGTGTTTGTTTTCTAAAAAATAAGCAAAAACAAAAATATGTTAAAAATTCATAATTCTGCACTGTCATGCACTATCCGGCCAGTGTGTGGATGTAGGTTCATTCGACCAGGATGAGTTGAACAGAAGTGAAGGTGTTCGGTCAGGCTGAGATGAATAGAGGTGAGCATGTTCGGCCAGGCAGATGAACAACAGTGAGACTGTTCGGCCAGACTGAGATGAACATAAGTGGAGGTGTTCGGTCAGAGTGTGGTGAACACCGTTAAGGTTGTTCGTCCAGCACTGGCCGAACAGCCTTAAGGGTGTTCATCACACCAGAGCCAAACAGCCGTAATACCCACCTCGATTTTTTAATTATTTTTTTGCAAAAAAAAAAACAAAAAAAACAAATTTTAATTGAATAAAGTGAAATGAATACTTACATTACTCGACTCCATGACTTCTTTAAGCTCCTTGTAATGTTTTTTTTTTCACAATGTGATTATGTTTATAGTTGGTTTTGAGAAAGTTTTGAATTTTTTTTTTGGGAGAAGAAACAACAATGAAGGTTCCGTAACGCTCTCAGCAAGTATTTGTGTTTTGGGAATTGGGATGTAAATATAACGCAGTTGGTGTAAGGAGTATTATTTGTCTTTTAGTATAAGGGTATTATAACAATTTGAATGTGGTGTAGAGATTAATTTATAGAGTGTAGAGATTAATTTATGGGGTGTAATGCCTAGAAGAGTTTATTAGGTCATTTCACTTAATAATATTTTTGTAATTAATTCAAATGGGAGTGTAGAAATAGGATCTTGGGTGTGGTTATCCTCTCCCATCAATCAATTGATTGTTTTGAATTTATAAATCGGTTCTAAAATCAAACCAAACATATAGCTATAATATATTTTACTCTTTTCATTCTAAAATTATTGTGCTATTTAACCTATACACAGATTAAAAAAATAATTGACTTAATTAATAATGGTATAATCTGTAGTTTTCTTTAAAGTTCATGTACATGTAACTCATAATTAAGATAGAAAAAAAAATATTTGTCTAGTTCTTGTTCTCATACTTTTTCCGTTGGTTCTGATTATGATTTTTTTTTAAAACCAGAGTATTGATTAGATTTCCTGTAAAACCTCGATATTTTATTTATTTTTATTTTTATTAATAAATGATTTTATACAACTTTTAAAACATTTGAGTAACTAATATCTCTTGACTCGCTTTTAAAATATATGTATGTCTACATTTTTTTATTAAATGAAGGTCTTAGTACATGTTTTATATTATTAAAAGATGAATTTTCCGTATTGTGTAGTGAGTTTGTTTCAAAAATATTTAGCTGGGCCCTACATCATGATACATATTGTTTTGGCCGTTTATTGATATAGATAATATTTGAGCCATTCAAAATACATTAAAAAAAGAGCACTCAATGAGTTGGGTCATTTTGATTGATCAGAATATTAGGACTCACAAAATATACAACCAATCAGGATGTGTCAATAACATTAAAAAAGAGCACTCAATGAATTGAGTCACTTTGATTGATCAGAATATTAGGACTCACAAAATAAACAACCAATCAGGATGTGCCAATGACATTAAAAAAGAGCACTCAATGAATTGGATAACTTTGATTGGTCAGAATGTTAGGACCTACAAAATATACAACCAATCAGAATGTACCAAGTTATTAAGTGTCTATTTTTCGATGTATATTTTGAGTGACCCTAACATGAAAAGATTGGTTTGATAAATTGTCATTAGCACTTTGGGGATACCACACATCAGTCCACACACCTACAGAGGCAACGTCATACTCTCTAGCCTATGGCATGGAACCCGTGTTATCAATTGAGGTTAAGATTCCTTCATTAAGAGTATTGATAAAAGCAGACATAGCAGAAGTTGACTGGCTAGTATTGATGAACGCAGATTGCTGGCTTCAAAGCAAACACAAGCATATCAGAGAAGAATCGCTCGAGCATTCAACAAAATGGTCAAGAGCCGAAACATCCAAGTTGGTGATCTGGCACTTTGAGAAAAGTCCCCCCCCCCAAATTATGTCGACACTAGGGGAAAATAGAAATCTCCATGGATGGTACACTACATAGGAAAGCATATACAGTTAGGAGGTGTCGTTTTCCTCACAAATCAAGATGGGGAAGATCTCGTTAAGCCCTTCAACATGGACATGCTCAAGCGATACTACGCATAAGACATGGTGTGTTAATATAACATACTCATGTGGTCAAGCTACTAGGCCTCTCTCTTCAGCTCGTTAGGTTGAAAACTCGAAAGGGCGGCTTAGAAAAAGTTAGAGCAAAGAAAAAAGAATATACAAAGAAGGTATAAGGGCTCTCTATGTTGAAAACCCGAAAGGGCATCCTAGGAAAAAGTTAGAGCCCACAAAAGAAAAATTAGGAAAGGAAGAGAGACGGATAAAAGAAGTTCTACCATTGGACAAATCTACATCAACATGAGCCTCAGATTGAAGAACGTAGGTAGCCTAAGGGTGCGGTCGAAAATAGATAAAAATTCATTCAAGTGCTCCAAGATATATTACAAGGTTGTTCGATGTTCTACAAATGGTTCCTTGACCAATGAAATAAAAAACACTACACACATTATAATGCACAAAATATAACATAAAACAATGTCCACAAATGGCAACCATGTAGTACGTGTCTAAAACACTGGGGTAGTCATTAACATTCCCAAAATAGCACCACAATCCATAATCTGAAAAAGTTTGGGGTAGTCATTAACATCCCCAATAGCAGTCATGATCCACACACTTAAAACCCTAGGGTAGTCATTAACATCCCCGACACCGATATATCTTATCTCTTTTAGTCTCTTCTACGACCTAGCCGGTACCAAACATTCCTTCGAGGCGCCGCCACTCCCATGACAGAAAAGATGATTTTAGAATATCCAAAGGCTTCGACCCGCTCCACATGACCCCTGCGCCATAAGTCGTGGATCTCCCGGGGAACATCATCATCAGATGCTTCTAACTCCATTAAAGGTCGATTTTGGTTTGGCATGACCTATTCCTGTCTGAATGGGCGGAGAAATCTTTATAGCAAATAAATGGTTGTCCTGTATAGATCGGCAAGAACAACTTGAGCATACTCCCTAGTGTATTGATGAAAATGACGAATCCGCCAATGTCTGACCACCCAGATTATGTCGATGGAATTAACGTGCAAAAAGTGCTCCACCGTTCGTTTCAGACTCATGATTTTTACGATAATTGCCGCGAGACCCATATCTTGAAGGATCATACTACCCCTTTCTCCCTAAGACAGGAGGAAGAACCATTATGAACTGTTCTTCTAGCCACACATGGACCAAAATGGGACTCCCAGAAAGGAAACGTTAATCACCCGAGCAAAAAAGCATGTAAGCCCTCCAAGGTGGCTACTAGAATGATTGAGATAATATTCACCCGACAATCTTGGGCTTGCAATACAATGTCTACAACCTGTTCATCAATAGTTCCATGGAAGTTTACTAGGAAGAATCTTCCTAGAATGCACAAAAACAAGGCTGCCCTCCGCAACACCAAAAACTCGGCATCACCCCAATAGGCTAAAAAGGGAGTCCGGAGGTACGTCAGATCAAAAAGGTCATCATGCAAAATGAGAGACAGAAACTACAATGCTTAGAACTCTTGAACGCAATTGTAATGAAGTGAAATTAAATGGATAGAATGGGGGTCTATTTATAGTTACTATAGAGGTAGGGGTGCCTTTTGCAAATAGTCACAAATCTATACGATTGAATCACAGCCATAGGGCTGATCTGATGGTTTCACCATGCATGCGAAGCACAAGATCAGACCGCATCACAACCGCCTGCAACCACCTTAAACCTCCGAGTACATCGATGTGGGTCGCCTGGCGTGCACCCGCACCCCGCGCGCCCTTGGATAGGGGTGCGCGTACGTGCGGATGTGGGACACCACTGCGCTCATTCTATCTTCTCTTGTTTAGGGGAAAACGAAATTAAAAGTGCGAGAGGAGTGATGTCTTAAGATAGCGCGTTGGAATGTGTCTCGGTTGACTTTAGTGGATTTTTGATCCAATATGAGAACTTTGGGTTTCCCGCAGCAAGTTATCCCTTGTTTAGGGGATACCAGGATATGGGAATGCATCACCCTTTCATTCTCATTCTCCTTTTTTTTAAGGGAAAACGGAAAAGTGCAAAAAAGGATGTTGCGACGCCCCCACTATGGATTTTATAAAAGTAGCCTTATGGCCTATTTTGGATCACTATGGGAGCTTTGGGTTTCTCGCATCAAGTTATCCCTTTTTTAGGGGATACCAAGATATGGGAATGCATCACCCATTCATTCTCATTTTGCCTTTTTTAGGGGAAAACGAAAAAGTGCAAAAAAGGAGTGTTGCGAGGCCCCACTGGATCCAAAATGTTTTAGAGTCGTCATCTTTATTTTAAGGCAAAATAAAGAAAAACCAAAAAAAGAAAACCAGATATTATGAAAACGGGTTCGGAGGCTAAGTTACGAGTTGGGAAGGTGCTAGGCACCCAACTCGCCCTTTCGGTCTCAAAAATTGTTTTTGGCTAAAGTATGTTTTTTGTTATATTTATTTAGCAAAAAAATAAAACCTTAAAAGATAGGGAAATAAAAACAAATACATCCGTGGCTACATTTTTTACGGACTTGCAGCCATTTCCTTACAATAATTACAAATATATTTAAACATATTTGGCCATTATAATAGCTCTTTTTACATAATTATTCTAACTAAATCCGGGCAGCACAACGGCTTATATTGGCTACATTGGGCCGAATTTAAAAAGTAACTTTATAAAAAATAGCGCCCTTAAAGGCTATTACCTTTTAGAGCGTGGTGTGCTCGCTCCGTCTTTCAGGGAGAGGGAGCCTTTGTTGTTGTTGTTGTTGTGATTCGGGCAGAATGATTGCTTATTTTGGATGGTTTTGGATCGTTCACTCGGGCAGAATGACGGCTTATTTGTGGTTGTTTTGGCCTTTTTGGTTGGGCGGAATAACGGCTTGTTTTGGGTGTTTTTCAGCCTATTACTCGGATAGAGTAACGACTTACTTTATGGATTTTGGGCCGGGGAAATAAGGTGGATACCTAACTAAAAGGCTAGGGATCACTTTTAACTGGTAGATTTGTGTTTTGGCGGAGTTTGGACGGGGTTTGGAAGCATTGTGGGCTAGACACTCCCTATCTCACTTCTCTCACTATATCAGCGTCGTAAGAATGTGGAGGAAAATCTTCAGCGTTTCTTTGCAAGGATTTCTTCGTCTTCAGAAGTGAACCCAGCACCTCTATTTATAGGTGGACGAAGGGACTCATCGGGGATTAAAAATCCATTTAGCGCGTATCAATTCTTTGTACATCGGCCTTCGTCTCTTGTACAATGTGTTAAGTCTGAGAGGAACTGTAGCTTGCATGACGCGGACATCACCCTTGCTTGGCGCGGCGCCAATCCAGCCTTTTCGCCGCACCAAGGTCCTATTCCAGTTTCATTTTTGGCATTTTCACCCCTCGCATTTGACTGTTTTGCGCATCCTGCTTTGCCTTTCGCATTTTTGACTCCTGTAACTTGACATTTGTTAAGTTTAAGCAATTCTTGATATCACATGTCATAGTCACATATCAGGGGTATGAAATTGGGGTGTTTACAGAGACCCTCAACGATGGAGTCTACGGGTAACCCGAGACTTACTGAGTAGACGAACATCGTTGATAAGAATAGACTCTCCAATTTCGTTCAATTACAAAACGAGGGAGAAAGATGCAACAGATAGCAGTTATAATGCAACAATTTATAATGTGAGACAAACCTCTATATCCTAGACATCTTTAGTCAGTTATAGCAGGTTATCGCAGTTTTTAAGCAGATATTCAAATTAAGTGCTCTGATGGTCGGACCTACTAATGTAGGCTGCTTACGTATCCCTTAATAAAAGGAATCAGACCAACGTAGTTCGGCCAAAACCTAAACCATCATTCATGCAACGGTCGTGCCTACCGAAATAGGCTGCTTACGTATCCTTATACAAGGAATTAGACCGAGACGTAGCTTATTCAGCTAGGGACTAAATGCTGCGGTGTAAGTGTTGCGGTGCAAGTGCGGCAATACTAAATGAGCAAATGCATGCAAAGCTTTATCAAATGAGTGCTGCAAAGGTAAATAATGTGTTGTGTTTGGTCGCATCTACCGAGATAGACTGCCTACGTATCCTTAGCCAAGGAATCAGACCAATCGTAGCTCGCATGTGGTTGTGCGACATGAATTGTTTCCTAGGAACTCAGCCTCTACTAGAGAACAAGACCTTTCCCTATAAATCCGGGGCTGCGTACCCCTTAAAGGAAAGTTTCCCAACACAGCGAAAATGTATGGAATGCATTGCCTCCTCAGGAACTCAGCCTTCAACGGAGAACAAGACCTTTCCCTGTTAATCAGGGGCTGTGTACCCCTTAAAGGAAAGTTTCCAAACATCAAACAAATGCAATGCTAAAAAGGAAAATACCTTCCTTTCCTTTACCTTTGCCGTGTCCATGCAGCAAATTGCTGCTGATGTTGCTTTGCTGCCGTTTGCTACTTTACGATGTTCATTGCTGCACTTTGTTGGGGATTTTTCTTTTTATCACTGTTCCAGCCTTTGCTAGAAAATATTTTCCCCTGTCCTGCTTTGTTTTCAGCTTTAGCTGGAAATTTTTTTTGATGCTGCTGCATTTTACTTTACTGCTCTTTCTAACCTTGGTCAGAAACTTCATTTTTCTTGCTACAGCATCTCTTGGTACCAGCTGAAATTATCATTTTTTTTCCCTAATGTTTTCTTTTTGCTCCATTTTCTAGCTTCAGCCGAAAATTTCTTCTTCTGCCGCCGCATTTTTTTCTTGTTGCATGCATTCATAGAATTTTCCTTTCTTTTCTCGTATATGCATTTTCCCCTCTCCCGATTTTTTTTTTGTTTTGTTTTTGTTTATTCTGCATGCCTGCCACTTTTCTTTATTTTCATGCTTATTACCTCTTTTTTTTTTCTCTCTTTTTTTTTCTTTATTCTGCATGCTCACCATTTTTCTTTATTTGCATGCTTATTATCTCTTTTTTTTCCTTTTTTTTTTTGTCCGCTTGGATATACTTCTGATCTGCTAGATTTTGGCACTGTTTGGCCCCTTTGAAGCATTCCTGACTTTATTATTAATACTTATGCATGTCCTATTTATGCCTAAATGATGCATGTAATTTATTCTTACGATGCATGATTAAACTAGTGATCACTATTTGGCCTTATTATGCATGATTTATACTATAAATGCAAATGAGGCTTCATGATGCATGCTTATGCTGCAGGGACATAGTGAATGCCATAAAAATATTTATTTTTCTGATTGGTGGCATTTTATTTTCTTTTTAGCGCACCCCTAATGCAGCTTATTGGATAATAAATGCAAATGCTGGATGCATGTACTACTTTATTTAATGCAAATGTGATGTCTAAAATTATGAGATGTTTATTAACATGATGCATGAGTATTATTTATTCTATCGTGCATGCAATAATGCAAAATGCAGTACATATTTTTAAGATGCAAAATGTATTTTTATAATGCCTAAAATGCAAAAATGTTTATCTATATGCAAAACAATACAATTTTTTTTGTTGTTTTTTTTTTTTTTTGAAAAAAGAACATGTATAAACATTTACAATGCAATCTAATTTTATACGATGCAAAATAAATAATAAAAAAAAAAACACATGCAGACTCAAAACGCACGCACAAAGCAAAGCTATACCGCCCTAACAGGTAATGGCACGCTGTATTTCTAAAACGAATTTTAAAGGAATATACCTTCGGGTTCGAACAGGCTTCCCTCTTTCTTCTCTCTTTTTTTTTTTTTTTTTTGTGATATGCGGGGAAAGGAAAAGGCAGATATCTCCTCCTGTTCTCGGTCATACCATTGTTGCAGGGCTATACTTGGCATAAGACTATTCTCATAGCCCCTGCATTTCTCTTCACAATCGAGGCAGGCGTAGTGAATGATCGGAATCCAAGTCGTTTGGCTGTTTCGAGACAATGGCAATGCAGATGATGAATAGGACGAGGACACTTCTGGTGCTTCTCATTCTGATGAGACTGAACCTTTTCTGTGCCTTGCTAAAAAAGTATATGGACCCGGCCGGGCGGATGTCGCAGGCACTGATGGACTGCTCCGGGGCTTAAACTCCAAATGAAGGATAGTTTTGGGGGAAACAAGGGAGGATATGGGCAATAAATAGATATGTACATGCAATTAATGTATAATCTAAATTTCTTTAGCAATTATTCCTAAGTTGCACCTTAGGACCTGTAATATTATATTTTAGTGTTTTATTGCGAGCTTCCTGTCGTGGTTTTTCTTTTTCTTTTGTCAGTCGAGCCCACTTGCACGCCGAAGACTGGAGGTAGGATGCTGAGGTTTCAAAGAGTGCCTTCCCTCTCCTTATTCTCCTGATATATATATTTTATTTGGCTCTAACTTTTGCCTAGGCTGCCCTTTCGGGTTTTCAACCTAGCGAGCCTTTATTTATTATATATATATATTTTTACTTGCTCTAATTTTTGCCTAGGCCGCCCTTTCGGATTTTCAGCCTAGCGAGCCCTTATTTCTCCTTTTCATTTTCAATTATATATATATATATATATATATATATATATATATATATATATATATATTTTTTTTTTTTTTTATTATTTTTTTTTTTTTTAATGCCCTAACTTTTGCCTAGGCCGCCCTTTCAGGTTTTCAGCCTAGCGGGCTAGAGAGGGAAGCACTTGCCAAATAGGGTGGTTCGAGCATAATACTTTCGAAGCTCGTTGAGATTGGAGGGCTGAACAAAGTCTTCTTTTTTCTGGCTTGTGAGGAATATGGCTCCTCCTGATCGGATCTCTTTGACAGTATAGAGCACATCGTGGAAGAGAGTGGTAGCAGCCTTTTGACAAGTAGCCCCAACACATTTTTTTTTAGCCCAAACAGCATGACATGATAGCAGTAGGTCCCCCAAGGGATTGTGAATGAGGTCCTTTCTTGGTCTCCTGCTGCCTTTTATTTTACTATGGCCCAGCATGCTGTTAATAAAAAAAACTTGTTGGGTTTGGGAATGGTCACTACATTAGACAGCCCGATCGGGTTTTTTTTTTTTTTACTCTTTTTCCTTTTTTTTTTTTACCCGAATGAAGTTGACGTGCGGCTGTTTCATGCTTTCTCTTCTTTTTTTTTAGCTTGTAGTGACTATTATGGCTTGATGCGGTGGAGCTTTTGTTTGATCTGCTGAGCATCCGAATATGTGGGGATCCGGCGTTTGACTATGGCTGGGTCTACCCCTGACACATTTTCATAGGACTAGGTAAACATGTCCACGAACCCTTTGAGGAGATCCATGAGTGTTCTCCTTGCAGGTAGTTGCCGATTTTGACTCTTTTGATTTCATTGTCCAGCCCCAGATTGATAGTGGATCAGTTTTCAGTTGCTGTTGGTGAATATGATGTCCCTGGTGCTCGACTGACTTTACAAGCTCAAGAAAATAATTCTTTTTTTTCTTTTTCGGCGTCCTATTAAATGACGCATTATTATAATGATTTAATGCGTCTTTTAATATAGGTGCAACTAAGAAATAAGCAAAGACATTTAGATTATTATTAAAAGCAAACCGTACAGGGTTTATTACATTATTGAGGACCTGGGGTTTGAGATCCTCAATTTTATGGAGCGGATCGGTAGATGACCAATCCGTAAAGCTAGGGAAAGGAATAGGGATAATATATCTGAAGCGGTCCACCAGATCTGCGGGTGTCCAGAAGCGGGCTGGTCGTAGTATACTAATTCTGTAGAGGCTTATTAGAAACAGACTCAAACTCAGTAGGGAGCTTATCGTAATCAGTGCCTCTGCCCATCATACCCATGAAGTTTTCATCAACCTCAATCATGTTGATTTGAGGTAGAGGGTTATTGACTATATTTGGTCTGGGAGGAGGCTTTTCAATAACCTTATCATCTATAAGATCTGGATAACCTCTTTGAGCCAGATAACATTTATCGGTGAGGTGGCCCCGCTGATGATATTCACGATCGGGCATGATTCCGAGTCTAGGCGTGGGGTGCAGGTGGCTTATAATTTTCCATAGGCTTTAACACTCCTTGTGCCATTAGCCCATGCAGGATTACAGACTGGGAGGCTTGCAGTTCATCATAATGACGGTTCTGATTTCTGAAATTTCTGTTCGGGCCATTATTCCCTCCGACTATGTTGACAGACCTGTCCGCTCCATAAGACCATGGAACAGTGCCATAACTTTGGGTAGGAAAAGTGGCTGATGCATTCCCTACCATATTGACGGTTGGTGCGGGTGTGGCTGCGGCTGTCTTCCCTTTAGAGTAACGGAAAGAGCTAGGAGACGTATTGACTTGTAATTGCCCCGTTCGTATATCATCATCTATACGAGCTCCTATCTCCACTATTTCTTTAAAATTGGTGTAAGGGAGATACCGCATGTGTTCCAGGTAAATGGGCTGGAGGTTTTTGATAAACATTCGGAATGACTCGGCTAGATCAGGCATGTCAAAAGTCTGGGCCAGCTTTCTCATCCATCTGACCGCGAACTCAGTACAGGTTTCTTTTTCCCTCTGGATGCACGACTCAAGGTCCCTTCTATTTTCAGGACTAGTGTTGTCTTTGTACCTTTCCAGGAACGCTTCAGCTATCTGGTCCCACGTATTCATGGTGCTGCTATCAGACAACATTAGCCATTGTTTGGCAGCCCCTATTAGGGTGAGGTGAAAATTGGAAGCCATAGCCTCAAAGCTAGCTCCCCTTGACTGCATGCCAGTGGAATAAGATTTTAAGTGGGATATAGGGCATCCAGTTCCATCAAATTTTTCTATGTCAGGCATTTTGAATTTAAAAGGCAATATTGCCGCAGGTTGTAATGCTAGTGCCCGCGTAGAAAATTCCCCTTTGTTGAGAAGTTTTAGTACCATGGCCTTTATCTTTTCCACGTCGGCCTCTACTTTGGTGACTGGGGGAGTTGGCTTTTGGTATATAGTGGCTAGATTAGGGAAGGCGGGTTAATTTCTCGGCCGATTGTCGGTAAGGATTTTGGGTGGATATGGATATTGGTTTGTCGTGGATTCTAAATTTTGGGCCGGATAAGGATTTTGGGTTGGTGGATTTTGGATTGTTTCGGCTGGGCGGCCAGGATCATTATAAGGCAAATAAGTGGTAACTTGGCCTGGCGGGTTATAATTTGGTGGGTCCATATGTGAGTTGTTCTGGAGTGGGTTGGTTATGGGAACAGGGAGGTCATTTGGGTTTTGGGGAATTTTGGTGCTTGGGGAAGGATATGAAGGACAGGACGGGTAAGGGTTGATATTTGGGTAGTAGGGACTCGTGGAGGATTGGGATTTGGGGTAGTGGCTATATTTGGTGGGTTAGTGTTTGGCCGAGGAGTTGGGTTTGAGGCACATGAGATGTGGATGCTTCTGGGGACTATAGGGGAAGAGTTTACCTCACCACCGGGTTTTTGACCTTGTATAAGACTTGCTATTTGGCTTAGCAAGCGCTCATGTCGTGCATCCGCATTCGGTCTAGCCACTACCGCATTGCCGAGTCTGAGCATATCCGAGCTCCGAACTGCACTCCATATCGGATCGTTCATCTGCTGCCAGCCGGATCCGTATTTTTACTGATCGATTCTCGCTCTTGTCCGATCGACATCGATACCCTCGCTCGATTTCTACACTACTTTCTCAGATCAACCGCCAAGATTACTATTCTCTCGCTTTTCAGTTCGGCCGTTTCGAGGAAAATGGGTTTTGATGTATCAAGGTCGGGTCAAGGCTTTCGGGTTTGGAGTACAGCGGCCTTTATTAGTATATTTTATTATTATTATTTTTCCCTACAAATTGACCGGATAAGCACCGCAATTTTGGCCTCAGACTTTTCTGGAGCAGTGGATTCTTTCTCCGAGTATAGGACCAACGTATTCCACCCCGCTTCGACTCCCGAGATCGGATGATCCGAAGGGCCTATACTCTTTCTCGGGATCCACCATTCGAAATGGTCTAGGTCGAGCATTAGAAAATAATAAATCAGCCCCAGTGTATATTTTTTTGACTTGCACATATATATATTTTTTTGACTTGCGCACATTTTTTTTTTTGACTTGCACACATTTTATTTTGACTGGGGCTGACCCACAATTTAAAATGCAAAAACCGGTCGGACTTTGAAGTGTCCTGAGAATCTATATGCAGTCTAACGTTGGCTTATCCAGGGGGTAGGCTGGCCATGATGTAGGGTAGCAGTTCGGAATATATTTATATGCATGTGCGCGTGTGTGCGGTAGTTAAAAAGCAAAGAAAAAGAGTTTTTTTTTTTCAGATATAGAAATAGAAAATAAAACAGATATGGCATGTCTTGCTGTTATTTATGGATTTCCTCGGCTTTTTAGTTTGAGCACGAGCAAGCAAGCATACCATCAAGAAATAGAAAGAAAAGCGGGGAATCTATCTATCCCTATTAATTACAAATGGGTCCTAATCCCCAAAATAAAATGACAGAATGAATTGATGCATATATATATATATATATATATATATTGCAGAATGAAAATAAAGCAGAATAAAATAATATAAGGCCGAAAATGAAGAGATTTTAAAAATAAAGCCCCGGCCTTTTTGTTGTGCTGCCCGGAAATCATAGCACATAAAATATTGCATATATAGAAATATATATATATATATATTTGCAATTTTTTTTTGAATAATACAAATATTTTCAAGTATATCCGTAACAGTGTTTGGAATGAAACTGCTGCAAGATGGAGGATCATATCCACAAATATAGACACGGATGTTAAAGGAATACAATATTCAAGTGTTTAAATTAATATAACAAGCATACTTTAGCCAGAAACAAAAGAAAAAAAAGTTTTGGTTATCGAAGTCTAGCCCTCCATTTTTATTTATTAAAATAAAAACGATCTCCCCAGCGAGTCGCCACCGTGGGTTCCCGGGAACGTGCTCCCCTTGATAGGGGCGTGCGCCAGACGCGGATGCGGTGACATCCACTGCTCTCGTTCCACCCTCCTTTGTCTATGGGAGGACGAAATCAAAAGTGCGAGAAGAGTGCTGTCGGAATAGCGCGTTGGAATGCGCCTCTGTTGCCTTTAGTGGATTTTGATCCAATATGGGAGCTTTGGGTTTTCTATGTCAAGTTATCCCTTTTTTAGGGGATACCAGGATATAGGAATGCATCACCCTTCTATTCTCATTCTCCCTTTTTTAGGAGAAAATGTGAAAGTGCAAGGAATGGATGTTGCAGCGCCCCCACTATGGATTTTATGAAAATAGCCTTATGGCCTATCTCGGATCACTATGGGTGCTTGGGTTTTCTACGTCCAAGTTATCCCTTTTTAGGGATACCAGACATATGAATACATCACCTTTCCATTCTCATTCTCCCTTTTTAGGGAAAACGTAAAAGTGCAAGAAAGATGTTGCGAGACCCCACCGATCCAAAATGTTTTAGAGTCGCCATCTTTATTTTAAGGAACAAATAAAGCAAAACCAAAAAGAAAATCAGAGATTGCAAAAAACGGGTTAGGAGGCTAAGTTACGAGTTGGGAAGGTGGTAGGCACCCAACTCGCCCTTTCGGTCTCAAAACAGTTTTTGGCTAAAGTATGCTTTTTGTTATATTTATTTAACAGATAAATAAAACATTAACTGCCTACAAATACATCCATTTGTCTACATTATTTACAGACCTGCAACTGTCTATTTACAAATAATTACAGATATACTTGAAAATATTTGGCCATAATAACGGCTCTATTACATAATAATTCCTAATCTAATCCGAGCAGCACAACGGCTTATATGGACTACATTGGGCCGGATTTAAATAACAACTTTAAATAATAAGTGAACGGAAAAGTAAATAAATAAATAAATAAAACAACGCCCTTAAAGGCTTTTACCTTTTAGAGCGGGGTATGTTCGCCTCCTCTCGGGAGAGGGAGACTTTTATTGTCGCCGCCGATGTGATTTGGGCGTAGTGACGGCTTATATATGGTGTTTTTGGCTCACTCACTCGGGCAGAATGACGGCTTAGTTTTTGTGGTTTTGGCCTTTTTGGTTGGGCGGAGTAACGACTTATATGGGTTGATTTTCAGCCTATTACTAGGGCAGAGTAACGACTTACTTTATGGTTTTTGGGCCAAAGAAATAGGGTGGATACCTAGCTGGGGGGTTAAGGCTCACTTCTACTAGGTTGTTTTGTGTTTGGAGGAGGTTTGGCAGGGTTTCGAGGCTTTTTGAGGTGATCGCTCACTATCTCACTTCGCTCTCTATTTCTCCAGCGTAACGAGAACACGGAGAATTTTTATCGACGATAAGGTGTGTCGACTGAAGAGCTGAGAGCCTGTATTTTTAGGCTGAACTGAGGATATCGATGGAAATAAATTTCCTTTTTTGTGCATCATCCGTTTGTACATTGCGCAAACAGATTTGGGTTTTACGGCAAATGAATAGTGGAGCGCTGAAGAAACTGGGCGCAGCCAAGAAGAAAATTGAGCGCAACCCACCAAATTGGGCGCCACACCTAATATCAATGGTGGCCATGCCCAATTTCAAACTTCTTATTTTTTGTACACTTTGGTCCCTGCAGTTCGTCCTTTTGCGCATCCTGCTTTGTTCTTTTGCACTTTTGACCCTGTAACTTGACATTTGTTAATGTTTTAACAGGTCTTGATATTTTATGTCATGTCACATACCAGGGGTACGAAATTGGGGTGTCTACAGCGACGCTTTGTTGAGGTCACGGAAATCTACACAGATCCGAACCTTCCCGTTGGGCTTGGGAACGGTCACTATGTTGGACAGCCAGATCTGGTATTCAACTACCCGAATAAAGTTGACGCGCAGCTGCTTCATGATTTCTTCTTTAACTTGTAGTGACCATTCTGGCTTGATCCGGCGGAGCTTTTGCTTGACTGGCCGAACATTCGGATATATGGGGATCCGGTGTTCGACTATGGCTGGGTCTAGCCCTGGCATATCTTCATAGGACCAGGCAAATATGTCCACGAACTCTTTGAGGAGATCGATGAGTGCTACTCTTTCAGAGCCTTGAAGGTAGCTGCCGATTTTGATTTCTTTGATTTCATTGTCCAGCCCCAGATTGATAGTGGACAAGTCTTCAGTTGATGCTTATGAATGGCTCTGTTCCTGGTGCTCAACTGACTTTACAAGCTCAAGCAAATAATTTTTATCTTTTGGGTCCATTTCATTAAACGACTCATTATCATAATCATCATTATTTAATGCGTCTTTTAATGTAGGTGCAACTAAGGAATAAGCAAAGTCATTCAGATTATCATTAAAAGCAAACTGTACATGGTTTATTACATTGTTGAGGACCTGGGGTTTGAGATCCTCAACTTTAGGTAGTGGATCGGTAGATGTCCAATCCGTAAAGCTGAGGGAAGGAATATGAATAGTATATCCAAAGCGGTCCACCAGATCTGCGGGCGTCAGGAGCAGGCCGATCGTGGTATACCAGTTCTGCAGAGGCTTATCAACAATAAGCTCAAACTCAGCAAGGAGCTCTTTATAATAACTGCCTCAGTCTATCATACCCAGGAATCTATCTCCTAGACCATCATCATCTAGCAGGGCCAAAGCATAATCGTCTTGGTCTATAGACCAAGTATTCTCAATAGTGACAATCTTATATGCAGTGGTACGGGGCTCCAGGGTAACCTGTTCCATTCTATCTGTGAGAAGACTAACATCTTCAAAGATTTCCCACCCAGGGCATCTTTTCCTATTCTGGTCTAACCCCCTTTCTTACAAAGTAACCATTTAGGGTTTTTCTATAAGGTTGGAGAGGGGGATATTCATAAGGACGCTTTTCTCTTTCTACCTTTCTTTTCTCACGTTTCTCTTTCATGACGACGGCTACTTCAGCTGGGGTAGGTGCGTATCCTAGACCAAAAGGAGGGATACATTCCTTAAGTTCGTCCTGGACTAAATTAACAAGCCCTTGCTGATTTCTCGAGACCCGCACTGCATATAATTCATTTTTCGAAACATGTTTAAGGGGATCATGTTTCCTAGGGAGGTGACTTTCTTTCCGTTGATGTCAGTTTCTCGGCCATATTCAATGGTGTTGACCATAGCTTGGGGGATAACCTCAAAGCCACTAAGGAAAATACCAGTGTCCTCATGCTCTATCTCGAGGATTGGGATATCCTCGTTTTCCTTATTCTCCACGATCTTATCAGCGAAAATAATTACTATGTGGTCATCGTGGATGAATTTGACACGCTGGTGTAATGAAGAGGCTACCCCCTTTACCCCATGAATCCAAGTGCATCCCAGCAACATGCTAAAGTTGGCTGGTATGTCCAGGACTTGGAATTCAACTGGCATGTTTAACGGCCCAATGGTTAGAATTAAAGTGACCACCCCTAAGACACATCGACTGGTGTTGTCGTATGTTTTAACCGTTTGCGAAGAAGGAGTGAGTTCTGATATTTTTGTTCCCAGTTTGGCTAACATGCTGGCAGGACATACATTCAGTGAAGACCCATTATCTATCAAAACTCGGGGAACCCGTTTTTCCAAAATTCCCACAGTGATATGAAGAGCATCAATGTGGTTGGTTCCTTCCTTTGGCAGATCTAGATCAGTGAACATTATCACGTTCCCAAAGTGGATGTTCCCGATCATTTGAGTAAGCTCATTTGGGGAGGATTCAATTGGAATGACTACCTGGCTTAATGACTTAGCCATTGTATCACGATGGGTCTTAGAAGCACACAGTAAGCCACAGATGGAAATGTTGGCCTCAGTTTTCTTCATCTGAGTTAATAGAGTATCTTCCACCGTTTTAGCCCCAGTATCTATTTCTTGGTCTTTGCCAGAGTGGTCACCTCTTTCCGGGTTTGGCTGGTAGGCTCGGCCAGATCGGGTAAGGTGGCTAACATCTCCACCAACCCAAGTGGCTTTTTCAATATTACAGGTATTTTGGCTGTCCAGGATAGTGTCCCAAGAAAGCCTATTGCAGCTAGGTTCTTTTATGGATAGAGGTGGAGGAAAAGGAACAAGGATATATGGAAATGGATGTTTATTTATTTCAAACTTGGGCACACGGATGTTTTCATCAACCTCAATCATATTGATTTGAGGTAGGGGGTTATTGACTATATTTGGTCTGGGTGGAGGCTTTTCAATAACCTTATCATCTATCAAGTCCTGAATAGCATTTTATAGTGTATAGCATTTATCGGTGAGGTGACCACTAGGGATGAAAAATTCTCTCTCTACCAAAAATTCTCTCTGCCGCATCTGTGGCTTCAAATTCTTGGTGTTCCACTGGCCGTGCATGCAGCTGACCATGGCCGAGATGGAGACCGATCCTCCTCGCCTCCATCACCCACCCATATGAAGTCCTTTGCTTCATTGTTTACAGCCGCTGCTCCTTCTCCCTTGACTTCTGCACCTACTTTGCTCATCCCTCCCTTCTCATACAAAGGTGAACCTGCTCTTCGCCTATCTCCTGCTCAAATTTCAGCCCTTGCCAAGCCCTTTCGCTTAACGCCAGGGCAAATTCTCTCATGGTCGTCCTTCCATGGAGGTCATGAGAAAAGAAATTCTTACTTTTGGCCTTAAAACAACCGTCACTATTGGTCACTTAGACTCTAAACATGTTCTGATCCAAACTCACCATGAGGCTGATTATCAACGATTGTGGATCAAAGACCAATGGTATGTTGGGGCCTTTCCAATGCGATTTTTTAAATGGACACCAGAATTTCGTTCAGACACCGAAAGTCCTATTGCTCCAGTTTGGTTCTCTCTTCCTAGTCTTCCAATATACCTGTTTAACAAGCAGACTCTCTTTTCCATTGGGAATCTTTTCGATAACCCTCTGACCATTGATTCCCCCACAGCCAATCTATCGAGGCCTAGTGTCGCTAGGATCTGTGTTGAAGTCAATCTCACTAAGAACATCCCTAGTCGTATCTAGATTAATAATGGTATTTCTACAGGATTTTGGCAACCGATTGAGGCTGAAAGACTCCCTTTATATTGTACTTGCTGCCTTCGGCAAGGTCATGACGGCTCCACTTGCAAGGCTAACTTTGGGCATAAGGATTCAGACAAGGGCAAGGCACAAACCACAGATCAGGGTACCCCTCCTGTTACCAAGGCCAATCTTCAGGACTCTCAGGCTAATAAGAGCTCGTTTTGGAAGGTCAAAGAGCCTCAAGCTCCTCAAAACATGCAAGGTAATAACCCTAAACAAAACAACGGATCTAATCAATATAACTATGTAGCTGCTCCTCATGTCAATGCCCCCTCCAGTTCTGCTTCTCCCAACGCATCTGAGGCTGCTCAAGACTCTCAAGATATACCAGCCCCCATCATCTCCAAGCCCCACGATCCTGCTTTATTTGATCCTCAAAATGCCAACCTTACTGCCCAGGCTAACGCAAGTGTCGCACATCCAGCCAAAGCAACATCTCCCATGCTTCACAATCCTTCGATCTCTCCATCACACCAAGCTGCTAACACCCACCATACTTTGCATACATCTCAAACAGAAAGTAGCCCAATTCAAGCATCTCCTTCTAATAGTAATAAAAGTCCTTCTGTCCCCATTGTTGGTGAAGCCTCACCGCCTAGACAAAATTTTACTATCCCTCCAAGTCCCCCTATTGTTTCTTGCCCTGCAAACAAAGTCCATGACGATAATAATATTACGAATCCCAACCTCACTGACTTGGAAAAATCTAAGACGGCTGATAATTCTTCTATGGATGCTCTCAATCTTTTATCCGATCAATCGGCATCTCCTCACGGCCGACCATCCCAGCCTCCTAATCCCCAAGTTCAGCCGCCATGGATTTTCCTCTAGCCGAACCTCTCGCAGCCTGCACTCGCTCGTGTGTCCATCCCAAACAACATGTAGGCCTTCACAAGTGCAACCTTCTTCATCGAATGTTGTTCAAATTGACCTCACGTAGTAACCTGGTTCCCAATTCAAACATCTCCATCTCATAGTCATAAAAATCTTTCTTCCAACCTGAGCCCCAACTCCCTCCCTTTCAGTCCTTCTATAAATACCCAAGCCACTATGAAGACCAATTCACCTCCTCAGCCCTGTCATCCTATGAACATTGTCTCCCCTAACAAATTTGTCGTTCTGCAAACTATCGAAGAGGAAGATTATGATAACGATCACGCCCAATTTAAAGCTCTTGATCTTGACACCCCAAGTCTCAGAAGGTCGAAGCGTCGTACGAAGAGTCGTTATCGTAATTATTAGATTTCTTTCTTTGTTTTATCTAGGTTTAATTTCTTTTGTCGGCTTTTTTCTTTCTTTCTCCAAGGTAAGGCTCCTTTGTCCCCCCTTTTAAGGGTAAGGTTGGTTGTCCCCCTTTAGCTTGTTTTCCTTATTTTCCCATTTATAAAATCTAGCATTTAAACAAAAAAAAAAAGGTGACCATTGGAGCGATGGTATTCACAGTACTGGGCATGGTTCCAATTTCTGGGCAGGGGGTTTGGTGGCTTATAATTCTCCAAAGGCTTTAGCACTCCCTGTGCCATTAGCCCATGCAGTATCACAAATTGGGGAGCTTGCAGTTCATCATAATACCGGTTCACCCTCTGCTCGACCCATTTCGTATTTCCTCCCAATTTTCTTCATTGAAAGACACGGCCCCATGGGGTACCATACCATATAATTTTGGAACGAGCTATAATTTTGATGGCCGTGGGGCCGATGCATTTCTACCATTTTTCCTTTGGAGTAACGGAAAGAACTAGGAGGCGTATTGGACTTTAGTTGCCCAGTCCGTATATCGTCATCAATACGGGCTCCTATCTCCACTATTTCTTTAAAATTGGTGTAGGGGAGATACCGTATGTGTTTCAAGTAAATGGGCTGGAGGCTTTTAATGAACATTCTACATGACTCAGCCAGATCAGGTCTGTTAAAGGTCTGGGCCAACTTTCTTTTCCACCTGACTACAAACTCAGCTCAGGTTTCTTTCTCCCTTTGGGTGCACGACTCAAGGTCCCTTCTATTTTCAGGACTGGTGTTGTCTTTGTATCTTTCAAGGAACGCTTCAGCTATCTGGTCCCAAATATTCATGGTGCTGCTATTAGACAACATTAGTCATTGTTTGGCAGCCCCTATTAAGGTGAGGTGAAAATTGGAAGTCATAGCCTCAAAGCTAGCTCCTCTTGACTGCATGCTGGTGGAATAAGATTTCAAGTGGGATATAGGGCATCCAGTCCCATCAAACTTTTCTATGTCGGGCATTTTGAATTTTGAGGGTAGTATTGTTGAATGCTTCAATGCTAGTGCCCGCGTAGAAAATTCCCCTTTGTTCAGAAGTTTGAGCATCATGGCCTTCATATTTTCCATGCCGGCCTTCATTTTGGTGGCTGGGGGAGTTGGCTGTTGGTATATACTGTCTAGATTAGGGAAGGCTGGGTTAATTTCTTGTTGAGGTATCTAGTGAGGACATTGGGCTGGGTATGGATATTGGGTTGGATAAGGATTCTAGGTTGGTGGGTTTTGGGCAATATATGGATTTTGGGCTGACGAATTTTGGGCAATATATGGGTTCTGGGCTGGTGGATTATTGATGGTTTCGGTTGGGTGACCAGGATCATTGAAATAGGTAGTAACTTGGCCTGGCAGGTTATAGCCTTTTGGGTCCATATGTGGGCTATTTTGGAGTGGGTTGATCATGGGAAAAGGGAGGTCATTTGGGCTTTGGGGAATATTGGCGCTTGGGAGAGGATATGGAGGATAGGACGAGTAAGGATTGATATTTGGGTAGTAAGGACTTGGTGGAGGATTGGGATTTGGGGTAGTGGCAATATTTGGTGGGTTAGTGTTTGGCTAGGGAGTTGGGTTTGGAGGCACATGAGATGTTAATGCTTCTTGGGGGACTGTAGGGGAAGAGTTCACCTCACCACTGGCTTTGGACCTTGCATAAGACTTGCTATTTGGCTTAGCAAGCGATCATGTCGTGCATCCAGATTTTGGTCTAGCCACCTTGCATTGCTTGAGTCGAGCGCACTCGAGCCCCTCAGACTCGTACCCATAGCGGAATGTTCACTTTCTGCTGCCATACTACTCGAATATGTACCCTCTGTACTGATTCTGCGCTTGTCTGATCTAATACTGATACCCTCTGTTCTGATTTCTGCACTAGTTTCCCGTATTAACCGGCTAGTACTATCTCTGCCTTTCCAAATTCAGGCCAGGTTTCTAAGGAAACTGGGTTATGGAGGAGGTATCAGAAGGCTGGCTGAAGGATTTCTGAGCTTGGAGTACATCGTGCCTTTATTAGTATATTTTATTATTATTATTTATGTTCCCTACAATTGACCGGATAAACACCAGCTATATTTTGACAGTCTAAGGACTTTTCTTGGAACAGTAGATTCTTTCTCCAGAATATAGGACCAACGTATTTCACCTGCTTTTCGACTCCCCAAGATCGGACTGATCCCAGGTGAAGGGCCTATACTCTTTCCAGGATTCATCATTTGAAATGGTCTAGGTCGAGCATCAGAGAATAATAAATCAGCCCCTGTGTATTTATTATTATTATTTTTTTTATGCGCACTTTATTTTCATCATCATTTTTTTTCTAACTTGCGCATTTTTTTTACTACATATGTATATATATATAAATTTTTTTTTTTTTTGACTTCTTTTTTTTTTTTTTGACAGGGGATGACTCACGATTCAAAGATGCAAAAATCGGTCGGTCAATGAAGTGTCCTGAGAATCTATATGTATTCTAGTGTTGGCTTATGCAGGGGGTAGGCTGGCCATGGTGTAGGATAGCAGTTCGGAATATACTTATATGCGTGGACATGTGTGCGGTATCTAAAAAGCAGTAAAGTCTTTATTCATTTACGTATATATAAATAGAAAATAAAACATATATGGCCTGTCATGCTGTTACGCGTGGATTTTCTCGGCTTTTTAGTTTGAGCGCAAGCAAGCAAGCACATCACATTAAGAAATAGAAAGAAAAGCAGGGAATCTATCTATTCCTATTAATTACAAATTTGGTTCTATGTCCCCAAAATAAAATAACAGAATGAATGCAAATATATACAAATTGAACGGAATAATTAAAAGGAATAATAAATAGAAAAAAATAATAATACAGAGCCGAAAATAAAGTAATATTAAAATAAAGCCCCGGCCCTTTTATTGTGCTGCCCGGAATTTTATTGCAACATAAATATAACACACATATATTTTTTTTGAAACCTTTTTTTTTCGAATTTTTATTGCTTTTTTTTAAAAGAATATTTTTAAATATACATGTAACAGTTATCGGAACGAAACTGCTGCAAGATGGAGGATCATATCCACAAATATAGACGCAGATGTATAGGAACGCAATATTCAAAAACATAAATTAATATAACAAGCATACTTTAGCCAGAAACAAAGAAAAACAAAAAAAGTTTTTGTTTCATGAGTCTAGCCTCCATTTTATTTAAAATAAAACGATCTCCCCAGCAGAGTCGCGACTGTGGGTCGCCCGGCGTGCGCCTGCGCCCCGCGCGCCCTTGGATAGGGGTGCGCATACGTGCAGATGCGGGATACCACTACTCTCATTTCATCCTCTTTTGCTTAGGGGAAAACGAAATTAAAAGTGTGAGAGGAGTGCTGTCTTAAGATAGCGCGTTGGAATGCGCCTCGGTTGACTTTAATGGATTTTTGATCCAATATGGGAACTTTGGGTTTCCTGCATCATGTTATCCCTTGTTTAGAGGATATCAGGATATGTGAATGCATCACCCTTTCATTCTCATTCTCCCTTTTTTAGGGGAAAACGGAAAAGTGCAAAAAAGGATGTTGCGACACCCCCACTATGAATTTTATAAAAATAGCCTTATGGCCTATTTCGGATCACTATGGGAGCTTTTGGTTTCCCACATCAAGTTATCCATTGTTTAGGGGATACCAAGATATGAGAATGCATTACCCTTTCATTCTTATTTTCTCTTTTTTAGGGGAAAACGGAAAAGTGCAAAAAAGGAGTGTTGCAAGGCCCCACTGGATCCAAAATGTTTTAGAGTCGCCATCTTTATTTTAAGGCAAAATAAAGAAAAACCAAAAAAAGAAAACCATATATTATGAAAACGGGTTCGGAGGCTAAGTTACGAGTTGTGAAGGTGCTAGGCACCCAACTCGCCCTTTCGGTCTCAAAAATAGTTTTTGGCTAAAGTATGCTTTTTGTTATATTTATTTAGCAAATAAATAAAGCATTAAAAGACATGGAAATAAAAGCAAATACATCCGTGGCTATATTATTTACGGACTTGCAGCCATTTCCTTACAATAATTACAAATATATTTAAAAATATTTGGCCATTATAACAGCTCTTTTTACATAATTATTCTAACTAAATCTGGACAGCACAACAGCTTATATTAGCTACATTGGGCCGGATTTAAAAAGTAACTTTATAAAAAATAGCGCCCTTAAAGGCTATTACCTTTTAGAGCGCGGTGTGCTCGCTCTGTCCTTTAGGGAGAGGGAGTCTTTGTTGTTGTTGTTGTGTTGTTGTTGTTGTTGTTGTGATTCGGGCAGAATGACTGCTTATTTTGGATGGTTTTGGCTCGTTCACTCGGGCAGAATGACAGCTTATTTGTGGTTGTTTTGGCCTTTTTGGTTGAGCGGAATAACGGCTTATTTTATGGATTTTGGGTCGGGGAAATAAGGTGGATACCTAACTAAAAGGCTATGGATCACTTTTAACCGGTGGATTTGTGTTTTGGCGGAGTTTGGACGGGGTTTGGAAGCTTTGTGGGCTAGACACTCCCTGTCTCACTTCTCTCACTATATCAGCGTCGTAAGAACGCGGAGGAAAATCTTCAGCGTTTCTTTGCGAGGATTTCTTCGTCTTTAGAAGTGAACCCAGCACCTCTATTTATAGGTGGACGAAGGGATTCATCGGGGATTAAAAATCCCTTCAACAAGATATCAATTCTTTTTTTTTGTACAATCGGCCTCGTCTCACAATGCGTTAAGTCTGAGAGGAACTGTAGCTTGCATGGCGCGGACATCACCCTTGCTTGGCGCGGCGCCAATCCAACCTTTTGGCCTTTTGGCCGCGCCAAGGTCCTTTTCCAATTTCTTTTTTGGCACTTTCACCCCTCGCATTTTACTGTTTTGCGCATCTTGCTTTGTCTTTCGCATTTTTGACTTCTGTAACTTGACATTTGTTAAGTTTAAGCAGTTCTTGATATCACATGTCAGAGTCACATATCAGGGGTACGAAATTGGCGTGTCTACAATCGTCAGTCAGTTGAACCCGATCTGAGCTCGACCAGGCAGACCTGTTCTAGTGTGGGTTGGACCGAACACGTCTGACCCGCCACTCTTGATTCACATCAAGTGAATCATGTTGAACCTTGAGCCATCCGTCTGGTTGATCTAGTAAAAACTTAAGGTTCCACAACTCCTAGCGACGAAGCGTAGTTTTGTTTATGTATTATCCTAGTTTTTTTCCAAACAAAAGTTGTAACTTCAACAAATTGTATCAAATTCAAATTTTATCAATTAGCGAAAAATAAGCCTAAATACTAAAGGCATCTAATCTACGTACAAATATAGTGAAAACCAATAATATAATAATATGGTAGATAATAAATTAAATTATAAGAGTATTACGGTCCCAAATTTATTACATGCCTACTTCTAAGAACTAAGCTATAGTAATCATTACAGATATTAGTACAAAACACACGAGGTTTTACCAACAAATTAATCCCTTGGCTCATATTTTTAGCATAATCTTATTCAATTATTAAAAAGAAAAAATTAATATTACAGAATGACTAGTGGCATTGGGACAACTCGGAGACCATAGGCCTTATGTAATGTGAGTCTGAGACTTGATGTTATGGTATGACTAGTGGCATTGGGACAACACATAGAGCTTGAGCCTTATGTAATGTGAGTCCGAAACTCTCGCTCATGTCCAAATTTTCTGGTTCGATCTCACCATCAACTTTCCAGTCGAACGAATTAAAAAGAGATCCCAACATAACAAAAATCATCCTCATTGCCAAAGGTAACCCAGGACATATTCTCCGACCTGCACCAAATGGAATTAGCTCAAAATCATGACCCCTGACATCACGTTCTGAGGTTGAAAATCTCTCTGGCTTAAATGACAAAGATTCCTCCCACAAACTTGGATCACGCCCTATAGCCCATACATTGACAATAACTTGCGAACCCTTGGGGATAGTGTAACCGTTGACTTGGGCATCATGTTCAACTTTTCGAGGGACTAAAAATGGTGCCGGTGGATGTAGTCTTAACGTTTCTTTCACGATACACTGCAAGTATGGTAGTCGAGATATGTCTGCTTCTTCTAGTATTTTACCTTTACCAATGACCCCATCAAGCTCCACTTTGACTTTAAGCATAATATCTGGATTGCGTAGTACTTCTGTCATCGCCCATTCTATTGTACTTGAAGTCGTATCAGTTCCAGCAACAAACAAGTCCTGTAAAGTTACCAAACTTTGAAAATTTGTCAATAAACTAAACAATATAGATTAGCTCTACAAATTAGTGTTCTCTTTCCAAATCATATTTCTGATTGAAATTTGGTCAAATTAATCCAGAAAGTCTAAGTATCTTTTTTTTATATCTCTACTAAAGAGGTACGCTAAACTATGTTTTAATTGAATTTTCATATGAATTTACTTGTGTATTTTATCCTAATAAAACAAATAATTTATAGGACTTTTAACTTATAGGAGGAGACCGCGTCGATGCAATAAGTTTGTTTTTTATGTTTCTTCACTAGGTTGTTTTAGGATTTGGTATTGTATCACTATATATAGTTGTAACCCTAAAACGTGTACAAGGTTAGCATAATAAAATTTCAAGAGTCTGTTGGCCCTAATCTCTCTCTCTCTCTTCTATGTGATTGATCTTTCTCTTAATCTGTGTTTGTTTGCAAAGTCTTCCACTGTGCATAACAACTGGTATCAGAGCATAGGTCAACATGTCTGTTTCAGGAGCAGGTACCTCTCTTGCAAAACATGATGTTCCAAAATTCGATGGAATGGGGAATTTCGCGTTGTGGCAAAGGCGGGTTAAGGATGTCATTGTAGAGGTTGGGTTAGGGAAGATTCTTCGAAACATAGACAAACACAAACATGTAAAGGAGGACGATTGGAAGGAATTACAATGGAGGGTTGTCTTTATTATTTGTTTTTGTCTTGCAGACAAATTGGTGTATCATGTTATTGATAAGGAGTCAGCTACAACGATGTAGGAAATTTTGGAGCCAAAATCCTTGTCTAATAAGATGCATCTAAAGCAAAGGTTGTATAGGCTTAAGATGATTGAAGGGTTTGATCCCAACGCTCACATAAATTCATTTACGTAGATTATCAATGATTTGCTACGGGTGGATGTGAAATTTGAGGAAGAAGACAAGGTGTTGATGCTAATAAACTCGTTTTGGCTTCTACAACGTATGAAAGCCTCATGACTAGTTTGACGTGGGGAAAAGATACTCTTGAGTTAGGTCCTATTACAGAGGTTATCCTAGCTTTCTATCAAACAAACAAAAAAATTTTATGAACTTATATTAGAAGGGTTGTATGTTAAGGATAACAAGAAGTGCGGGAGGACACAATTCTGTGATAACTTAAAGAACAATCAGAATTCTCGGTCTTAGTCAAGGAAGAAGAACAAGGGTAACTGTTACAAGTGTGAGAATTAGGGGCACAAGAGGCAGGATTGTCCGGAGAAAGGCAATAATGGTGATGGTTCGCCAAAGTCAAATAATGTAGTAATGGATGGTTCAGATGAGGACGGTGATATGCTTTCTATTTCATCAACAGTAGATCACTCTGCAAATTACTGGATTCGAGATTCAGCATGTTCTTTTCACTTAACGTCCAATCGTGATTGGTTTGACACCTAGAGGTCAGTTAATTCTGGTGTAGTTACTATAGGTAATGGTACATCTTTTAAAATTGTTGGCATATGCACTATAAGAATTAAAATATTTGATGGTGTGGTTAGAACGTTGTGTGATGTGAGACATGTACCAAAAGTCTCTAAATATTTGATCTCATTTGGGTTCTTTAGATGTAACGCCTGTAGTTATAGGAATAAAGATGGTAAGATGGGAGTTTGTAAGGGTGGATTGGTGGTGATGAAGGGTGAGAGGGGATCTAAAAACATCTATAGGCTTCTTGGTAGCACTGTTGTAGGTGGAGCTAGTTCTGTTGAGTCTGAACCTGAAATAGATAAGGCTACTACTTTTTGTCAAATAAGACTAGGTCACATGAGAGAAAGGGTTATGTTCGAGCTTCAAAAGAGGAAGCTGTTGAAAGGTGTTAAAACTTTCAAGAATGAATTATGCAAGTATTGTGTTCCTGGAAGGCAATACATATTGCAATTCAGGATGGCTAACCACAAAACGAAGGAAAACCTTGACTACATACATACCGATGTTTAGGGACCAGTGTGAATAGCATCAAGGGGTGGACATTTATACTTCATGACATTTATTGATGACTTTTCAAAGAAGGTTTGGGTTTACTTCATGAAACACAAGAATGAGACTTTTAAAAATTTCAAATTATGGAAGGCTGAAGTGGAAAATGAAACAGACAGAAAAGTCAAATATTTGAGAAGTCACAACGGTACAGAGTACACATATAAGGGGTTCAAGAGATTTTTCGTGGAGCATGGAATCAAAAGGCACTATGCAATACGCAGGATACCACAGCAAAATGGTGCGGCAGAAATGTTGAACTAATCTATTGCAGAAAGGGCAAATGTTGTGAGTATGACTTATTTCTTAATAAATAGATCACCAAGGGTGTCACTAGAATGCAAGGTTCCATAAGAGATATGGACGGATTCTGAGGTAGACTACTCTGATATTCGGGTGTTTGGGTGTCAATCTTATGTGCATATACCTAGTGAAGAAAGATCTAAGCTTGGCCCAAAGTCAAAACAGTGCATCCTTCTTTGTTTCGCGAAAGGGGTAAAGGGTTAGAGACTTTGGGATCCCAAGTCAAGCAAGGTGGTGATCAACATGGATGTGGTTTTCGATGAGAAATCCATGTAAAAATGTACTCATGAAGAAAAGAGAAATAGGTGCCAGAAAACGAAGGGGTAATGATCATATCATTGAGGTGGAGCTACTTGAGGTGGAAATGAATGGCATTCTTCGCGATCCCAAGGTAGCTACATAAGTAACCGAAGAAGAAAATCGCTTTGAGTGGAAGACCCAAGAGAACAATCAAACCACTAGTCAGGTATGAGTTTGAAGATTTGGTTTCATATGCTCTCGTTCTTAGTGGTGGAGATCCTAATACTTATCATGAGGCGATAAAAAGTCCAGATAAAGATAAGTGGGTAACCACTATGACGGAAGAAATGGAATCACTTCACAAGAATAACACATGGGAGTTGGTGGAACTTCCCAAGTGGAAGCGGGAAATTGGTTGTACGTGGGTATTCAAGCGAAAGGAAGCAGTATCAAAATTGTGTTGGGCCTTGAAATTTTCGTCTGTTGCATTGTGACAATCAAAGTGCAATCTACTTAGCGAAAAACCAGATTTATCACTCAAGAATGAAGCCCATCGATGTGAGGTTTCAAAAGATTCATCAGTTGGTTGACAATGAGGATATCTTTTTTGAGAAGATTCACATCAGGAAAAAAAGTTGCAAACATGTTGATGAAGCCAATTACAACTGACAAGTTCCAGCATTGCTTGGATTTGTTGCACATCACAAGTTGTTAGAGATGTGTGAGGTCAAGTTCTACAAGGTACTCATGAAGTTTTCGAGTGATGGATTCTATGTTTTCTAATGGGTTTTGGTGAATGCTCGCCATGGTGGAGATTGTTTAGAAAGGGATGATTCGATTACCGTGGCAACAGACCAAGTTCCGGTATGGACTTTTGGGTTTTAGACATGAACGCGGTCGCGTCTTCGGTGTACAAGGCAACCGCGTTACAAGGCGGTCGCGTGCTAGCCTGCTAGGTGAAGGCGACCGCATTACATCCGGACAATGTTAGTAGAATTTGGGCGATCGCGTTTAAGACTGAAGGCGACCGCATCCGCTAACAAGGCGGTCGTGTATCGTAGGAAAAGGCGACTGCGTCCGTGCGATAAGTGTGTTTTGTCCCTTTTTTACTAGGATGTTTTAGGATTTGGAATTGTATCCCTATATATAGTTGTAACCCTAAAACATGTACAAGATTGACATAATAAAATTTCAAGAGTCCATTGGTCTCAATCTCTCTCTCTCTCTTCTCTAGAATTGATCTTGCTATTACTCTGTGTTTGTTTATAAAGTCTTCCGTTGTGCAACATAGTTATATCAACGTTGACATTCATACCATCAAACCAAAGTTACTAACATTAGCTTGACATCGATCAAATTTACTTAGATCCTTATATTTAAATTGACATTTCAACACATCGTGAACCTAAAAACAATTAAGGATGGAGATTTATGTTACAATCATGCAACAACAACAAACTAAAGTTTGTAAAAATAATAAGTTATATTTAGTTATATCATATGTTATTAAAATATACCTCGTATCAACTTGAAATTTTGTCAAATAGACTGAAGTAGTCAAAATGTATTTATCAATTAGGAGTAAAGGTATAGGAGTAAAGGTATAATTACTAAAATCGACTCAACACATGGTACATCTAGTGTGTAGATTTTCACATTAGGACAAAAGTTATTTTAATTATCATTAAAAATTAGTTTTTTATCCACTAACGATGTAAAATCTTTTTTACACAAAATTTCTTTATAATAAGCAAGCCACATAGCGAATCAAAATCTAGAAGAAAAAAAATGAAGACAAAGATTATGATTTGTGCATGTTATGCTTCGAGGAGCGCTTGTGTAAAAAATATCTACACCTCCTGTAGGTGAAAATTTACTCAATCAATAATTAGCATTTTCAATTAGGAATTCCAAAACAAAGAAGAAAGAAGGGACAAATATTTGGTGTGCTTATTATAGATTTATACTCCCTTTGTCACAAATGAGTATCTTTTTCTTTTTCTTAAATAAATTTGTCTTAAAATGAATGTGTCAAATTTTCTAATCTTAAGCCATTAGATTCACCTTTGTTATTTATCAAGTCTTTCAATGTTGTTTGTTCACTTGCAAGAGTATATAATATGTTTAGCATCGAGATTTAGGATGTGCTTGGCATCATGATTTAGCTTAGTTTTGAAATTTGACATTTTGTTATATAATAATACAAGAAAAAGTAACAAAAAGATAAAAAAATAATCTAATACTCCATCCGTTCCAGATAAATAATCTAATACTCCATCCGTTTCGAATAAATAATCCCCATTTGAAAGTTAAACTTTAAAAAGAAATGACATTTTAGTAGTCTATTAATAATAAAATAATATTTTTATGTCTAAATTTTTGAAAGTGAACTCTTTTAAGTGAAAGATCAAAAAATAGAATAATGGACTCTTTACCAAAAACGAGGGATTAGAACTTAAAATAGAAAAAAGTCTAAAGTCACAAAACAAAAGACAATCACCAATGAAAACAGAGTCATACTTCTTAAGTTTTCAAAAATCAACTTTTTTAAAATTTTGCAAGTATCAGAAGAAGAAAGAAGAGTACAAACCATGCACATTCTCTCGATGAGAGCTATATCAATCTCCTCTGGGTTCCCTTCATTTATTTCGAGAAACAAATCCAACAAATCATTGTTGTCAGATGTCTTCTGCACTTTCCTCAAGTCCAATCTTTCTTTGATTAACCCACCGAGCAACTGCAGAACCTTGTCCAAATGAACCGTCATGGACCGCCTAATACCTTGCGGGTCAATCTTCTTCAACACTGGAAAATAATCGGCCAAGTTAGGCTTGCCTGTCTCCATGAAAATATTGCACACCAATTCCTTAAACAATTTGACCGAATCTTGATTTGGGTCGGTCAAGTCCTTGGAGAAAATAGTGTTAGACAATGAGTTGAGCGTAGCCAGGAAAGTAGCTCGACCGACATCAAAAGCTTTTCCTTCTTTGCAACAATTCCCACATTGGGCGATGAGCTCTTGCACTTTCTTACTTCGTAAATGCTCATTCGCGTCTAGACTTTTACCCGAAAAAATAACAGTGGTCATAATTTTCCGGATACTTCTCCACTTAGTACCAACCGGTAGCCAGCCGACGGAGTGTTGGTGATGATCGAGGGCGTGGGCAGCGTCGGGGACAAATCGGCTAGAGAAGCCGAGATCTTGCTTTTTGAGGACTTCTTTAGCGGCCGAGGACGATGAAATGACAATAGTGGTGATGCAGCCGAGTTTGAGTGACATGACTGGGCCATATTTCTCGGCCAAATCCGCCAGAGATCGGTGTGGTTGCTGGCCTAACTTGTGGAGATTGCCGATGATGGGTAATGGGGTCGGCCCAGGTGGCAACAACTTTTTTGTTTTCGATTTTCTTTGGTATTGGATTAAAATCAAGAAGATTGATAGACCAACAAAAATTGTACTCCACATTATCATTTTCTCTTTGAAATTAGGCTGTGGATGTTCACAAGGAGCAATGGGTATTGTTTATAAGAGAACCAAATGTCAAAAAAGGCTGGTTAAAGAGTTAATTATTATGCATAAAATATTGTTTCTATTTGGTTAAAGAGTTAATTAAGTAAAATGCACTATTTACCAGCTGGATCATCACTTCTACAATAACAATAAGAAAATTTACATTCGCAAAGTCATGTATTAAATATAGTAGATTACATTAAAGTATGATATTCTAATATATATTAGTTTTTAAATAATTGTCTAGCTTTCATTTTTTTGTTTATATCACTATATTTGTCTTGTTCTAAATTTTTCTTTTTATAAAAATATTTTTACCTCTTTATCATTATTTTTTCATTCAAACTTTAACCATTGTCATGCACAAGGTTTTTTTAAAAAAGCTACATATTATATCAATATTATATATATATATATATATATATATATATATATATATATATATATATATATTTAATAGAGTAAGTTAATTATTTTTCACTTAATCTTTGTGCCCAGTTAAAAATGATGATTATTTAGGAAAAGAGAGTATATGTAATACTCCCACTGTTCTACTCAAACAGTTCACATTTAAAAAAGAGTAATGTAGAGTCACTCAATGTGTAATCAAATTGATGCACCAAATGATGTGATTTCTAATGTACCATCATATTTCACATTTTATAAGCTCTACTGTGAGTTAAAAAGTTATGTTAATAATATGATAAATAAGATACCGTATTATTTGGTGAACAAATTTGAGTATATATAAAGTGGCTAACATCATAGGGATCATAATTACAAAACTATATGATTATAATCAATAGGATTAATATATAATTTGGTCCCTGAACTTAACCTGTATTCATATAATATCTATATTCAAATTTCTTATATTGGATTGTGAATTTCATTTTTACTGACATATTAGTCTTTCATACCATTATTTTAACCAGAATAATTAAAAATAAATAAAAATAACAAAATTACCCTCACTTGAAACTAAGTGATCATATACCTAGGTGGAAAAAATTCTGACATGAAGGGTTAATATCTTTCGGTAATATATATATGTTATCTATCTATCAGCTCTCTTATACCTATTTTAATTTTAATTTTTCAATCCAAAAAAAAAAATAACTTTATTAAGTTATGACTTTCAAAAAATTATATAATGAAATATATTTACTTATTTATTTTCGAAAATTACAAAACACGAGATATTTATCAATTCAATAATAATGAAATTGGCATTAAAAATAAAAATAATACTTGGGGTAGAGAAAGTAATTAGTTTTAACAACTTTAAAATCAAATGTAATCCAAAAATAAAACATAAATAAATTTTTTTCTTCTATAACGTTGTTACCATCGTCTATAACTTACTGCCTCCCCCAATCCCATCTGCAATATTCTCACAATTCAATCGCCTCTCTCAATCTTCATGCCTTGTAAACTTATTCGAGGAATCTTTGTAGAATCTCAAACAATCTCGGGAGTGATTCTAGGAGATTTATTGAGTCCATTTCATTCACATATTTTCCATACTTTGTGAATATCCATTCCTTGTATAGACATTAGGAAAATTATATATACTTAACTCCTTTTGTAACAAATGATATGCAGAATAATATTACTGTGACGACCCGACCCGGACCCCGAGGTGGAATCACAAGTCAAGTCGTCCAAATAGGACAACAATACATGCAAAGACTCAATTATAGAAAACGACATGACGCAACATTGTAGATGAAGCGCGACTCGGCACTAAAAGGCCGGAATAATTTAAAACTTTTTACACCTGATATAACAGTTAAGATAAGTATACCAATTCATCGGCGACTTTAGAACTGGAACCCAACACTAAACAGTTCATGCAAATATACCTCGACGGCTACAACATGCCGGAGAAACAACATAAATAAATAAGAGCTAAAGTAATGCTCAGCGGAAGATTTAAAACATGTGAACCAAATACAACTATACAAGGCTCGACGTACATGCGCCGACACTCAAAATAGGATACATAATACTACAAGTATAGACATAAATACAAATAAACAAAGTTCCCAAAGCGAAGTCTAAGTGACTTGCTAATCCCAACGTCCTTACAAAAAAGATCAAAAGAAGGACATCTATAACAACAACCTCGTCGCGAGTGATCTCGGACAAGCACGAACCCTGCAATGCCTCAACGAGTAGTACCTAGACGGCTCGGATCTAAAACAGTAAAAGGGAGGGAGTAAGTCATAAAAACTTTACGAGTTAACAATTATGCATGTCATGACATCATGCAACATACATAGCAAGATATCATCTTTAATATCAAGTCAGTCAAAGTATTCATTTATATAAACACTTAAATCACATATCCATGGTAAGACATTGTTTCACATAAGTGCTATAAAGTAAACCACATATAAGGAGGATATGTTATGGAACCGGTGCCGCTACGTAGCTTCTGCAATACACAGCGTTAACTTTTCGTGCCAATGATACCCGTGATGAGTGTATCAAAGTACCGAAGCTCTACTTGGGTACCAAGCTCTGCTTGGTAATTAGATTCTAAGCCAATGCTGCTCTGCTATGAAGGGCTACTTCCCCAGGGCCAATGAGGGTGTGTGATAAAAAACCCAGTATAACAACTCATCACTATCACAAGTCCCATAACTCGTGACGGCGATGCATTGTCACACCATCGACTCAACCAAATATGTCAGCTGGACTAATGCAATGCCAAGTAGATGTTTACTCGTCATAAAATCTCAAATAAGGAACAAGTTCGACAAGAGCGAACTTATTCAACAAGTAGTTGTTTACTCATTAAGGAATCAAATAGGAATTCGACAAGAGCGAATTCAATATGTCAAATAGATATATCATTTTACAACATGCTCTCAATCATGCATTTACTTCACACCATCATATAAACCGCATAAGAACTCGATTGAGTCTTATAAGCACACATATCAAACATGCCCTTCAATCCATCCCAAAGTCACGTAAGCTAATACATTAGTCTAACGCACTACAATCGTCGTAGGGATTGAATGTGGAGTCAGTATTGTTCAATAACTCCCTAATCTCAACTCCGGTGAGTTTTACTAAAATGCAACCAAGTAGAACATTGATACTATATGTATCACATTGCCATTTCCTAAGTTCCCGTTCATTTAGAACTTGATAACTAAGCCGTTCATGACCTTAAACTAGCCATAAACACATTCCCGAGTTTCAAACCCTAGAATCGGTGATTTTGTTAAACCTAGAATTGAAACATATTATTTCACAAGAGTTGTTCCTAGGCACATTATAAACAACATTCATTCTTTGCATAAAGTCAAAATCACAACTTCATAAAGAAATCCTAAAATTCTACACACATTTCATAGGTTGAATTGGAGGATTGTTCTTCACAAAAAGTGTTCCTAAGCATCAATAGAACAACTATAATGAAGGGGTCATGTTATAATATTGAACATGAAAATTCTGGGAATTGTCAACTCACCTTAAGCCTATGAATAATGGATGAAAGGAGGATTAAACCAAGGATTGTTGTAGAGGAGAGCAAGGCCTTCGATTTGGCGGTCTCGGATCACCGGAACTCCGGCAAATGGTCTCCCAAGTTGGGGTTCTCTCCATGGACGAAAATGGAGTCTAAGCTCTGTAAATCTGATTGTTGGTGGTCACAAATGGCTGCAATGGCTGAACGAAATGGTTTTATACCTTCCAAGAAGACCACTATCCATGTGAAAGGGGTTAAGTGACTTCCTATTGGCTATGGCTTGCTAGTCATTGATAAGGGTTCATGTGGGTCCCAATGAGCACAATAATAAGCTAGAAGGGGGGGGGGTTGAATAGCTTATTAACACTTTAAAACTTTTTAAAGTAAGTTCCTTGAAAGTTACTTGCAATCTATGAAAAGAATCAAGTAGCGGAAGACCTTCAAGAGTTGTTCAGTATAAGGACTACCGAGACCTTTTACGCATTACTTAAGTTCTGCTGAAATGGATGAAGTAAACAATGAAACCGAGCAGGTTCAATAATTAAGCAGAAGGAAATAACACAAGTATTTTGGGATGGTTCACACTATAATGAGTGCTACGCCCACCACCAAGGCGTCAACCTTGATTTAAATTGTGCACTATGTTTTCCACTTAGATCAATTACAAAGAATATCCCTAATGGATCGTGTACAAAATATTGACTTGTGTTTGGGTCTAGGGAATTAAATATCTGTAAATACAAGATATTTAATTAGATGCAGTATATAGTTAATGGAAGTAAACAACAAGAAGAATAAAACAATAAATGTTGAAGAGCGACTTCTTGTTGTTGATGAGGACTTCTAGATCTGTTGAGGATCTATTGAATGCACCGAAGCCGAAAGACTTGGAGTTGTGTAGATTGAGCAATTCTTTAAGTGTTCGATTGATTGCATGCTTGTCACTCTTTTGATCCATCTTCAATGGCGTATTTAAAGCAGTGCACTTCAAAAGATCCGTTGGAGAAGACGAAGACTTCAACAGCTCTTTTCATAAATGCATTAAATGCATGGGGCTGTCAGTCAAGAAATTTCGTTTTCACAGATAACTAGAGCAGATAATCATTTCTGAGATCTTCAAAAAGGTGGGCGATTTGGTGTCGGCTCGAGAGATGAAGCGAAAGTAGGGGATGCATCGCTTTAATCGTCAGACGAAAAGTATTCTGCTTTTCGGAAAGTTGCTTTCGGCGGCTTGACATGTCGAGAAAAAGACTTGGATTAATTCAAATATCAAATGAGAATAAGTTTGAATTAATCCGGCTAGCTGATCCGGAGAGGACACGTAGAAGCGAGTCACTGGACACGAGGTCTACCGATCTTAAGCTTTGAGGTGTCTTCCTGAAGCGAGAAGTGGTCTTCCGATGTTCCCGAAAAGGTCCTACAAAAACTATACAAGGCAAAGTTCTATACATTGCCACGCTAATCGATCTGTGACCCGATTAGCCACTGAAGTATAAAACTAAAGTAATGTACTGATCAGATATAAATTTAACATAAGAATCAACAGTTCATCCAAGGGCTTAGAGAGGCTTGACTAAGGTCAACAAGAGTAGCTTGAGTCACTCAAGACGTCCAAGGGCCAAGGTCATGGTGGTCATCAACCAAAACTAGCCAAAAATCCTGTAAGTGTGAATTCTGGACCAATTTCCAGATTGTTGTTACTGGACAGTCCATCTTGTAAAATCGACCATAGATAGCTCACAACTCCAAATAAGGTGATTTTTAATATTTATGAAAGTACACTCATTAAAATATATTTTAACATTTTAAATTACTCAATTTGGACTTATATTCACCAAAATAAAGTTATAACAAAATCAAGTACAGAAGCTGATTTCCTGAAAAAACAGAATTCTGGCACATCCGTAAGTCAAGACCTAAATGAGGTACTTAGACACCTTGGAAAATTACCAAATTTTACAGGGAGTATCCTAACATATTAAGGTAAAACATACTAAATTTTTATAAAATTATCTTTAGTAGATTCGTACCAGAATTTTCCCGAAGTTCGTATGGCAGGGCTGAATACGAATGAAGTGATATGTTGGTCATCTTATTTCCAAATGCAACAAATCTATGAACATTGGTTGTGCAAGCATGAGAAATACTAGTACACTAGGTCTAGAACTCAAACGAACATCTCTCGAGACGACAAGAAAGCAATACAAGCAATGATGAACAACCTCAAAACACAAACGAAGCAACGAAGCTTCTAAACTTTCAACCAAGCATGCAATGATCATGAAGAACATTATAATCTTATATGCAAGGTACTAAGACTCCAATGAGACTTATTTAGGTGCTAACACGCTAAGACGAACACTCGAAACATCAACAACAAGGTATGCAACGCATGGAAGACCATTACTCTATTATGACCTTAACCAACACAATGCAAGCAAGATAGGAATAAAATGAAGTCTCTAATATGTCAAGACATATTATAAACATGTTATAATGATGACAAACATGAAATGGGTTTGGGTTCTCACAATTACAAAGTTATTCTTTCCTTCTGTTCTCATTTTATTATGGTATCAGAGCGGGTTACGCTCTAAGCTTCCGCATTACTCCAAACAATAACAGCCATGACAGAAGACAACACCAAGAAGGGAGAGACGGCTGCCGGTGGAGGAGCGATTGATGTAATGTCGCCCTATTTTATCTCGGCATCGGATAATCCCAACACAGTGTTTGTGAGCGACCTCCTTCGAGATGGGAATTTTGCAGATTGGGTGGATGAAATGGGCAACGCCCTGTTTGCGAAAAATAAGTACGGGTTCGTTGACGGAACCATCCCAGTCCCAAATGAAGGTGCAACGGACATGTTACTTTGGAAATGTTGTAACGCCATGGTAAAAGGATGGCTTAATAGCGCCATGGAGAAAGAGATGAGAAATAGTGTCAAGCATGCCAATATCGTGCAAGAAATCTGGAAAGATTTACGAGAACGCTTTGGTAACGAAAGCGCTCCTAGGGCTTACGAGTTGAAGCGCTAAATAAGCATGACGAGACAAGAAAAACTTTCAGTCTCAGCCTACTACACCAAACTGAAAGCTTTGTGGGACGAAATACAATCCATTACACCTATTCCGAGATGTAAATGTGGAGGATGCACTTGTGATGTTCCGAAGCAACTAACCGAAATGAAGGAAAAGGAGCGACTGTATGAGTTTTTGATGGGCTTAGATGCGAGTTTGGGACTATAAAAACCCAGATCCTGAGCATGAAGCATGCAATAAACCTGGGAGCCGCATATCATTTGGTGTCGGAGGACGAGAGGCAGAAGCAGATCGCCACCACCGGGAAGATTGAAGTAGAGGCTTCTGCTTTTCAGGCACACAGTAACCAGCGATCTGGAAAGGACGAAGGCAAAGGAACACAAAGGGAAAAGCCCAAATGCACACATTGTGGAAAGTTCTATCACACCATTGAAAACTGCTATGAAATCGTGGGTTATCCGGAGGGACGAAAGAAAGGGGGAGTCAAGCCGAAAGGATCTGGAAGAGCAAACTTAGCAGCAGGAAGAAACAGTCCGATCTCTGGGCTTTCAGACGAGCAATACCAGTAGCTAGTTCAGTTCTTCTCGAACAAGTCAAACAGCGAGCAATCAAAGCCCCAGGGAACATGGTGAGTACGATGAATGGTGCAATTTTTTGGATAATAGATTCGGGAGCAAGTGAACATATCACCTGCAATGATAAAATTATCGAAAATCTGGTTAAGCCGGAATTTGTTTTGCCAGTCCAAATTCCAAATGGTGAGACGGTACCGGTACAAGGCATTGGTGACACCAAACTCCCGAATGGACTTAAAATTCATCATGTTTTAAATATGCCCGATTTTAAATGTAACTTGTTGTCTGTTAGTCGATTGACTAAAGATCTAAATTGTGCCCTAACTTTCTTCCCGGACTTCTGTGTGATACAGGACTTAGCTTCGAGGACTCTGATTGGGATGGGTAAGCGTAGGGATGGTCTCTATCATTTGAAACCGGTAGTAAAGGAAGGAAGAGCTATGACAACAGCAATTGATCAACGGGTATGGCACAAACGGTTGGGTCACAGTTCAGTTTTAAGTTCCCAGTACTTTAGTAATATTTGTAGAAATAATTTTGGAAAGGAGGAGGAACATTGTGATTCTTGCTTAAAGGCAAAGATGACGAGGCTTCCATTCCTAAATAGTAGTATTCAAACATCTTCCTGTTTTGAACTTATTCATTGTGATAAAACTTACGTGAAGTTATAAAACTCTGTCTCTTTCCGGGGCTCATTATTTTTTAACTATTGTGGATGATTTTAGTAGGGGTGTTTGGGTTTATTTGATGAAACATAAGCATGAAGTGCATGATCTTCTCATTATGTTTTGCAAAATGGTTGATACACAATTTGAAAAGAGAGTTAAAAGAATTAGAAGTGCTAACGGGGGGGGGGGGGAATTTCAGTCATAAGAAATGACTGCTCACTATAGTTCTAATGGTATTATTCTCGAGACATCTTGCACTGACACGCCACAGCAAAATGGAGTTGTAGAAAGGAAACACCGCCATATCCTAAAAATAGCTAGAGCCCTTCGTTTTGAAGCAGGTTTGCCCAAAAAATTCTAGGGGGAGTGTGTCTTGACGGCAACCTACATCATAAACCGATTACCCTCAAAAGTCATAAACAATAAAACCCCATTCGAAATTATATTTCAAAAGAAACCTAAGTTTGATCATCTCCGAGTCTTTGGCTGCCTTGTTTATGCAAAGGATAACAAGAAAGGGGGAGATAAATTCGATCAAAGGGGCAGACCTTGTGTTTTTATAGGGTACCCTTTTTCTCAAAAGGGGTATCGAGTTTTTGATCTCGAGTCCAAAAAGGTGTACACTTCTCGTGATGTTCAATTTTTTGAAAATAGTTTTCCCTTCAAGGATATGAATCACTTTAAAACACCAGAGACATTGGGCCGTACAATGAGTAACATGGAAGGAGAAGAAATGCTTGAATTTGAAACGAGTAATCCTGGGTCAAATCTGGAAGAAACAGTTGGGTCAGATCAAGAAGGAGAAGCCAATCCCATTGAAACTGAGCTTGATGGACTGGACAACGAACCACCAGTAACCCAAGGACCCGAACAATCCATTGTTGAAGCCCAGCGAAGAAGTACTCGTATTCAACATCAGCCCAAGCATCTTGAAAATTATGTGGTTGAGCTACCGAATTCCATTGACCATGCGCAGCCCATTCCAAGCTCAGAGGCCTCGACGGTATATCCTATATCTAACTTTGTCTCTTATAAAAAAAATTATCCTGCTCATAAAGCCTTTCTTGCGGGCATCACTTCCCATGATGAGCCAAAATATTATTACCAGGCAGTCAAACACCAACATTGGCGCGATGCTATGAAATTGGAAATTGCTGCTTTAGAAGCAAACAAGACCTGGCCGGGGACACTTGAATCACTACCAGAAGGAAAGAAGGCAGTGGATTCAAAATGGGTGTACAAAATTAAGTATAAGCCGAACGGAGAGATCGAACGATACAAGGCTCGATTGGTAGCAAAGGGCTTTACACAAGTTGAAGGAATAGATTTTCATGAGACTTTTGCACCCGTAGCAAAGTTGGTCACATCTTGCGATCTCCTTGCGATGCGATCAAGAAGAATTGGTACATTCATCAACTTGACGTCAATAACACCTTCCTTCATGACGATTTAGTTGAAGATGGATACATGAAAATCCCTCAGGGCTTCACAAAGAAAGGAGAAACGAGGGTTTGTAGACTTAGAAAGTCATTATATGGGCTTCGACAGGCTTCAAGAAATTGGTACCACAAGTTCACCAATGCCCTCATTGCTATCGGTTTTCGGTAATCTCGTTCTGATCATTCGTTGTTTGTCTTAAAAAATGATACAACTTATGTTGCAGCACTCATATACGTTGATGATGTAATTCTCGTAGGCAATAATGACTCTAAGATTGCCTATGTGAAGAAGCACTTGGATAACCTGTTTAGCATCAAAGATTTGGGACCCTTAAAGTACTTCCTGGGCATAGAAGTGGCACGGTCACCCGAAGGAATGGTTCTCAGTCAACGCAAATATACGTTAGTTATACTTGAGGAGAGTGGACGACAAGGAGGGCGGCCAAGTAACCTTCCCATGGAACAAAACCTGAAGTTTAGTCCGAATGATGACAGTCCACAAATTGACGAGCTGCAATATCGACGCTTGATAGGTCGGCTACTTTATTTAACGGTCACAAGACCGGACATTCAGTTTGCTGTTAACAAACTAAGCCAATTTCTCTCAGCTCCTCGTCGCACACATTGGAGTGCTGCTATGCGAATATTGAGGTTTTTGAAGGGCACGGCTGGGCAAGGTATTTTTCTCCGTGCAAATGGAGAAATGACCCTCGATGCTTGTTATGACTCTGACTGGGGAGCGTGTCCGCTAACACGTCGGTCGTGTACAGGTTACTTCATATCTCTAGGAGGGGCACCCATTCATGGCGAACCAAAAGGCAGTCTGTGGTGTCTCGCTCGACAGCTGAAGCAGAGTTCCGAGCCATGGCAACCACTGTTAGCGAAATTATTTGGTTACGTTGGTTACTTTTCGATCTCGAGGCGCCTTAGTCGAAAGCGACACCTTTACATTGTGACAACCAAGCTGCATGTCACATTGCAAATAATCCGGTTTTTCATGAACGGACCAAGCATGTCGAGATGGATTGCTATTTTGTGCGAGAACGGGTTGAGTCTCATGACATTCTTCCATGCAAAATCTCGACTGCCAATCAGATAGCCGATTTGTTCACCAAACCACTTGGGGCCGCTCGTTTCGAGTTTTTAGTGGGCAAGTTGGGCATTCGAAATCTTCACGCGCCAACTTGAGGGAGAGTGAAGGAATTCATGCAGCAAATCTCGGACAATCTCGGGAAGGAATTCATGCCGTAAATCTCAAACAATCTCGGGAGTGATTCTAGGAGATTTATTGAGTCCATTTCATTCACATATTTTCCATACTTTGTGAATATCCATTCCTTGTGTAGACATTAGGAAAATTATATATACTTAACTCCTTTTGTAACAAATGATATGCAGAATAATATTACAAAGTTATTCTTTCCTTCTGCTCTCATTTTATTACTCTCGATCTTCATGCCTTGTAAACTTATCTCTCTCTGTTTCTCTCCAATTGATTAACAGGAAATTGAGTTTTCTGTCTCACGTTTTACTTATTATATTTTAACTTAATCTTGATTTCTTGTAATGGGTTTGTATTAGTTTAAGATAAAGTAATGAAATTGTCCCTCTCTCTTAAATTTCCAGACTTTCTCACTCTATAGTTTCTCTCACATAAAGCTTGTGAATCTTTTTGCTCTCTCTCTAAACTAAGTTTCTCTTAGAAAGCGAGAAAGAAGCTAAGTGAGGTGGGTGGGGAAGGAGGAGGTTGTTGGGTATGATCGGGAGAGAGTATATATTATGAACAAGATGGTGGGGAAGAAGACATAGAAAAGAAAATATGTTTTTTAAGTTTATTTTTGGATTAAAATTAAAATAAGGTTGAGGGAGAAAAAGTAAACTAAATAAATAATATTATATACTCCCTCCGTCTCTAAATAATCGTCCTGCATGACCCGGCGCACAGTTTAAGAAAAAGTAATTGAGTTGATTATTTATATTGGTTTAATGTGTAGTTTCCTTTAATGCCCATGTATATGTGGCCCATAATTAAAGTAGAGTGAAAAAGTAAGGATAAAGTGGTAAAAGTGATGTTCTAAAAAGGTAAGTTTCAAAGTGGACAATTATTTTGGGACGGATGAAAAAGGAAAGGAGGACGATAATTTAGGGACGGAGGGAGTATTAGAGAAAGATAGTCATAATTATTCTACATAAGCATTTCAACTAGTTTGAAGTGAGGGCAAGTTTGTTATTTTAATTTTTTTAACGATTCTACTAAAGATAACGGTACGAGAGACTAATATACCAACAAAAAAAAAAGTTCACGGACCAAAATAGAAAATTTTAAATATTCATAACCATTATAGGAATAAAGGTTAAGTTAAGGGACCAAATTATATATTAATCCTAATTAATATGTTATATCTAATGTAGAAAATAAAATTAAAATGTTATGAAAAAGCTAAATATAACTTTTTGAAAATAAACTATCAAATAAAATATAGAAAATATAATTCCTTGCAACAAATGAAGGGGTATATAACTAATTATTTGCCCAAAATACACACACACCGCACTTATAAACACATTAAGTGCTCGTTTGTTGCATTTTTTTAGTGGTCGACTTTTAGCTTAAAATAAATAATTTTAAGTATTTATTTCAGCTTATAAGTTAAAATCCAATAATTATGTATAATGTCCTTTTTACATTAAAAAGTCAAAGCCAAAAAACCTAAATTTTATACTTATTTAGGACTCGTTTGTCGCAGCTGGTGGCTTATGGCTGATAGGTGATAAATTAGGCTTTTGGTTGAATGATTTATGCATAATTTGATAATAGACTGTTTGTTGCAGCTGATGTAAAACGACTTATGATTATATTTATTAAATAAATTGAAAATTATTCATTTACAATAAATTGATCATAAACCCTAAATTTTCAAATCAATTAGTCTCTAATTAAAAAAAAAATCTCACATTTATTATAAAAAACGCAACATGAAATAATATTTAATTTTTAATATAAGTAGTCAAATATACTGGCACTAATTAAACCCACTTACCCTCTCCTCTTGACCGGCTGACCGTGCCACTGCCCTGCCCCCAAGTCGCCGCCGCCTGCCTCCCCACCCCCCTCCCTTCTTTTTTCCCTCCCACTGCCATCTCTCCACTTTCCTCCCCTTCTCTATTTTCCTTTTTGTTTCCTTTTTCTCTTTTAGTCCCATCAACATTATCGCTCTATACCTATCCTAACACCGCAACAAAGCAATGCCTCTTAATTTGAGGAAACAAGAAAGGTAGTGGAGAGCAATTGAGTGATTTGTATACTTTTCAAAAGGGTGATCTTGTTTTGGCTTAAAAAACTAAAAATCATGACTCGACCAAAACTCAAATCATTATTAAATATTTAAAATCATAACCAACCGAGAACCAATAATTTGTATCGAATTAGAACCAACCTAAGATCAGGGCCCTCGGGTAAAAAGAAAAAATGAGGCCCCTATAGAAAAATAAAAATAAAGTCTTACTCAGTTTTTTTTTTTTTCCTTTTTTCACTTTTTAACATTCAAAATAATGAAAAAAATGTAAAATCAACAAACGTACACGAGTAAATAAATATAAAATAATCTTTTTTACTAGAAGAATATGAGCTGTCTCTTAAAAATAAAAAGTATAAATGCAAGGAAACACCATTCTTAGATTGAGATTTTTCCATAAGATTGAGTTGAATATACTCATACTAAAACTCATAGTAATATTGATAAATGTTGACAGAAGATTGAGCTTGATATATATATATATATATATATATATATATATATATATATATATATATATATATATATATTAAAGATATTGATCTGGTCCGATTCCAGAATCAATTTATTAGTATCAAAATCAAAATCACGACAGAATGATAGTGATATATTTACAAACATTATATTTGTCTTTTTCCCCTCATAATTTGATATTTTGATGTGCTAAGTTGACCAATTTAATGACTTTTTGTAGCAGGTGGTGATGTGCATGGGCTTGTACCAAAAGAAGCTCAAAAGTGAATAAATGCCAAATTAAAGTTTAAATGTTGAGCAAGGCAATTTGGGTTGAATTAAATGTTAAAGGATGTTAAAGGAAATTAAAAGTTATGATCTGATGTTACACACATTGGTATTGAGCTGTTTGTACTTGATCGTAGAATATCTGAGTTATATGTGTAGACACCTCAATTTCGTATCTTTATTTTAAAATGTCTTTGAAAATATTATTTCAAGTTAAGTGGACTAACGAATGTTATCTTTAAAACATTTCAAGGGGAAGAAAACATTAAAAAAACATGAAAATGGAAGAAAGAGTAAAAATGATAAAGTAGGGAGTAAAATGAATTTTTTAAGGGGAGGGGGTGAGCAAGTCGGGGCGCGACTTGCATTCCTTTGTGTTCTCTAGGCTTCTCCAGTTGCTGCCGGTCGCTCCTGTTGTTTTTGTATTCCTCCGAAGGATCACCGACACCACCTCCATGTCCAGCTATAAATAGAGCCCTCATCTCCCTCTTTTTGACATCAGTCTCACTCCCTCCGTTAGTCTGAAGAAGCTCCCTCTCTCTAAACCCAAATACATAATAATTTTGGAACGGAGAGAGTACTACTTACTCCTTCTGTATCAAAATTATTGTCATGCTTTCTGTTGTACACAACAAAAGACTTTGCAAATAAACACAAAGTAATAACAAGATCAATCACATATAAGAGAGAGATATATTTGGGCCAACGGACTATCAAAATTTCATTATGTCAACCTTATAACCGTTCTGGTGTTATAATTTTATATATATATATATATATATATATATATATATATATATACCAAACCTTAAAAATCTAATTAAGAAAACAGACAAAACACTGTCGTCGCTACAACGTAGTCACCTTCAATAACATAACACGACCGCATCATAGTCGGATGCGATCGCTTTCCCTATTATATGCGACCGCCTATTTCACAGTAACATTGTCCAGAATTCATCCTTGGAGACGCAACTGCCTTTGCCCAGCACACGACCGCCTTACAATACGATCACCTTGTACAATGAAGACGCGACCGCCTTGTCCAAAACCCTATAGTCCGTACTATGGGGGCCCATCCCGTTCACAACACTTTCCTTTTTCGTTTGTCCCAAAATAATTGTCTTTTTTGAACTTTTCTTTTAAGGACAACATTGCTACCAATTTACTCTTACTTTTTCATCCTACTTCAATTATGAGTCACATACAAATGAGGAAAAACAAACAATTGGGCCACCCAACTTTCATAATTTTTCCAATTTGGCCACTGAAAGTTTGAAATTTATATTTGGGCCATCCAACTTTAGTTATGTTGCAAGCGAGACTATTTTTTTGGATGAACGTTAGATTTAATCGTTAAGTTTTGTCAAATATCTATTTTACCATTCTAAATATAATTTTTTGTGTGATATTAGAAATCTAAAGGGGTCGAACTAGAAATACAAACAAAAGGGAGGAGCAATTATTATTAAAAAGGGGTCCAATTGTAAATAATAGAGCTTTGGGGTTATAGATCTGGGTGTGCATCTCCTTTCAATATGCAACCGAACCCTTTCATCTATAGTCGTCCGTGCTCTATCCACAGTCCCGCCATCTTTTCTCTGACCGACATCTTCACCTCTAGTCAACACCTACACCTCCATCTTCATCTTTACTCTAGTGACTTGTTTTAAGGATGGTTTTAATAGACAAAATTTCACTACAGTGCTATTGCGAAAGAGGTTCGATAGAGGCTTCTTGTTGAAGAACGTATGACAGACCACCTATCCACATGCCTTGCAATCTTTTGGTCCTTGAGATTAGTAGCCTTTGTGTACAGGGACTCGGGTGGCCTTGGCTAGATTTCAGGATAAATAAAGTCCTTCATGCTTTCATTCTCTACGAATTCTTATTCCTTCTATAAGAAATTTCTTGATTGACTGCCTATAAATGCTCAATCGAACCACTCTTTCATTCAATCAATTTACCCATTTAGAAATTTTGGGGACAATTTGGAGAGAGAGAGAGTAGACTGAGACTGCACTCCAGAGCCATGCTTTGAGGATTGGCCGCCATTCGGATTGGAAGGTGGATTGGTGGTGGGCATAAAGGATTTGATGGAATTGTATAGTTTTAATGAAAATAAATGGTTTGATTTGAAATTTAGGTATTAGATTGTGGGGTTTTTGGTGTTTGTACATCTTTCAAGTAAATAAAATTAATTTTGATATTTTAATGTTGTTTTTCTTATTTTGCCCCTTAATTTGACTTTTTAAACTAATGTCCATTAGAAAATGGGCTCACTTGTAACATGAATAAAGTTGAATGGCCCAAATAAAAATTTTAAACTTTTGGTGTTCGAATGATAAAAAGTGGGAAAGTTGGGTGATTCAATTGTGTTTTTTACCTACAAACGAGCTTTAAATTAAAGGAAACTACACTTGAACCAATATTAATTAATAATCAATTCAATTATTTTTTATTAATATGTATGTTGGATTAACACATGATAATATTTTTGGAACAGTGGGGGTACTGGTTAATACAAGAAAGTCATGGTTTGTGACTTGCGAGCACGGATTCAATGAGGGGAAGAAAGGCCAAAACGAAATAGTAGAAATTGACGATCTAGTAAAAAATGTTAAATATGCAATAGGAAAATTTCAAAGAAAACGGAGAAGACCACATGGAGTTACTAATGGCTTGACAGGCTTGTTACACCTTCCCTCCCTAAATTATTGTTCTTTTTTAATTTCTTTTCAAATTAAATTTTTAAAATGCATTTTTTAGGTATAGTTTTTATTTATTTTCAAATTATAAAATATGTAATTCATAGTATCTTAGCATAATCTGATTCAATTAATAAAAAGTAAAAGTTACAGAATAGCTAGTGGCATTGGGACAACACATAGAGCTTGGGACTTATGTAATATGATTCCGAAATTCTCGCTCATGTCCAATTTGTGTGGACCAATCTCACTGTCAACTTTCCAGTCGAACGAATTACAAAGCGATCCCAACATAACATGAATCATCCTCATTGCCAAAGGTAACCCAGGACATATTCTTCGACCTGCACCAAATGGGATCGGCTCAAAATCATGGCCCTTGACATCACGTTCAGAGGTCAAAAACCTCTCAGGCTTGAACGTCGAAGAGTCATTCCATAGACTTGGGTCACGCCCAATGGCCCATACATTGATAAGAACTTGTGAGTCCTTGGGGATAATGTAACAATTGAGTTCAACATCAGATTCAACTTTTCGAGGAAGTAAAAGTGGTACCACTGGATGTAATCTTAGGGTTTCTTTCACGATACAGTGCAAGTACGGTAGCCGAGATATGTCTGCTTCCTCTAATATCTTGCCTTTACCAATGACCTCATCAAGCTCCACTTTGACTTTGATCATAATCTTTGGATTGTGTAGTACTTCTGCCATCGCCCATTCTAGTGTACTTGAAATCGTTTCAGTTCCAGCAAGAAACAAGTCCTGTATAAATTACCAAACTCCAAAAATTTGTCAAGAAACTAAGCATTTTAGGTTAGCTAAGCAATTAAGTGTTCTTTTTCCAAATCTTATTTCTGATTGAAAAATGGCAAAATTAATCAATTCAAGGAAGCCAAAGAATCTCTTTTTTATATCTCGAGTAAAAAGGTATGTCAAACTAATCATAAATAAAAATTGTATCTAAATTTACTTGTGTAAATTATCCTAATAAAACAAATAATCTATAATACTTTTAATGTCAAATTAGTTATTTATTATTTCAAACTAAATATCTTTTGTGTTAAATTTGTTACGAGCTCAAGCTGGTGGTAGTTAATTAGGTTAGACATGAATATCGTCATATCAAAGTTATATATATCAGCTTTGGCATCCATACCATCACATTAAATTTACTCAGATCTGTTTAATTTAAATAGACATTCGAAGTCATCACTAATCTAATAACAATTTAGAATTGAAATTTGTACCACAATCATCCAACAATAACAACGCTAAAGTTTGAATGGATAATATAAGCTTTATCTTTTAACATTATTTGTCATTAAGTTATGCTAAATATCAACTTTAAATTTTGTCAAATAAATCATAGTTGTCAAAATGCACCTCTCAATGGGGAGTAAAGGAATAACTACTAAGGCCTCGTTTGGTGCAGCATTTTGAAAACACAGTTTTTTTAAAACATAGTGTTTTTAAAATGCATTATTTTTAAAACGCAATTTTTTTAATTGTAAATACGTTTGAAAGACCATTTCAAAACGTTATTTTCATAAACTGAGTAGTTGTAAACACATTATATTTTTAAAACGTTCTAAATTGGAGCGTTTTAAAATGTTTTATATTTTTAAAATGCTACATTTTAAAACGCTATATTAAAACCCTTTTAAAAGAAAAATACTGTATTTTTTGCCTGCGTTATGATCGAAACACTCCACCAAACAAGCACAATTTGATTCAATATCAGACACATTTGGTGCATAGATTTTTATACCCTCTCCTTCCTAAAATGAATATCTTTTCATTTTGTTTAATCCGAACAAATGTTACTTTTTGTATGAACATACTAAATACACCTTTGTGATTTGTTCTCCTTACAAAACATGGGGTTTGTTCTTCATAAATGGTTTTAGAACTTTGATTTTGCTTTTTAACTTGGTGTGTATTTGGTCCCATGCACTTGCTTTTTCCTAAAAGCTCATGCAATGCCCAAATACAAACCTTCAAAACACCAAGTCAAACACATAAAATAAGGAAGGAGAGCAGACCCTAATTAATGACTTACATTGTAGTTTTGAGGTTTTCTTTTTATAAATTATTATAAGAATGAAAGAAAAAGTAAGAAATGGATAATAGAAAGAAAAAAAAATTGGGATCAAAAAGAGAAATTCCAAAAGCCCAGAGCCGAAAAAAATCAACCACTAATGAAAACATAATATATATATATATATATATATATATATATATATATATATATATATATATATATATATATATATTGTAGAAATATTCCAAAAATAACTCATGGTTTGGTAATGACAAATCATTATATTACAAAATGTACGTATTGACCCTATAAAGAAATTATCCTAAAAATATTGTAAAGGGTACGTATTAGCCCTATCTCCCCCTTGCATTTATTCTAAAAATATTATAAAAGGTACGTATTGGGCCTATAAAAATACATATCACCCTTTTGCATTTATTCTAAAAATATTATGAAGGGTACGTATTGATCTTATAAAAGTATGATATACATTTTTGATGTTATATCTCTAATAATTTAAGTTTTTACATGAGTCACTCAATTAACAAAAGGATTAAATATTTATTTGGTCCATAAACTATCCCAATATTATGCTTTTGGTCCCTGTATTTTTTTTGAAATGTGTTTGGTCCTTAAAGTAGGTTTTTAATAAGAGATTCCCCTCATGGGGTTACCGTCAGTTTTGCCGTCAAAATTTTATTGAATTCCCGAATTTACCCTTAGTAATGTTAATGATTGAAAACCCATTTTGATCTTCATTCTCTTGAAACCCATTGGTCATGTCTAAAATCGATGCTACCCAACAAAATCCCTCAATAATATGAATAAATAGAATGAGAGAGATGGACACAGATGGCTTACCGTGGCTAATGGAAAGTTGCGAGTAGCCGGTAGGTGAGAGAGACTTGCATTTCGATGAGTTGTGTGGGTGTGTGTGTGCGCAAAATATAGGGATAGGATTCCGAATATGAAAATTAGGTAAGGAATTCTTTGTGGGAGAGGTTAGCAATGTTGAGGCCGCCAGCGGAGTGCAAAATGACGGCATAAAGTTTAAGAAGGTTAGGCCGAAGAAATCTAAGATTACTGTTTCTGAGGCTGCAGCAAAGATGAATGATTCTCTCGCTTTTATATATTGTCGTTATTCATCAATTTGACAAATAAAAAACAGATCCCTAAGGAAGAGATTTAGATTGTAAAATCCTAGTCGTGTAATTGAGATTAGGGCCGATATAGTTCAAAATCAAATCCAATTTATCTCGAAAATCCGAGGCATGCATGGGCTGTATACTCCATTATCGGAATCTAGGTGAGGAGAGATAGAGGATTAGTGATGGCGGCCAGATCTGCTACAGAGAATGGAGAGAGAGAGTCGGCCGAAGTGAAGACGCTCGGTGGAGACAAAATACCCAACGGTAGCCTCGAGCTCAGCTCTAGTTGCCTCCTCAGAAGACAAAACGAAAAGCCTCTTGATCTCCTCCCTCTTGGCCTCCTTCTCGATCTTCATCTCTCACAGCTCCGACCAAACTTCCATTATCAGAATATGGGTGAAGAGAGATGGGGGGTTGGTGATGGTGACCAGATCTGATACAGAGAATGGAGAGAAAGAGTAGGCCATAGTGAAGACGCTATGGAAAGTGGGGGTTGGTGTCGGAGGTCACCGAACTGTGGAGATGAAGAAAGAAAGAGAGTCGGTGTAAGGTTTTCGGATCTGAACTGGAAATGGGAATGATTGGATGTCCTTAACAGAGACCTTAATTTGACCTTAGGACAAATTCAAGAATTCAATAAAATTTTAATGGCAAAACTGACGGTAACCTCATGACGGAGGAATCTCTTACTAAAAACTAACTTTAAAGACCAAATACATTTCTAAAAAAAATACAAGAAACAAACGCATAATATTGAGATAGTTCAGGGACCAAATAATTATTTATTTAACCCTTAACAAAATAGTCAATTATACACAAAATGTTCTTCCTGAACCACAAAAAAAATTATCCCAACAAAAGAAATAATGTAATTATTGTTCCTCTCTTTTTCTGCATCCCTGTCCCCCATTTCTCCTCTCTCTTGTCCTTTTTCATTCTTTCTCTTCAAATTCCATCAACATCATTTATTTCCTTCTTTTTATCTCTTTTCACTCTCCTCCTATCACCGGACACCTTTCTAGTTAGCCTTCTCTCAAGGGTAAGTATATGAATTTTTTTCAAAACCGACTAATGTAATAGAACCGGATTGAACTAGTAAAAAAATTAAACCGGAACTAATTTATTGGTTTTGCTCAAAATATTAGTGAATCTTAATTTTATTTTT
>CM028383.1:31463703-31536478 GCA_013146195.2 Codonopsis lanceolata | reverse complement strand
CAATGGGTGAAGGTGATTCAGTCAAAACGACTTGCTTGCTCTAGATTTCATGTGTTCTTAAAAGTTTCGGGTCCATATCTTCTTGATGACTCATCATCAACTTCGTGTAGATTATCATGTTTTTCATGGATTTGACTCGTCATCTTCATTTTTCTCTTTTTTTTCACGGATATTTTGGCGATATGTGGTGCTCGAGAGATCAAGAGAAGAAGACTCGACAAGCTAATATAGGAAAAGCAAAAATTTTGTCGAGCTTGAATATGATAAATACTTTTGGAAGGCTCGGTTTGAAGACTTGGTTGGGCTTTCAAAATACTTGCGAAGAACAAATGAGCATACATACTGCGCAAGGATATGGGCTAAGAAGATACCTTTGGGTTTGAAAGCCCTAGTCTGAATTGTTGTGTATGATCCACGAGTTGCTTGGCTTTACGGACTTCTCGGCTTTCAGGACGCTTTCTGGCGTCAGTTTTTCAACTTTCTTTTCTTTTACGGCTTCCTCGGTCCTTCTTTTTTTTTTTCTTGTTCTTTTTTTTTTCATCATTTTTCTCTTGTTTTCTTTTCTTTTTTTTTTTTTTTTTTTTTTGTGGTGGTAGACCTTGACATCTCAAAGTAGGACTTGCTAGATTTTTTTTTTTTTGAATCAAGAATGGCTGATGCACTTATCAGCTGGTGATGGCGATTGAAAATAATGGTGAGGGGGAATTTCCTGTCTTTACATGTTTTGGGAAACAAAAGACAACATATAGAAAAACCTTTCTCTCCCCTCTTTTTTTTCGAAGACTTCTCTTTTTTTTTTAGAGAGAACGAAATCTCCCCTTTTTTTTCCTTTGTTTCCTTTGTTTTTTTTTTTATGAGATGTAATGATTACGTGCCTCCGGACAGTCCTCACAAGAGAGTAAATGACAGTAGTCAACTTTTTAGCCCCTGCAGAATTGTTAGTGGTACCAGAAAACAACAAGGGTTCCAAAATTGACACTGTGTTGAAAAGAGTTGTTTCCTGGAGATTTTATTCGACAAAAGAACATTCAAAGGTGCAAAGAGTCTTTGGAGGTGTATATACAAGGGTATTCTAGGGTACTTTCTACTTTTTACTAGAGACAATCATGGGTGTGGCTTTTCAATGATTTGGCCATCAATAAGATCTTGGATGACACTTCTGAGCTTATAACACTTATCAGTGGGATGGCCACTGCTACGATGATACTCGCAATACTGAGAGTGGTCCCATGTGTCTGATAGCTTTGGTGGAGGTCGGTAGTTTTCCATAGGTTTCAAAACCCCTTGTGCCATTAGGCGTTGTAAAATTAGAGACATTGGGGCATTCACGGCCCATCATAATGCCTTCTTTGCTCTGTAGGGTCCTATGAGGTTCTTGTTGGCATTATCGCTCTCTTCAACGAGTTGGCGATTCATGACCATGGCACACTACTATATTTACCCTGTGGCATTCTTTTCAAACACATTGACTTCTTCCGAAGACTCTTCGTCGATTCAGAGTCACGTAGTTGAAATTGGGGGTGTATGTGCATCAATCTCTAGGATCCCCATGACGTATTTGTTCATCAATACGACCCCTATTTCTACTATTTCTTTAAAATTGCTATAAGGGAGATACCGCATGCCCCTAGGTAAATGGATCGGAGGTTTTTGATGAACATTTCGCATGATTCTGGCCGGATCAGTCCTGCGTCCAACCGGGTCCGCAACTTTATCCTTCCATCCCGCAAATTTTGCTAATGTTTCATTTTCTTTTTGGGTGCATGCCTCAAGTTCCCTTTTATTTTCGTGGTGGTATTGTCTTTGTACCTTCTAGGAACCCTTGCCTATTTGGTCCCAAGTGCCCATGGTGCTATCATCTCGCTAGCATTAACCATTGCTTAGCGGCCCTATTAAGGTGAGGTGAAAATTGAGGCCATGGATTCAAGTTAGCCCTCTTGACCGCATGCCGAGAGAAAGATTTTAGGTGAGAGATAGGGCATCAATCCCATCGAATTTTTCTATGTCGCATTTTGAAATTTGGGGGTAGTATGGTGAAGGTTTTAGCGTTAATGCCTTCATAGAAAATTTGTCTTTGTCCAGCTTTGAGCATCATACTTTTCAAGTTCTCCATGTCTTCCTCCATTTTGGTGGGGGTGGGGGAGTTGGATTTTGGTATATGCTGGTAGGGTTAGGAAAGGCTGGATTAGTTTCTGGCTGTGGTATTTGATAAGGATTTTGAGGAGGCGTTTGGTGAGGGTTCTGGTAAGGATTTTGATTTTGGGTAGGATTCGGGTCTTGGATAGGATAAGGATTTTGGGTTGACATGGATTTTGGGTTGTGGTAATATTTGGCGGGTTAGTGTTTGGCTGAGAAATTGGGTTTGGAAGAACATGGGAGGTTGATGCTTTTGAGGGACCGCAGGGAAGAGTTCATCTCACCACTGGATTTCAAACTTTGCACCATGCTAGCCATTTGGCTTATCGCTGCACCCAACCTTTGGTCTAACCATTCATGCATTCATTGAGTCGAAGGCCCCCGAAGCCCCCGGATCTGCACCCATGGCGGTCACACTCACTTTCACCGCCATTCTCGCTAAAGCCGTATCTCTCGAAGCCGAATCGATACGCTTCTTTTCTGACGTGAAACCGATATTTTCTCGACTGATTCGACTTGCTCCTTCCCGTATCAATCGGCCAAGATATTCTACGGCCAAATTCGGGCCGTTTCGAGGAAAATGGGTTATGGAGGTATCAGGAGGCTGGCTGGAGGCTGTCTGGGCTTGGAGTACAACGTGCCTTTTTATTAGTATTTTATTATTATATTATTATTTTGTTCCCTACAATTGACCGGATAATCACCTGCTTTATTTTGACAGTCTCAGGACTTTTCCTGGAATAGTGGATTCTTTCTCCAGAGTATAGGACCAACGTATTCCACTCCGCCTTTCGACTCCCCAGACTAGATCGGGCCTGTGCGAAGGGCCTATACTCTTTCCGAGATCCACCATCCGAAATGGTCTAGGTCGAGCATCTGAAAATTATAAATCAGCCCCTGTTTGTTATTTATTTTGTTTTTTTTTGTTACGCAATTTATTTTCATCACTCTATTTTTAAAACTTGCGCATTTTTTTTTAGATATATTCTTTTTTTTTCTTTTCTTTTTATTTTATTTTATTTTCATACATCATATTTTTTTTTTGCAGGGGCTGACTCACAATCCAGAGATGCAAAAATCGGTCGGTCAATGAAGTGTCCTGAGAATCTAAATGCATTCTAACGTTGGCTTATGCAGGGGTGGGCGGCCATGGTGTAGGGTAAGCTCTAATATAGCTATATGCATGTGCGTGTGTGTGGTATCTAGAAAGCAGTAAAATCTTTATTTATTTACAGATATATAAACAGAAAAGTGAAACATATATGGCATGTCTTGCTGTTTGTGTGGATTTTCTCGGCTTTTTAGTTTGAACGCAAGCAAGCAAGCACACCACATTTTAAGAAATAGAAAGAAAAGTGGGGAAACTATCTATCCCTATTAATTACAAATTTTGGTCCTATGTCCCCAAAATAAAATGACATAATGAATGTAGATATGTACAAATGTACAGAATAAAATGAAAAAGAAAATGAACTGAAATAAATAATAATATAGAGCCGAATTAAAGCCCCAACTCTTTTTTGTGTGTCGCCTGAATTTATTTGTAATATATATAATATCTTTTTTTTTGATTTTCAATTATATATATATATTAGATTTTTTTTATATTCTTAAACACACCTGTAACAGTTATCGGAACGAAACTACTGCAAGATGGAGGATCATATCCACAAATATAGCCACGGCCGTGATAGGAACACTTTATTCAAATGCGTAAATTAATATGACAAGCATATCGCAGCCGTAAACAAATAAAAACAAAAAGTTTTATTTTACGAGTCTAGCCTCCATTTTATTTAAAATAAAACAACTCCCCAAACAGAGTCGCCACCGTGAGGTTCTGACGTGCCCCGCCCTTGGATAGGTGCGCGATATGTGATGTGGGACACCACCGCTTCTCGCTCCACCCTCCCTTGTTTAGGGAAGACGAAATCAAAAGTGCGAGAGGAGTGCCTGTCTATATTAGCACGTTGGAATGTGCCTCTGTTGCCTTGAGTGGATTTTGTATCCAATATGGGAACCGATGGTTTCCCGCATCAAGTTATCCCTTGTTTAGGGGATACCAGGATATGTGAATGCATTACCCTTTCATTCCCATTTTCCCTTTTTTAGGGGAAAACGGAAAAGTGAAAAAAGGATATTGCGACGCCCCCACTATGGATTTATTAAAAATAGCCTTATGGCCCATTCAGATTACTATGGGAGCTTTAGGTTTCCCGCATCAATTTATCCCTTGTTTAGGGGGATACCAGATATGTGAATGCATCACTCTCCATTCCCATGTCTCCCTTTTTAGGGAGAACGGAAAGTGCAAAGAGGGAATGTTGCGAGGCCCCACCAATCCGAAAGTTTTAGAGTCGCCATCTTTATTTTAAAGCAAATAAAGCAAAACCAAAGAAAAGAAAAATAAACCCAGAAAAAGAAAACGGTTCGAGGCTAAGTTACGAGTTGGGAAGGTGCTAGGCACCCAACTCGCCTTTTCGTCTCAAAATGGTTTTGGTCAAGTATGCTTATTGTCATATTTATCTCACAAATAAATAAGGTATTAAAATAATAGGAAATTTAAACAAATACATTCGTGGCTACATTATTTACTGGACTCGCATACCGACTCCTTCCAATAATTACATTACATATTTAAGAATATTTGGCCATTATAACGGCTCTTTTTACATAATATTTCCTATTCTAATCCGGGCAGCACAACGGCTTATATTGGCTACATTGCGCCGGATTTAAATAACAATCTTAAAAAAATAAATATATGACAGAGAAATAAATAAATAAGTAAACTGTGCCCTTAAAGGTATTACCTTTTAGAGCGGCGGTGTGCTCGCTTTGTCCTTCATGGAGATGGAGTCTTTTGTTGTTGTTGTGTGGTTGTTGTTTTGATTTGGGCGTAATGACCGCTTTATTTTCGAGGGTTTGGGCTTATCAACTCGGGCAGTGACAAACTTATTTGGGTAGGTTTTGGCCTTTTGGTCGGGCGGAACCTAGGCTTAGTTTTTTGACTTTTCAAATTCGGCTCGTTACTCGGGCGGAGTAACGGACACTTTGGGATTTTTGGACCGGGAAGTAAGGTGGATACCTAACAACTAGGCTAGGGATCACTTATAACCTATGGGTTTTTTGATTTGGCAGAGTTTGGACGGGGTTTGGAGGCTCTATGGGCTTCCACTAGGATGAAAGAAAGAAAAAATTCTCTCTCTAGCCAAAATTTTCTCTAGCCGGCTCTCCCTTGTTTGCCCTAGCTAGGGTTTTTTGAATGCGGCGCCATGGCGATACCCTAATCCCCCGATCCCCCACCACCTCCATCCTTTGCCCAAGTCCTCACTTCTTCTCCCGGCCCCTCTACCAATCCTTTAACCTTTTTGATTCCTTCTTCTTCCTATAAAGGGGAACCGGCCTTAAAACTTTCTGAAGAAGTTATTCAGCACCTTGCCCAGCCTTTCAAGCATGCTCTCATTGGTAAGTTTTCATACGGAAGGCCGTCATGGAAGGCTTCAACAAACTCTTTCGACTTTGGGTGAAGTCGCCTTCACCCTTGGTCATCTCGATTCTAAACACATACTAATCCAAGTCAATCATGAGGAAGATTACCAACGACTTTGGATCAAGGACCAATGGTACACGTAGGTCGATACCCTATGCGGGTATTTAAATGGACCACAGATTTCCGTCCAGAAAAAGAGAGCCCGATTGTCCCGGTTTGGTTCTCTCATCCATTTATTTCATAAAACTGCATTGTTCTCTATTGCTAATCTCTTTGGCAAGCCTTTGATGCTTGATCATGCAACACTTAATTTCATAAGACCAAGTGTGGCTAGAATTTGTGTGGAGATAGATTTGTTACAACCAGTGCCCAACAGAATCTGGATTGAATGTGGCTCTCAAGCAGTCGGGTTTTGGCAACCTTTAGAAGCAGAAAATTTACTTCATTATTGCACTCACTGTTATCGTCAAGGACACTCCATTGATTCTTGCAAATTCAAAAATCCTCAACCTTCTGCCAAACATAATATTCCAAACCCTCCTCCCCATGCTTGCTATTAATAATCGAGAAAGATTGATGGGTACTACGCTCGTTGGACTCCTAAGAAAATTAACAAGGGCAAGAATGTGATCATTGAGCCCACCCAAGCCCTACTCATACTAGTAATGTCGACCCACAGATCCCCAATAAGGATGGAGATGTTGATTCGAATGTTCAGACTACCTCGCACACTGCTGCCCATGATGCTGGCCTAACGAATCAATCTAACACTCAGGCTGCCATTCCTGTTTCTATTGATCCGATCACGGAAAAATCTGGCTGTGAAGCTGCTCCTGATCTTGGTGTGGATAATGATGCTCACATGGATCCCCCTATCATAAAAGAGATTGATGATGATCTCAATACCATTCATGAAGTTCATGATGAACTCAATGGTATTCTTGATGATTTGACGAAAGTTGCCAGCTCTAACATTGTCCAGGATCCTCCTATTATTTCTCCTAATAAGTTTGTTGTTCTTCAAACCTTGGACGAAGAAAATATGGATGAGGAGCCATCTATTTTGGAAGCTCTTAATGTTGACTCGAGATGAAGCCATTCTTAAGGATTACGGAAATAACAACTTCGGGTGATCTTTGTTCCTACAGATTCTCTAATACGGACCCGACTTAATTTGGACACCTCCATTCCTATATTGAAAGGACATCATAAAAAGAAATCAACTATTTCATTGCCCACGGTGACAACAAGATCCAAAGCACGAGACTTCATTAAACAATTCACATGGCATTAATTTTCTTTTTGGAATATCCGTGGTATAGGTAATGATGCTTCGATAGGTAAGCCTTAAGCGACTTATTAAGCTGCATAAAATTACCTTCCTTTCTATTTCGAACCCAAGATTGAGGCTGGTCATTTATTGCGAGTTGCTAAAAGTTAAAGTTTCGGTTGTGTTTTTCAAATCAACCGGTTCTATTTGGTTATTTGTTAAAGCCACATATACTTGTTCTCTTATTCGTGAAGCTAGACAACACATTCTGATGCATCTCAAGCATTATCAATGGACTTCTTCGGTTATTATCACATGTGTTTATGCATGTTGTGACTATTACGATCGGAAGGATCTTTGGGTGACCTTGTGGACATGGATGCTGAATATAGTAATACTCAGGTGGCTGGTTGGGGGTGATTTCAACATTATTTTATCTCCTGATGAGAAGCTTGGGGGTAACGGATGGGATCGCAATGGTGCTCTTGACTTTCACTCTTGTATTTCAGCCTCGGGTTTATCTGATTTGGGCTTTTCGGGCAGCAGATTATACATGGTGGAATTCTCGAGATGGGAATGCTTCTATTTTGAGCGTATTGACCGCATCCTTTGTAACGTCAAGCGGCGGCAATTTTTCATTCCTCTTCGATCAGTCATTTGGGCGTACTTGTTCGAATCATGCTCCTTTGCTTCTCTCTATAATCAAGGATAGGCCTACTCATGCTTCTAATTTCGATTTCTCAATATTTGGGCTTCTCATCATTCTTTTCATTCTTTGATAGACTCTACTTGGCGGACAAATTTAACAGTCGACCTATGCATGTCTTTGCTAAAAAGCTTAATGTTTGCAAACATGCTTTGAAACAATGGAATAAGGAGGTCTTTGGTAATCTCTCACATAATATCAGTCGGGCTGAAGATGAAGTCAACGGCTTGAGTTTCTTTTGAATCTTAGGAGTTACGTTGTACTACGCTGAATAGAGCTAATGCTCAACTTCAGCATGACCTTAAAATGGAGGAATCCTTTTGGCGTCAAAAGGCTAGATTAAAATGGCTCAAAGGAGAGGAAACACTAGGCTTTTTCATGCGGTGTCTCCCAGGACTCGTGCAAAATTGCATATTCATTCTATTTTTGACTCTAGTGGTAATGAGTTTACCAATGAGGCTGATATTAAAAATCTGGTTGTGGCTCACTTTCAATCCTATCTTCAGGCTTCTCCCACGGTAGATAATGATTTGATTCTTAACATCCCTCGGCTAGTTTCGATCGGTGGAATAACATGCTTATCGCCCCCTACATGGATGAAGTGAAGAACACGGTTTTCTCTATGGATGGTGATTACTGCGAGTGGGATGGTTTTTACGGCAAATTTTACACCTTTGTTGGGATATTATTGGCTTGGATTTCTATACTGCTATTTTGGAATTTTTCTCTGGCTTCTCTCTGCCCAAAAGCTGGTCGAGCACTCTCATTATCACAATTCCTAAGACGGATCATCCTACTTCCTTTAGCGATTTTAGACCAATTAGTCTTTGCAACTTCAATAATAAAGTGCTTTCTAAAATCTTAGCTTCCGTCTTGCCTCTATCCTGTAGTCGATTATCTCGATCAATCAAAGTGGTTTTGTGAAGGGTCGTCTTATTCAAGACAACATTCTTCTAGCTCAAGAGCTGATGACACATTTAGGGAAGAAAATTTATGGTTCTAATTTGATTTTGAAGTTGGATATGGCAAAGGCATTTGACAGAACTAATTGGTTTTTCCTTATCAAGGTGTTGCGCCAATTTGGCTTTTGTGAAGAATATATTGATATGGTGCGGAGGCTTATTTCGAGAAAATTGGTTTTGTTTTGGTTAATAGCTCCCCTCGGTTTCTTTAATTCTTAGAGGGGTTTAAGGCAAGGGGATCCTTTATCTCCCGCTCTTTTCATCATTCGCCGAGGTTCTAAGTCGAAGCCTTAATAATCTTCACTCTTCTCATCACCATGTGGCTTTCTCTTACGCTAGTGGATGTCGGGTGTATCTCATCTAGCCTTTGCCGATGATATTATCATCTTTTGCAATGGTAGCTCTACTTCTATTTCCAAGCACAAACAGTTGTTGTCTAGCTATGAGCAATGTTCAGGGCAAAGTATTAATGAAAATAAGAGTAGCTTCACGGTTGCTGTCAATCTCCCCCCTCATCATATTACCCGTATTTCAGCCTCCTTGGGTTATGGTAAAAAGATTTCCCTACGGTTTATCTTGGTGTCCTTTGATACGTGGGGAAGGCTGAAGAGATATTTTGATCCTTTGCTCCTGAAGCTTAGATCCCGTATTAATTCTTGGGCTGGGAATTTCCTTTCTATGGATGGTCGAGTTACTCTTATCAATCATGTGTTGGTCTCTATCACCACTTATCTTTTAGCTGCCTTGGACCCTCAAAATCGTCATCCAATCTCTCAGCCAGATCTCTTTCCAACTTCTTTTGGGGGCAATTGGAGGGAAAGAATAAATCCCATTGGATCTCTGGTCTCGGTGTTGTAATCTGTTTCGAGAAGGGGAGTAGGAATCGTGCATTATCGACATCACTCGAGCTTATTACGCCGGCATTTGGTGGCGATTTAGGACTCAAGATTCTTTGTGGTCGCGGTTCTTCTGATTAAATATTGTTCTCGGGCTCATCCGGTTCAGGTGCTATCTAAGGGCTCTCATATTTGGTGCCGTATGATAAATATTCGGCCCTTTGTTGAACCGCATCTTAAATGGTTAGTTGGTCGTGGCTCTTGTTCTCCTTGGTTCGACAATTGGCTAGATGGCGGCCTATATCTAAACCATCCGATATTTCGGTTAATCAAGTCGGGGAGCTTTTTGATAATTCTTCTCATCTTACGCCCATTGTTGCTTGATTCTTCATAGTTCGATCTCAACGTATCTCGATCGGACTCCTATTTATCGATTATGAGGATACTCCTTGTTGGATTCTTGCTTCAAATGGTCGGTTTTCTATTTCTTGACTGGCGAATCTCGAGATCTCCTTTGCAAATCATTTTTCTACCAAATTTTGCGGCATCGTGCGGTCCCTCGGCAAATCGGTATTTTCATCATTTGTTTCGCTTGTTTGCCGATAGATGAAGCTCTCATCAAAAAGGTTTCTTCATTGTTTGAAATGTCGGTCTTTGTAATTTTGGTAGTTACGAAACCTTTCTTCATGTCTTTCTTCACGGCCGGTGCTCATCGATTTGGATGTGGTTCGGCTCTAGGTATGGAGTTAAGCATTGTGCCCTTTCTCTCCATCAATCTTTGTTTGGGTTGGTGGCTTGACCGGCCAAACTTCCTCTCTCCCATGTTCTTATTCCTTTGTTGATTCTATGGCATATTTGGAAGAATCGAAACTCTCTCAAATATGATGGTCATGGTAAAATCTCTCTCCGACTCATTTCTTTGATTCAAGCGAGATCTTGCTACCATTCTTCTTTGCTCATAGTTCTCATCGAAATTCGGTTACTTTTAGAATAAAATTCAATTGATTCATTGGTTTAAACCTTATTCCTCGGTCAAACTTAATGTTGATGGAGCTTCTCGAGGAAATCCTGGGCCTAGTGGTGGAGGTGGAGTTGTTCGTAATAATCAAGGAGATATTATTTTTGCCTTTTCCTCTTTCTATGGTGATGCTACGAATACTGTTGCTGAGGCTAAGGCGTTGCTTCAGGGGGTATGTTGGCTTAGAGATTCTGGATTTCGGGGAGCTTATGTTGAAATGGACTCTAAAGTTCTTGTTGATGCTATTAATAAGGGTCACAAAATTCCATGGTCTTGCTGGTCTTCTATTCGGCAGGTATTGGATATTCAGAAGTCTTTGGATCTTAGTTCCAGTCATTGCTACCGTCAAGCTAATAGTGTTGCAGATCTGTTGGCTAATTTGGGATGTGACACCAGGGCTTCCTCTCATTTTAATGAGCTAGGCGATCTTCCTCCTCGTATCCGTGGTTACGTCATTTTAGATAAGCATGGGACTCCCAATATTAGAATTGTTCGCTAGTCTTGCATTTTATTCATCTTTTTGCTTTGTATTTCCATTTCGAGGTAAGGCTCCTTTGTCCCCCCTTTTATTGGGTAAGGCTGGTTGTCCCCCTTAAGTTTGTATTTTTTTTTTCCAATATTAATAAAATCTAGCAGGTACCGTCCTGTTTCCCAAAAAGAAAAAAAAATGGGCTTCCACTCACCTATCTCGCACCTCTCGTACTATTTCTATCGGAAGATCGCAGAAGCAGAGCTTCGTTGCGATTTTTTTATCGCGGAATTGAGCACTGAAACTAGGAGCCCGGGCTCTCTATTTATAGTGGAGGATGAGGACACGGCCGGCATTTGTGAGTTTGTTCAGCCTGCATTAGCGACTTGTACCTTGAGCTTCAAAAGTTGTACCTTCCGTCTTCTGAGACAAGCTACAGTAGCTTGCATGGTGCGGCCAAGGAGACCCTTGGTACGGCACCATGCTTCTTTCCAACTTTCAAATTTTTGCACTTTCCCCCAGAAGTTCACATTTGCTTTATCTGCTTTTCCTTTCGCATTTTTGACTCCTGTAACTTGACATTTGTTAAGTTTTAACAGTTCTTGATATTTTATGTCAGTCACATACCAGGGGTACGAAATTGGGGTGTCTACACTTATCCCAAAAAAAATGAAGAATAAGGAAAGAATTATATCTCACGCATTGAATGTTTACATTACTTGTCATTTGTAGCCGTAAAAACCAAATCATTAGAATTATCATAAACTTACATAAACTATGGGTTCATCACAACTTCCACTAATTATGTAGTCTCTTCCATTCATGTAATATGAACGAGTGTAATTTTGAGCACTTCCAGTTGTCACTATTTCCGAATTTGTGTGAAGCCTCCCGTCCGCAGCCAAAAGTTGCTTAACCTGTGACATATTTTAATTTGTCAGCACACTTATTAATTGATCTACTAATCAACAAATTAAACCAGGTAACTTATAATCACATTACGTCATTGTCCACAGCTGACACAAGCAAGTACAAGTCGTCCGGAGAAAAGCAAACCATCACATTTTCGCTTGAGCTTGAAGGCGTATAGCAAGGTTTTTTGGTTTGTCTCAAGTCCCACATTTTGACATCACGGTCGAAGGAAGATGTAACAAACAATGTTGGAGAATGATGAGAAAATTTAGCTACATTTATGGCTTCTCGGTGCATATCGTGAGCAGATGCAACCGTGGTCTTCAAATATCATATACAACAACTTTCTTTGAATATACGCTTGTAAGAATCGATCATCGGTTGAGTTGACATGAACCAAGTCAAGTGCTCGAGAATCGGCAAAGGCAACGCTACTAGTAGAACCATAATAGTGCGTGACTATTGGCGTGTGTGATTGATGTCATACAAAGCGCAAAGAACCATTATCATAGCCGTGAGGCGATTGTTGTGCAAAAAGAAGATAATACAATCGAAATCATTTATCAATCATTTCTATAGAGACCCATAAAACCAATTAACGCTCTAGTTAGTAAGAAACAATTTCGAAGCTCGTTTGAATGTCGCCATCACGGAAAGTAGTTCTCAAGAAAATCATAGTTAACCAAAGTGAATGGAAAGAAAATAATTTGAAAGCTATTTACCTAAATAGTTACGGAAAATTACTGGCAGTACACTATCCCATGACACAAAATTGTATTAGAAAGTGCAGAAAACAATTTGTGGGTATTCTTTCCATTCTTCCTTTTCCTTTCCGTTCCCATACTTTCTAAACATTCAACGTTGTTTGAGTTTATGGATTACCTTGGATGGATACCTCTTTAGCTAACAGAACCCAAGAACACTCTTATGTGCACCTAAGGATGGGACATAACCAACAAGATTCTACGTTTCATGATTGATAACAACTACTTCCCCATCCAGAGTTCCAAAAGCCATTAAACTTGAGTTCATTTGGTGATACTCAAAGCGCCTTGGCGAAGGATCTCGCCTTCGCCTTTAATGCTATGGCTAATGTTAGAGATTGGTTGCGGGAGAGGCCATGTTGAAGACCGAGTTTAGCGGACAAAGGGACCTCGGTAAAAATTGACTTTTTCCATGGGCGGATGAACGCTTTGACCCACAGGACTTACTTGTTTCGGTTTCATGCATATGCAAAACATTAGTTACACTCTCTTTGTACTGGCGTTTGTTAACTTCTTCAAATTTCCAATTTGTGGAGAAAGAGGTCCAGTCAAACCTAAAGGATTATACATTGTCTCATAAAGAGGATTTCACTAAGCTCTTAACGATTGCAGTTAAAACGATTATACAAGAAGAAAACGATGGTGCAGAAGCGTCTGAGTGCGCAATTCCGTCAAGCGCTTGATGTCTCGGAAAGGTCACCAGTCAAACCCATACTCGATAATGTACTACAAATAAAAGTAATAAGGTCAACTAAATATGAATTAGAAATTTACGCAACCATTACTAGATGAAACACTGGGAGGAGGGACCGACATGGAGGTTACACGTGAGTTGGTGCACCCAATTCCATCCCACTGATCTCACATGGATCGATACCAGCCCAATTGGGTGGCGTATTCTACCAAACATCCTTGAGAGCGTAGTATAGCAAGCGCACCATAAGTAAAGCTTGATTTAGCTGCTATTGAATTCTCACCTTCAATCTAATCCTAATACTTGTAATACATAAAGCCCATAGTGGTTTTCGATGAATGGGATTAACATGAAAACCAATTCTCGGCGGGACACATGAAATCGGTTGTTAGGACACTACATAACTCAACAATAAATTTTATAAAAACCATTATTTTTACAGTTTCATGTACCCTAATGTACTGGATTTTTCAATCCTAAACACAATTACATGTTATAGTTTGTTGTTTGGAAATAGTGAATCCAAAACCTGAGCATCAAACCTTTATCTTGAATGGGTAAAGATTGTTTTTAAGAGCCCAAAACAATACAACAAAAACTCATGATCCATAAATAAGGTAGTCTTCTTCTTGCCTTCTAAATTAAAATCACATCCATCAACAGAAATGGGAATTGATTCATAAGAGAGATTAAACCAAACCAAACTAAACATTGATGATATAGATCACTTAAAATAAAACTTGAAGAAAACAAATGGACTTACAATCATTCTGGGCAGTGTAAATTTAAACGTGAAGTAACCTAATCAAACCAATGTAACATAACCAGTGCACTCAATTTAGTACAAACAGTCTGAATCAATCATAATATAAGAAATACGCGGACCAACCATCACGCTTTGCGTTTAAGTTAATGCTCAAAGACCGATCATCAGTGGGTGCATTTAAGTTTTTAGCTTACCTTCACAAAATCCTCATATTCGACAACAACAGAGTCAGCTTGATCATCCGCAGATGTTGAATCTGACAAAGTTAAAACCTTCAACATAGTTGACAAAATAAGTACTGGATAACGGTTAAAAAACGCATGGCATGAAATTACTATTGAATCAGATAGTGCAAGGCAGATCAGAACATAGGCATACATGTCCGAGATCATTTTATAATCAGGTATTAAAGTGACAGTGTTTCAAAAATTCTGTAGAAAGGGAATATAACAAATTTGGAATTTCTTTGAATGTGAGAGAGATTGAATGAGATGATACAAATGAGAATTCCTTCTTTCATGTTCTTGAAGCTGAGTCACCTCTATCCACCAATGACGAAGATTTCATTTTAATTCAAGTTGTTGGATATTTCTTTTTGTTACATATTTGTGTCTCTAGGCTTTTATTTATGTCTCACATCATGTGCTTTGTCGTAACACAAAACAAGTTTTAAAAAATGACACATTCGTATTTATCTCCCTTAGGTTTTCAAGATCACAAAGTAATTGCAATCCATTTATCATTAGAGTAGGTCTCTCATGTAAGACCTTCTTATGGATCTTAATTCGTAAATATTTGACTCCAGAATATACGTCGGCAGCTAAAAAGGCCACCCAAATAACAACCGATGGTAGGATAGTGGTCTATTATGAATATGATGGTGACTGTAACTGAGGGAGGATTTTTTGTAAGAGAAGAAAACCAAGTTCAATAAACCAAAGTCAATGCAATATTGGAAGCAGATGAAATAAGGGGAGTTAAATAACATGTAATTGTCAACACCAAAAAAAGGTTTACTCCAAATTCTACTAATCCTTATTAAATTTGTGAGGAGCATGTGATTAGTTGGGTGAGAAGGTATCTTACACATGCTAGCAATAACCCTAGATACAAATAAAATTTTAAAGTAATTAATTATTAGTATTTAAGTATAAATATAAGATATGGGTATGATTAACCTAATATATGTTCATTATGTTATGCTCTTTATGAGATTAATGGGCTTCATGTTAGAGTGGGTGTAATTAAACATTTAAAGAATGTCTGTGCGTGTGTGCGTGCGTGTGTGTGTGTATTACGTGAAAAAGAGAATAATTGTGTACCAATTTCTTAAAGATCCGATGAGTTACATAATATAGTTTAGTATTTCCAGGAAATTCTCGAATCATTGTCACTTTTTTAAAAAATTATGAGCCACAACATTTAGCTAATGTACCAATTCAAAGTATATGAAATTCTGTCATATATAAGAAAAAATAATAAGAATTTTACAATACAAAACTAATCAGGAAAATAGTGCTCAACTAATATTGATTTTTGACCCTAAAAAGATGTCAGGAACCGAACACTATAAGCAAAAGGGCAAATGAAGGTTTGTGCTAAAGCGCTGCCTTTCCTAATGCTTTTCATCCTAAAACTTGTAGAGTTTGGATAACTTTCTTTTACTATTTTGATTAGTAATGTTTTATTAATCTAACTGCAACTCTTTCTTGAAATTATTGGAAATGAAGCAGGTTCATCAGAAACCAAGAAACTTTTGGACAAACTTGTGGTGCTAAAGCTTAATGGAGGCTTGGGGGAAAACAAAGGGTTGTACTGGTCCCAAGTATGTCTTTAACTGATTTCTTATTCAGATGAGTTATTGAGAAATGGTTTGTTGATGTTGGTATCATTTTGTACCGATCCCAAAGTACGTCTTTAACATATTACTATATTAGTGCATATGTATACTTACATATTCAAATGTAAGTATACATATTCAATCAATTGTAACTGTGAAATTACTGAACACATTAGAAATTGATAATGCTATTCCAAACTTATATACATGTATGAAATTTGAAGTGTGTCTAAGGCTATTTTTTTTTCTTATAACACTTGATTTTAAATTCAGTAATTATCATACCTAGAAATCAATTTCTAATGTGTTATGTAACCAAGGCAGAGGGTCATTGGTAATACATAAACTTTTCCAGGCAGAAGCTACTGATGTGTTGGCCATTAGTCATTATGTTAGGCTGTGCTGTCTAAACTAATAGATTCCAAAGCTTTTATCAATATATAGGCTGATGATTATTATCGAAGCTTCAGTAGCACTCTTGTCCAAACTCTAGCTTGGAATAGAATATATATTTTTTGTTTTGTTTCTGGTTAGTATTTAGATGCCACTTATAGCTAATCAAAAACAAATCCATTACTGAGAATATTGTCTCAGCATTGTGGCTGTCTCTAGATGATGCAAGAGGGTTTCGAAACTATTTGACATTGAGTAAAGGGATTGGATGTTCGTGCCAAAGATGCATGCGACTCAAAAGTTATACTTCACAATCATTATAACAAAAGCAAGAGAATCAACAACTTGTACGGTCAATGCACCAAAGGAACAATGTCCGGGTTGATCCGCCCTTAAGCTTATCCACACTAAGCTCCTCATTCTTGAAGACTCTGCGGTTCCTCTCCCCCACAAAATCCGACAAGCGCCGAAGGAGTAGAGTCCCAGATGCTGCTCCTCCTCTTTCTCTTGTACAGAGACCAGCCAGAAGATGATCTTTCATTGATCTAGGCATAACCCAAGATGAGCAAAACAAATTCGAATTTAGTCCCAGACTTCCTCGCTCGCTGACGGTGAATGAATATGTGATTTACACTTTCTCCGTATCCTTTACACAAATGATCATCCAACTTTATAGAGTGTCATTAGATACAAATGATGTTTTGTACCTTGTCATAAATAATGTGAGGTCAAATCGATAGTGCTTGCAATGGTTAAGGGTGCTTAAGATAGTACATTGAGTCAATGTAGGCCTTTGAATAATGAATACTAAAATCCAAGAAGAGCGGGATACACGTGTTAAGCCTCCAAGATTGGCTAGTCAAGAGCAAGTACGGTTGAAATGTGTGGGATGCTAATTTGGAGGCATGGAAGAAGGCTCAACTTTATTGTTAAAAACCAATTATCAAAGAGTATCCTAAATATACCTCATATCCAATATCTATGGATGGCAAGAAATTTCATTTCAACTTCTAGAAAAAATCGAGACAGTGAGCGCATCTTTGAAGATGCATCTTTGCCTTTTAACTTTAATAAATCTTGAAAACAGAGGGGCTTCCAAACTCAATTTTGGCTCTTCAAGCTTTCAATTTTTCGTAAAAGGAATAAATCATGTAAATAGGACATGGTTTCGCATCTTTCACTTCTCCTATGAGCCTTCTGGTCTAACCGAGGGCCCGGTATGGAGGAGACATCGATCCAACCTTGTAGTGGATGTGAATGATCCAAGGTTTTCACTATCCTAGCTCGGACTTCTGCGCAGAGAAGCGGTTTCAAACTAGCACATATGCTTTCGGCTCACGAGGGTGCTCTGCCTCTATCTACACGAGGAAGAGTTTATTCTTAACTTTTTAACTGATGACAATCTAATTCTTCTCTAAACCACATGTACTTGTCATCTTTTCCAATAATAAAAAATAGAGAATTATTAGGGTCATCTATAGGTGATTGCATCCATTCTAACATTTTCTACTTAGAATACTTATAAAAAAAAGTCTTATGAAATGAAACGGAGAGGTGATTCCTTAGCCAAAGAGACAATGAAGACGGATATAAGCTGAGAGGGCCTAAAAGAAGCTTAGTCGAGGGACGTGTGTCATGTGAGTTAGGATGGTTAGGTGTCAATGCCTTTGCTATAAAGTTCAATTTCATAGTGATCATTCTTCCAGAGTCTTTGTTTCACAAAAGCACTTGGTTAGAATTCTTACTTGAGTCTCTCTCACAGGATAGGCAGGAGAGTACTCGCAACAACTGGTATCAGAGGCACTTCCAGCGATTATCCGAGTATCTTAATTTGAAAGAAATTCAAGTGCCGCGAGACCTTCTTGGATTGTTGAATAATATTGCTTTCTAGGCTTGTCAAGGCTTTGGGCATTAAGAATTTTTTGAGCAATTATGGGATTAAGCCATTTATTCCCATAAGTTAGTATAGTCTGAAAGTTTTATGTTGTACAATGACGGTCAAGCCATACAGAAACCCTAAAATATAAAGGCACGTTCCATGCTAGTAGCATAAAACCACATATGTAAAGGAAAACATAAATTCAACATATAACCACACTTGTAGCCTGGTTGGTTGCCTGTAATGAGTTTATATGGTAGCTATCTAAATGGAAGTAATAAGTCATCATAACAGCCTAAGATCCTTTTTCTAGTAAAAAGTTAGAGCAAACCTATAGAGACTGGGAGGGTTGGTTGGTTTTCAGAAAGCCGGTTAGAGTGCCTTTCTGCAATCATAAGTTGAATAACTTTCTCCAGCATACTACAGTGCGAGGTATGACCTCAAGTGTGAGATAAAGTTTCAAAAGCCCTAAAATTAAATATTAGTATGTTCCATTCTGTTTGAGTTCTAATGAATCACAGTTGGAAGCAATAAGTAATGCTGAAAGTCTACAATTTAATGATCTCTACCTAGGTATGTGTTAAGTGTTTACAATCACCCCAACTATGTTGACTACACCATATTTACTTATAAAATAAAATAAAATATGTTTATTTAGGCACAATATGCAGTATATGCCATCTGCTAGAATGTGTCTGGGTAATGGGTCAAAACCAGATAGAGCTCTAATATCAAGTGGGCCAAAATGGGTTTGGTTAAAACGGGTCAATCCGGGTATTTACCCAATAATCCATACTTTTGGAAAATAAAAACTATCGGGACAAATCGGGTAACGGGTCCGGCCAGCTTTAAGTCTTAACATTTCGACCCAAAAATGTTAATGGTTTAGGTGGGGTAATTTGCGTGTCGGGTATATTGACAGGTTCCGAGTTGTGATTGTCGGGCCTAAAACGTGTCACTTGTAAGCTTATCAACTGTAAACAATGCAAGTCACAACATTGATGCTTTCACCCCTTTCCTTTGATATGCTCCAACACAGGTCACATGTAAGCCTTTCATTAATCTGCATACATTGATGAATTTATTTACATATTTAATCCGCATATTGGCGATTTTCTCACATTAACTGAACACCCTAGGATACATTACTGTGTCGTGTTGTGTCAAGATTTGTAATCCCACTTAAAAAAGGAAATATCAAATATTGTTCAACAATGTTTTGCAAATTGTGGAACAGCTTTGCTCACTCAAATCCTCGGCCGAGTGAGCTTTACTGAACATGTAAACCTTAATTTATATTACTCTGAATCATACCCATTCAGACCCCCTTTATACTGCTTGATAAGCAATCCTCAAGTATCGGATAATAAAGTCCTTATGTTTCGATAAATTCATGTTTCTGACAAGTTGTCGCTTAAATAGCTAACCAAGTTGCTCAAGCTTGGCATGAGTTTAGTTCGATAGACGGTTGTTTCAGAATGGCTCATAAGCTAATCAATGTTTCATACGACTTTGCAGCATAATAAGGTCTCTTTGGATCTCCTATATAAACATTTTCTCTCTAAAAACCACCTACACATGCCATCAATGCATCTGAACTCACTTATCAAAAATATTACAAATGCATCCGAGCCCACTAATTGAAAGAGTTACAATTGTAAGCTCTAGCGTTGGCCATTCCAACATACATATATAAACATATAAAACAAGGTAAGTTTTGTAGGAAAAACTACCAACGAATGCATCTACAGAAATAAAGACTAAACTACCTCTTGCACGAATGATGCTATCAGTAGTCGTCAAATACATATCCATCTCTCGAACCTAGAAATTTAAGAGAATTGCTTAGACACACACACACACACACACACACACACACACACACATATATATATATAGGTGAATGCATGATGATACTCCATTTAAAACAAAAAACAAAAAAAACAGGAGAGACAAGGATGCCCGAAATGCTTTAGAAATTGGAAAATAGAACTCAGAACTCAGAACTCAGAACTCAGAACTCAGGCATATATATAAAAAAAAAATGACACCCATATCAACTAACGCACCTATAGATAGCTCTTCCGGTAGTGATGATCTATGTTGTTGATTGTTCTGGTAAGAATTAGAGAGAAGAAATGATGAAAGGGGCTGAAGCCTGAAAGAAGAGAGGGGCCGGCTAAGAGAGGGTTTTGGAGATTTGGGGATTTTGACTTTTGGATCTATCGTCTGCTCTTATTTACCGCGCAAAAGGGCTGATAGCGGGAGGATAAATTTTTCATTTTAATAACCCAATTAAATATTTTAAACTGCACAACGTTTATGTCACAAACGTTGTAAAACATTTCAAAATAACAACGTTTCTTTAAAAAAACGTTATCAAATAAATGGATATAACAAAGTTTATTTTAAAAAAAACGTTGTAAAAAATTAATCAACAACGTTTAACTAAAAAACGTTGTCTAAAACCAATTTTTAACAACGTTTTTCTAAAAACGTTGTGAAATAAACGTTGTAAATGCTCCTTTTTGTTGTAGTGGGGATAGGAAAGCATTGTATGTCATACATAGAAGTGCATGGGATGGATGTATAACTCTTTGAAATCCTTGGGACCTTTATGTCTGTAACTGACCGGATTTGGATCGTAGATCTCATAATTCTTAATGCATGATTTTATATTAAACCTTGATTTTCATATGAATGTGGTGTTTAGCTTAATAAAACTGTTTTAGTTAAGATATTCTCTAAGACTGGTGATCACACACACACGGAGAAATTAAAAGTAGTAGCAGTTTTAAGAAAAGATCAATTGGTTTTATGACTAAGCCTGCATATATGTGGTGAGCATCGAACTGAGACTGCTTTGCATGCCATACACTTATAACTTGAGGTTTTAGCCAAAAAGATTTTTGTTTTATTTTTAGTTTAATCTGCTTTTGTATTTATCAGTTTTTTGTATTTATCTGCTTAGTCGAGTCACTCGAAAGAGTCTTATTGAGTTTGTGGGTTTATAGAGGAGTGTAAATAGTGTCACCCTCCAGAAAGATTTTCGTTTTTGTTATTTATCTGCTTTTGTATTTATAAGTATTATTATTTACTCGTGGACGAGCAAAGTTTAAGTTTGGGGGTATTTGATCGATGTATTTTATACGTCGATTTTATATACTTCTATGACTTAAATTATGCTATTTCACGAGGCTTTTGGCTACTGATATATGTTCTTGGTGAGTTTTGTAAGTTTTAGGGTTATTAGTGAAAATATGCCAAACTCCAAGGTTTTCCGTGCAAATTCCAAGAAGGGTCAAAGAGGAAAAATGAAGAAATTAAAGAACAAAGATTGTCAGATCTGGAGACCTTGCGGACGCAAGGTACATCAGACCTTGCGACCGCAAGGTAGGCGCATGAAGAGAAGTCAAGCCAAGGCCGACATCGAGACCTTGCGGACGCAAGGTACCCAACACCTTGCGACCACAAAGTGGTCAGAATGCACCAAATTTGTATTTTCGCAGAGTTTTGATTGGATTACAACTTCCAAGTATAAATAGAAGTCGGATGCCAAAGCCTAGGATAGAGAAAAACGACTGGAAACAGTTCCGTATTGATTTTAGATAGATTTTAGATTGTATAACATAGTTAGATTTTGTAATTATAATTTATGAAGATCAAGATCATGTTTCCAATCATCTCCATGTGATGTTCATTGTCTATGATTAACTAAATCATCCATAATCTAGGAGGTGGGAGGTAACTTGTATCGAATTTATGTTTTAATTCATCGGTATGTTCATTCAATTCTTGTTGATTGTGGTGTTTATCAATCCCTATATTATTTCGCTTTGAACAAATGAATGTAATTGCAAATAATAAAGGCCTAGAGGTGCGGATAACTGCATGACCAATGTGCATATGTCGCATTAATCGGCTCACCATCACAATAAATTGGACCTATCGATGCACGAGTGATAGGTTAGGACCAGGTTCATACATGATCTAGGTGACAGATAGATCATAAATCTAGGTAACAGCTAGATTAAAGTTCTTGTGCTTAGGATATAGAATGGATGAATATTGCGGGGATAGAGGCTAAACCAATAGTTCAACAGACTATATCTATCTTTAGTGAACGAACCCAAGAAATTGAATGATAATTATTATGAATTGAACATAAAAGGAGATACAAGTGAAACCCAGAATCCTAGATTGCCACCCACCATAAGATCTTCATATCTGTAATTACTGCTAATTAGTTAAACAGCTAAATATAAATAGTAGTTTAGAATAGAAATAAATATAAAAACCCCCTTTAGATTAATAATTTGCTATCAATAAATTGCACTGTTCGTGATCACTTGTCTCTGTGGGTTCGACCCTTGCTTCCAATACTATTCTATAATAGTCTTGTCCACTTGCAAGGAAAAATATTAAATGAAACATCGATCAATGTGACACTTTGATCTTGGGCTTTATGGCCTTGAGACGAATCAGAATCGATATTTTCTTTGGGGATGGAACAGGATGGGTTGTTTTTATCACTGCCATTTGTATTCTGCAAGATAGTAACCTTAGGTTTACATGTTACCTTTTTGCCTCCTGAGTTATTCGGAAAAACCTCCGTTGTGTCTATGGGCTGAGTGTTCTTTTCTTTGGCTTTATCAATCTGCCTAGGGTAAAATCTGCAAGAGTCTCCATCGTGTCCTTGTCTCTGGCAATAAGTACAATAGAGAGGCAATCGTTCAGCTTCGATAGGCTGCCAAAATCCATTATCTGAACCGCTATCAATCCAGATTCTTTTCGGAATAGGTTTTGTAAGATTAACTTCAATACAAATTCTATCAATGCTAGGTCGAGTGAGATTGGCAGTAGGGCTATCAATAATTAACGGGTTGCCTATCATGCTCGTAATAGAGAAAAGTGTTTGCTTGTTGAACAAGTATATAGGAAGACACGGTAAAGAGAACCATATCGGGACTATAGGCTTTCAACTTCCTGCCTAAAATCAGGGGTCCATTTAAATACCCTCATAGGAAAAGCGCCTATGAACCACTGATCCTTAATCCATAATCTTTGAAAATCAGCTTCATGGTTTGTTTGAATGAGAACATCGTTTGTGGTCTAGATGGCCTAAAGAAACCCCAGTCTTGAGCCCAAAAGTTAGGAATTCCTTACGCATCACTTCAAGCGAGGGACGACCAGAGAGAATTTTCCAACCAAAGCGTGTTTGAATGGTTTGGAAAGAGCCGCAATAATTTTCGGGGAGAGAAGAAGAGCAGGCTCTCCTTTGTACGTGGAAGGCGGAATAAGATTGATAGGTTCCGAGGATGGGTTAGATTGGAATAGAGAGGCAAACGATTTTTTAGAAGATAGGGAGGGAGGTGCCAGATCCTCAATGGCCGTTGCCATAGCGGCTGCCCAAGAGCCGGTCAACCCTAGAGAGGAAAAGTTCTAGAGAGAGAATTTTTATGAAAGGAATATGTAATTGTTATTACATTTTGAGGTTTCGATTTCATTAAATATAGTATTATTGACCGCTCTAATGTAAACTAGATGGCACGTGGAGGTCGCACTGGAACTCATGGACGCGAAAGGGGTACTAGAGCTAGTAGAGTCATGGAAGACTCCACTTCTAGAATTGTAGGGGAAAGTGGTGTGCCACCACAAAATGTCAACGTTAATGGCCATGCACCCGAAGTGGTCCAACCGAATGCGAACGTTAATGGACCTGTACCTGCAGCGCTAGTAGACCCTGCCCTCTTTATCTTGCTTCAAACTATAGCGCAAGCTCTTGTGGGAAATAGGAATCAGGGAAACGCAGCACCGGCTCAGCCTATAGCCCCAGCTCAACCTACAGTCAAGGACCCATTAGAAATTTTTCAGAAACGAAACCCAAAAACGTTTACAGGGGCACCGGGCGTGAAGAAACCTGATGAGTGGTCGAATCACATGAGGAAGATCCTTGAGACAATGACATGCTCCAGTGAACAATAGGTGAAACTAGCAACCTTTATGCTGCAGGGAGAAGCTAGTCAGTGGTGAGATTCCGAGAAGACTACACTAGAGTCTCGGGGATATTCGTGGAGGCGTTCAACAAGAAGTATTTTCCACCAAGAATGAAAGACATGAAGCTAGTGGAATTTCTTAACCTCGAGCAAGGGAAAATGACGGTTGACGAGTACAACACAAAATTCATCGAGTTGTCGAAATTTGCTCCTGCTCTTTTTGCTGATGAAGGTCAGAAAGCTAGAAAGTTTGAGAGAGGTCTAAATAGCTAAATTAGCTATAGGCTGACTCCTCTCCAATTAACCACCTATACTGATGTGCTGGACAGAGCCCGTGTAATGGAACTAGAGTCTGCTGAGTATCAAAGGAAGAAGGACGTGAGAAAGAGGGGTTCTGAGGATGGCTCTGACAGGAATCATGGTAACCATCAAGGGGGGGAAATGGCTATGGAAATAAGAGAAGGAACACGGAGAACAATAATAACAGGGAGACCAACCAGCCAAATCGAAATTATAATCAAGGTCAGCACCAAAATCAATGGCAGAATCAAAATTTGGATCAGAATCTCTATAATAACAATGTGTGTACCAAGTGTGGCGGAAAGCATAGGACATATACTTGTTACTGGATTACGGGAGCCTGCTTTAACTGTGGTAACATGGAGCATAAGATCAAGGATTGCCCTGAGCCACTAAAGGAAAACTTTGTGCGAGGAACGGGAAGTGACGATAAAGCAAAACCGAAAGTTCAGGGAAGAATTTTTGCAATGACTGTCATGGATGCTAGAGCAACAAGTGATGAGGTGACAGGTACCATGCAACTTTATCTTTGTGACGATTAAGTTTTTATTGATCCTAGTGTTTCATACTCAATCATGTTATCTCAATTGCACAACTTAGATTCTTACCCAGAACTTATACTTTGATTTAGTTATAGACACAATGACCAAGGGGTACATTTTGGTTACACCAGTATTTGATCTTACCCTTTAAGTTGGGAGTGTAGGATGCTTATCGATTTGGTTCTACTACACATTTAGAATTTGACATAATTTTTGGAATGGTCTGGTCATTGTTTTTAGGACGTTCGGGTCGTTAGAGACACTAAGTTTCTGATAGTGACGTTTGGACTTACAAAGATCCTAGCTACATTAAAGGATTTAAGGAATTGATCTTTATAAGAGTTTCTCGATCGATATGTGACCGGGTTCACTATGATATGTTGGTCTATTTCGAGTTTTGAGAGGAACGTGAATCAATATCTATGGAGTTTTGGATATGAATAAGGAGTTTCTTTTGGTAGAATAGTAAGGTGCTCGTGTAAAAGTGTTTGAGGAGAACTTAGGTTATGATTTCGTGAAAACTTATGGTTTTAGTCCTTTTATTTTTATTTGTGGATGTCATAATAGTACTAAGTTGGCAATAAGTGTTAATTTCATTTCGTGCTACACCTTAGACTTTGGATCGACTCAACTCAAGGTATTAAAGAGTTGGAATGTGGAAGGTTGTTAGGAGATCTTTGTGTTCCCAATAATGAGTTATCGTTTCATACATCAGACAACGTTCGTGTTACTAAAAAGTTAGAGTGCACAACAAGCATGATGGACAAGTTATGCGATTGCAGGTTTGGTAAATTTGAAGGACCAAACTTCTTGAAGGTGGGGAGAATATATTACCCTTAATATTCAAACTCATAAAATAAATAAAAATCATCATAACTTATTTGAGTGTTTTTGAAAATTGGAACTTTGTGATCGATTTGTCCACTAGGCTGTAGTACTCATTCAGAAAGAAAAAATATGCAAATCATTAAATATTGGATTAGAGCTTCATTTGACGTATTTGTTGGTTTTGAGCTTCGATGGACATATATATGTGACTAGATAATCTGCTTTGACTGAGATCTTAATCGGGTTCATTAGACTAATTGAAAGTACACCGTTTGGGAAGTCAAGAAAAGGATACGAGAAAAGTACATAGACTTTGTTTGAGTAGATGCATAAGTTTTGAGACTAAACTTCTTTTAAGGGGGTGAGAGTGTAATACCCCGATAATTTCAGCTAAAATATTAATTTTTGTTAATTAAATTATAATTGTTTTGGACCTATATAATTAATGTTATAATTATTTGAGTTAAATTAATGATTTGGACCTATTATGTAACTAATTAAATTGGTTTGAGCTTGGCCCATTTGTGACTAGGTTTAATTACAATCCCCTAATAATATTACCTAATTAAAGATTGGTCTTGGTCCATTTAATATTAGAGTTAGGAAACCTAATAGAGTTTTTGTATAAATAAATGTTTAAAGAATGAGAAAACCCTTTACCTGTTAATAGAGTACAAAAAAAAAAAAAAAAGAAAAAAAAAAGAAAAGGAAACGACGGAGAGAGGGAGCCGGCGGCATGGAGAGATTGGCGGTAAGTTTTTTTTCTTTTCGGTTAAAGCTTACATATGGATAGCATATAAGTTCAATCATTAGAATTATATATATATTTACATATATATATATATATATATTTACATATATATATATATATATATTTACATATATATATATATATATATATATTTACATATATATATATATATATATTTACATATATATATATATTTACATATATATATATATTTACATCTATATATATATATATTTACATATATATATATATATTTACATCTATATATATATATATTTACATATATATATATATATTTACATCTACTGCCTAATGCATAACATTAGGTGAGTGTGTTTAGTGTGTGTGTGCACTATTCCTTGTGTATGTGTTAGTAGTGTGGACGGTGTGTGTTTATTGGAAGCCTTAATGGCATGATTGATGGCAATTATAAATTAAAAAAAAAAAAAAAAAAAAACTAAACTAGTGATTAAACTAGTTAAAGTGCATGTGTGTACTTAGCGTGTGTGTGTACCGTGTGTAGAATAATAATAATATAATAATAATAATAATAGTGAAAGTGCATGTGTGTGTGTATCGTGTGTGTAGTTGAATAATAATAATAATAAAAATAAATTATTTAGTAAACTTTCACTTTAATTAATATTATAAAAATCAATAGGATTAGTTGGTACAATTGTGGTTTATTAGTTATTGTATATTTTGAACTTAGATTTGGGTAAGGAAGATTAGGACGAACGTACGTGTTGCGGATAATTCTTTTGCTAAGCATTTCGAGGTAAGGGATTATACATCTTTTAGGTCTCAAATCTTTTACGTACCATTCGTTAAGTTTGCATTCAATTCCTTGATATCGATATTTCTTGAAACGTACCCCGACTTTAAATCGGCATTTGAATTCGAACTCCGTCGCTTACACTTCCTTCGAACTCATAATTTGATTATCTGTTTATTCTCACATAATTATTGAATTTCATGTGAAATACATCTGATATGAAAAGTACGATTTTTGACGATGCCTGATTTTGAAAAATTATTTGATTACTTGAAATTCTACCATGATCACTAAGTTGAATGTATGACACTATGAATTATGAAACTATGATTTATGATGCTTGTGAAAGCCACTTGGCCCGTGGCATGGTTATTCGGACATACCTATGATCTTCGAATTATGATCTATGAATTATGATCTGTGAATTTTGATCTATGAACTATGATATATGAATTGCTTATGTGATCATGAAATTCTGTGAGTAATCTATTGTCATCAACTGGTATGGGACGGTTGATGACAATTGGTTACTCGAGTTTACTCGTTGCATTATTATCTTTCACTTGGAATCCTAAGTTTATATCTGTGAGTAGTTTGTTGTCTTCAACTGGTATGGGACGGTTGATGGCAGTGGGCTACTCGAGTCAATCGTTGAGTATTATCTTTCTTTGGAATTCCGATCTTCTGTTTGACATTTGAAAAACTGCTTCCGCTTATCGATATTTAAATAATGAATTTTTGACTATTCTAAAAATATTCATCTCTGATTTGTTCTGGTCAACTCCTCCTTAGTAACCGGAGAGGTTGTATATGAACTTACTGAACATTGTTCGCTCACCCCTTCATACTCTTCTTCTCAGGTAACGAATAAGAATTAATAGGAGATTTCAGTTCGGGTAGATCGAGTGTCGGCTTTCGAAGATTTTGGATTTAATCATTTCTCATTGAATTACTCAGTAGTATTTTAATGAATTATGGACTCATGTTAAATATTAGATATATTTTGTATTTAATTATTTTGGGTTTATTTTGACTTTAGTCATGGATATTTAAGATTTAATTATTTTGATATTAGAATATTTATGATTTAAGTTATAATTATTGGTGATGTGGCCAAATTGTGGAATCGCGATATCTATACCGAATTTGGGGCGTTAAAGATGCCTGGGTAGAATAATTATGAGGGGAAGGATAGTATCTTTCCGTGATACATAATATTATTTATTTAGTTTATTTTTTCTCCCTCAACCTTATTTTAATTTTACTCCAAAAATTAACTAAAAAAACATCTTTTCTTATCTGTGCCTTCTTCCCCACCATCTTGTTCATAATATACACTCTCTCCCGATCATACCCAACAACCTCCCCCTTCCCCACCCACCTCACCTAGCCTCTTTCTCGCTTTCTAAGAGAAACTTAGTTTAGAGAGAGAGCAAAAAGATTCACAAGCTTTATGTGAGAGAAACTATAGAGCGAGAAAGTCTGGAAATTTAAGAGAGAGGGACGATTTCATTATTTTATCTTAAACTGATACAAACCCATTACAAGAAATCAAGATTAAATTAAAATAGAATAAGTAAAACGTGAGACAGAAAACTCAATTTCCTGTTAATCAATTGAAGAGAAACAGAGAGATAAGTTTACAAGGCATGAAGATCGAGAGAGGCGATTGAATTGTGAGAATATTACAGATGGGATTGGGGGAGGCAGTAAGTTATAGACGATGGTGACAACGTTATAGAAGAAAAAAATTTATTTAAGTTTTATTTTTGGATTACATTTGATTTTAAAGTTGTTAAAACTAATTACTTTCTCTACCCCAAAAAAAGTATTATTTTTATTTTTAATGCCAATTTCATTATTATTGAATTGATAAATATCTCGTGTTTTGCAATTTTCGAAAATAAATAAGTAAATATATTTCATTATATAATTTTTTGAAAGTCATAACTTAATAAAGTTATTTTTTTTTTGGATTGAAAAATTAAAATTAAAATAGGTATAAGAGAGGCTGATAGATAGATAACATATATATTACCGAAAGATTATTAACCCTTCATGTCAGAATTTTTTCCACCTAGGTATATGATCATTTAGTTTCAAGTGAGAGTAATTTTGTCATTTTTATTTATTTTTAATGATTCTGGATAAAATAATGGTACGAGAGACTAATATTTCAGTAAAAATGAAATTCGCAATCCAATATAAGAAATTTGAATATAGATATTATATGAATAAAGGTTAACTTGTGGGACCAAATTATATATTAATCCTATTGATTATAATCATATAGTTTTGTTATTATGATCCCTATGATACTAGTTATATATCTCTTTATTAATTAGACATTTTAAAAATGAACTGTTTGTGTGAGGATGGAGTATCTACTTTGGCAACTTACCACAACATGTCATGAAATAATGTTATACTCCACCCGTTCTTAGTAAAAAGTTTGTCATACTATTTTTGGATGTTTTACATAAATAACACACTTTCAAAAATTATGTTTAAAATATTCATAACTTTTCATCTTTACCATCCAATACTACATACACTACAACAAATTATGTCTTACGAGGCTCTTAAAAGTGCTTCAATAGGTACCTTATTGAGGCTTTTTGAACCTTGAGGCACTTGGACCAAGTGTCGCTTGTTTCGAAACCTCAATAGACTATTGAGGCTATTTTAAGTGCTGTAAGGGCAAAATAGGCATGACCTATTTTGGTCTTGTTTTCACCTTTCTTGGTCATAAAGTTTTGGTGGATTTTTGGTAACAAAATCTTTAGTTGCATTTTTGGAAACATAATTTTCCTAAAGATTTTTGGTTTTCTTGATCCTAAAGTCTAGGAGTCATTTTTTGTAATAAAATATTTAATTAGATTTTGGTTTCTTGGACATAAATTCTAGGAGTTATTTTTTTTTGGGTAACTAAATCTTTGTATAAATCCTAGTCTTACAAGGTTGGAGAGTCTGTTGAGTAAGAAAGATGTGGAAATTAAAGATCTGAAAGAAAAGCTCATCCTAGCCAATGAAACCATGACTAAATGGAACTCAAGACAACAAAAAATGGATGAGATGTTGAATTATGATAATTCTAGTAAGTCTGGTATTGGATTCAGGCCCAAGATGTTTGTGAAAGAAGGTGAAGGTATGTCTACTGAACCAAAACATCCCACACAAAATTTTCAAAATCTAAACTTCTTTGAAAAACCCAAAACAAGAAAGAAGAATTTTGTGTGTCATTTTTGTCACAAGCCTGGTCATATACAACCATTCTGTTTTCTTAAAAAGGTTGTATATAAAGAAGAAGTAAGGCAGACTTTTTTGGTTAAAAATCAGATGCAGCATCGAATGCAACATCCAATGAAGCAACATTGGAAGTCACATTCGAAGCAGCATCAGAACTCACGTTCACAGAAACAGCAACCAAAGGTTTTTAAACAGATGTGGGTTCCTAAGGGTAATAATGACAAAGTCAAGTCCAAATACTGTGAACCCTTTGATATATGTCCTGGTGCTAAGCGGTTCTATGATGAATCTCCTCGAAAATCTTCAGAACCAACATCTGAAACCATTGAACTCGCACTCGGACGAGAACCGCATATTACGAAAGTTCAGCCGATGTGATTCAAAATGTGTCACCCAATGTGATTCCGAATGTAGCTACATCGGTAGTCACATTGGACAGAAACTTGGCAGATTCAGAAACTGGTCCTGAACATTCAGAAATTCAGTCCAATTTGAATGATTGCAGCCATGACATTCCCAGCCGCATACAAAAAAAACCATCCAATCTCTCAAGTGATAGGTAATTTTCATGATGGCATATACACAAGGAGAAGAAGTAAGGTTGAATCTCACAAATTAGCATGCTTATCAAAATATTTTTGTGAGAAGCCTTAAAACTTTTATGGATGACCCAAATGATCAAAGATTATGAGCTACACATCGATGCGTTAACCTTGTTTTTTGATAACGCCTATGCATTTTGCTTAGCATAAAAATCCAGTTCATCATTCTCAAACAAAACACATTGATATAAGACACCACTTTATTAGAGATTTGGTTGAATATGAAAATTGTTTGCATTGAACATGTTGGGACTAAAAATCATCTTGATGATATATTTGCCATGTGTCTTGATTTTGAGAGATTTTTCAATCTTTGGAAATTTCTTGTGTTTTGTGTGTCACATGACTTTACACTTAGTTTTTAGTTTAAAAAAAAAGGTTGAAAATAAAAATAAAAATAAAAAATTAGGCATGATTGCATTTTGTCTTTAGAGGGCACTCTAGATCATTGTTTCACATGTATGTGTCTTTTGTTGTTGCTTGGGAATTTCATTCAAAATCAATTGTGATTTTTTTTGTTATGATTCTCTCTCTCTCCCAGTTCTTGAGTATGTTTGAAGTCCACAAAGGAAAGAGTTACCTTTTGAAATTTTTGGGATGCAGCAATTTGTCAAAGTACTATGGAGCTTAGACTTTCATGGGTTGATCTTGAGAAAATTGACTCCCCTTAATTGAAAAAGTGTGAAAGCTACCTAACGGAAAAAAGCTACCTATGAACAAGGTTGTGACACCTTTCTTTTACGGACTATAAATCCTCGGATTTCATGGGTTGATCAAAAAGTTAAGTGGCTTCCCTTGGTAAATAGTGTGAAAGGTTCCTAGTGTCATGCTTTAATAGCTTGAAATAAAGTAGAGCTATATTCATAGGAAAATAAAGTACCTATGGATTTTTGTTGTGAAAAATTTACGATCTTGGGAGAGAAATCTTGTTGAGAAAATAAAAAAAAATGCAAAATTAAAAATAAAATCACAATTTTGGCGAATGCATCTCCCAATGCAGCTACATTAGGAACTACATCCCTTTGATCTGGTCTTTATCACTTGTGTGTGATTGCATTTTTTTCTTTTGCCTAGCTTTTAGTCATCATGTTTTTAGGCATAAAATTTTAGATCATGCATTGTTGGCAATGATATCAGCTAGGTGAAATTTTGTCCTAAAATAAACTGTGCAAATCAATTTCCAAAAATCTCCATGTTTAAAAATATTTAGTGGTTGTCTAATTTTTGTGTGGAACTAAGAGGTTTTGAATCTGGATATGAGGTGCTCAGTTATTGCTAGGGGTGTGATCAAATCATGGTAAACACTTGATTGTGTTTTTCAAAATCTTGGATTTTTGAGAGTTCCTAAAAGATTGTTTATCCCTCTTCCTTTTCCGGTCAAATAGGGGGAGAGAGATCAAGTGTTTTTGGTTATGGTGATGGATCTGATTCATTGTATAGTCATCATGTTTGTTTTGTATGCATGTGATTGCATCATTGGTATATTCGGATTTGTGCTTAGTGATGATTTCTGATTTCATACCTGGCACAAATTTAGGGGGAGATGGGTTTGATTGATGTTGAATAAACACTTGTCTTTTGATTTGACCAGAAAGGTTCAACAAAGGGGGAGATTGTAAGGGCAAAATAGGCATGACATATTTTGGTCTTGTTGTCACCTTTCTTGGTCATAAAGTTTTGGTGGATTTTTGGTAACAAAATCTTTAGTTGCATTTTTTGAAACTTAATTTTCATAAAGATTTTTGGTTTTTCTTGATCCTAAAGTCTAGGAGTCATTTTTGGTAATAAAATATTTAATTAGATTTTGGTTTCTTGGACATAAATTCTAGGAGTTATTTTTTTTGGTAACTAAATCTTTGTATAAATCCTAGTTTAACAATGATTATTGACCACTTTCATATTTGGTAATAAAATCTCACAAGATTGGTAAGTTGTTGATTTTTTCCTTAATAACTAATCATTTTCCTTGTAGTAGATGGACTGTTTTTGGGTGTGTGTAGAAGACACATAACTATAAATAAAGGTGCAAGGATTCGTGCTTTGGATAGAGCTCCAGAGAGAGAACAAAAACCATAGAAGCTGTGAGCAGAATCGAGGTGTTTCTGAAGCTGTTTTCCAGACCTGAAGTACAGCAGTTCGTCAATGCAGCTACATCGGCAGTAACATCAGAATTCTGAAACGGTTTTTGTCTTCCTGTTTTGTTTAAAGGAAGTTGATTTTGTTTTTTCCCACATTTTGTTTAACATGTTTATGTGGGGTTTTTGTTCTCCAAGATTCATTGTCTTGTGAGAATATTTTGTTAGTGATTTCATAAGTAATTTTGTGTAAAACGATTATTTTTTTAGTGAAATCTTTGTGTCCTTGAGGCTAGATCTACAAGTATTAACTTGTAGATTGTTTGGTAAACCTTTTGTGATTAATTTCGTGCTTTAGTATTAAGTCTTCCGCTGTTTTGATTTTTCTGTCTATTGTGACTTCCATTGTAGCTTTTTCACAAGCTACATTGGAAACTGCATTAGGCAGTTTAGAGAATCCTAGCTACTCACGTTCTTTCAATTGGTATCAAAGCCTCCTCTTGACGTCACTAAGAGTAGATTCTGGTAGTAGCCGTGATGGATTCTCAATATGAGAATGTTGTCCGTCCTCCTATTTTGACTAGTGCAAATTATTCTATTTGGAAAGTCAAGATGCGTATCTTCATCAAATCAATTGATGAGAGAGCATGGCTTGCTGTTCTAAATGGTTGGACTCCTCCCAAAACTACTGATGATGATGGTGATGTAAAGATCACCAAAGAAGCAGATTGGTCTAATAATGATAGAAACATTGCCTCTTTTAATTCTAAAGCCTTGTCTACCATATACAAAGCTCTTGATGCTAACACCTTTAGGGTTATAGCCAACTATGAATCTGCTAAAGATGTTTGGGAGGCTCTTCAAACCTTGTGTGAAGGACCTTCCAGTGTTCGTGCTTCTAAATTAATATTGCTTACCACTCAATTTGAAAACACAAGGATGAATGAAGATGAAGATATCATGTCTTACTATGCTAGATTACTTGATATATCTAACTCTACTCTTGCTTTGGGTGATCCTATCACCAATGATCGTCTTGTTAGCAAGATGATGCAAATTTTGCCTGAAAAGTTTAATGTGAAAATTTGTGCTATTGAGGAAGCTCATGATATTGACAAAATTTGTTTTGAAAGACTAGCTGGTATTCTTCAATTTTTTTAGCTAAACCTAAATGAGCAAATTAAGAACAAAGGCAAAGGTGTGTCATCTTCTACTCCTTCTAATGATAGTATTGCTTTTCCTTCTGTTGTTGACATCTCTTCTGAATTTCTTGAATTGCATAAGGAGATTGAGGAATCTGATTTTGGTGAAGAGTCAATGGATTTTTTAACAACAAAATTTAAAAATATTTTGAATGCAAAGGGGCAAAACAGATCTCCATCTTCTATCACCAAAACAGTTTTCAAAACTGAACCTAGCAAATTTCCTCCCAAAGAAAGTTCTTTTCAAACTCCTGAAAAATCGTTTACCAATCCTTTTGCTAAGCAGCCTACATCTAGAAGTAAAAATATTGATTCTATACAATGTAGGGCTTGTCAAGGGTTTGGGCATTATGCTAATCAATGTGCTAATACTTTGAGAAAGAAGGGTTTGAATTTTTCTGCTACTTTGAGTGATAGTGATGATGAAGATCTAGGTGATCTCATCACTCTCACTGTTGTACACAACTTTCCTTCTGATTTTGCAGGATTTTCGGCCAATGTGACTTCGAATATAGCTACATCAGAAGCTACATTGGACAAAAGTTGGGAAGATCATTGCTGTTTTAACTCTTCTGTCACAGAAGACGATGGAGAACCTGAATTAGACCTGCTAGAAGGTTACAAAGAGCTGTACAAAGAATGGGAAAAGAGAGCTCATCAAGTTCTAGTGCTTGGAAAGGCAAACGAACTGCTGAAAAAGGCTAACGAAGAACAAAAGGAGTGTCTTACAAGGTTGGAGAGTCTGTTGAGTAAGAAAGATGTGGAAATTGAAGATCTGAAAGAAAAGCTCATCCTAGCCAATGAAACCATGGCTAAATGGAACTCAAGGCAACAAAAAATGGATGAGATGTTGAATTATGATAATTCTGGTAAGTCTGGTATTGGATTCAGGCCCAAGATGTTTGTGAAAGAAGGTGAAAGTATGTCTACTGAACCAAAACATCCCACACAAAATTTTCAAAATCTAAACTTCTTTGAAAAACCCAAAACAAGAAAGAAGAATTTTGTGTGTCATTTTTGTCACAAGCCTGGTCATATACAACCATTCTGTTTTCTTAAAAAGGCTGTATATGAAGAAGAAGTAAGGCAGGCCTTTTTGGTTAAAAATCAGATGCAGCATCGAATGCAACATCCAATGAAGCAACATTGGAAGTCACATTCTAAGCAGCATCAGAACTCACGTTCACAGAAACAGCAACCAAAGGTTTTTAAACAAATGTGGGTTCCGAAGGGTAATAATGACAAAGGCAAGTCCAAATACTGTGAACCCTTTGATATATGTCCAGGTGCTAAGCGGTTCTATGATGAATCACCTCCAAAATCTTCAGAACCGACATCGAAACCATTGAACTCACACTTTTGATCGGGCAGGCGCATATTCCGAAAGTTCACCGATGTGATTCAAAATGTGTCACCCAATGTGATTCGAATGTAGCTACATCGGCAAGTCACATTGGACAAACTTTCAAAGCGGTCAGGTCCCTGAACATTCGAAAAAGTCTGAACATTGAAATTCATCCAATTTGAATGATTGAAGCCATGACATTCCCAGCCGCATATAGAAAAACCATCAAATCTCTCAAGTGATAGGTAATATTCATGATGGCATATACACAAGGAGAAGAAGTAAGGTTGAATCTCACAAATTAGCATGCTTATCAAAATATTTTTGTGAGAAGCCTTAAAACTTTTATGGATGACCCAAATGATCAAAGATTATGAGCTACACATCGATGCGTTAACTTTGTTTTTTGATAACACCTATGCATTTTGCTTAGCACAAAAATCCAGTTCATCATTCTCGAACAAAACACATTGATATAAGACACCACTTTATTATAGACTTGGTTGAATATGGAAATTGTTTGCATTGAACATGTTGGGACTAAAAATCATCTTGATGATATATTTGGCATGTGTCTTGATTTTGAGAGATTTTTCAATCTTTGGAAATCTCTTGTGTTTTGTGTGTCACATGACTTTACACTTAGTTTTTAGTTTTAAAAAAAAGGTTGAAACTAAAAATAAAAATAAAAAATTAGGCATGATTGCATTTTGTCTTTAGAGGACACTCTAGATCATTGTTTCACATGTATGTGTCTTTTGTTGTTGTTTGGGAATTTCATTCAAAATCAATTGTGATTTTTTTTGTTATGATTCTCTCTCTCTCTTCCAGTTCTTGAGTATGTTTGAAGTCCACAAAGGAAAGAGCTACCTTTTGAAATTTTTGGGTTGCAGCAATTTGTCAAAGTACTATGGAGCTTAGGCTTTCATGGGTTGATCTTGAGAAAATTGACTCCCCGAAATTGAAAAAATGTGAAAGCTACCTAACGGAAAAGAGCTACCTATGAACAGGGTTGTGGCACCTTTCTTTTGAGACTATAAATCCTCGGATTTCATGGGTTGATCAAAAAGTTAAGTGGCTTCCCTTGGTAAATAGTGTGAAAGGTTCCTAGTGGCATGCTTTTATAGCTTGAAATAAAGTAGAGCTATATTCCTAGGGAAATAAAGTACCTATGGATTTTTGTTGTGAAAAATTTACGATCTTGGGAGAGAAATCTTGTTGAGAAAATAAAAAAAATGCAAAATTAAAAATAAAATCACAATTTTGGCGAATGCATCTCCCAATGCAACTACATTAGGAACTACATCCCTTTGATCTGGTCTTTATCACTTGTGTGTGATTGCATTTTTTTCTTTTGCCTAGCTTTTAGTCATCATGTTTTTAGGCATAAAATTTTAGATCATGCATTGTTGGCAATGATATCAGCTATGTGAAATTTTGTCCTAAAATAAACTGTGCAAATCAATTTTCAAAAATCTCCATGTTTAAAAATATTTAGTGGTTGTCTAATTTTTGTGTGGAACTAAGAGGTTTTGAATCTGGATATGAGGTGCTCAGTTATTGCTAGGGGTGTGATCAAATCATGGTGAACACTTGATTGTGTTTTTCAAAATCTTGGATTTTTGAGAGTTCTAAAAGATTGTTTATCCCTCTTCCTTTTCCGGTCAAATAGGGGGAGAGAGATCAAGTGGTTTTGGTTATGGTGATGGATCTGATTCCTTGTATAGTCATCATGTTTGTTTTGTATGCATGTGATTGCATCATTGGTATATTCGGATTTGTGCTTAGTGATGATTTCTGATTTCATACCTGGCACAAATTTAGGGGGAGATGGGTTTGATTGATGTTGAATAAACACTTGTCTTTTGATTTGACCAGAAAGGTTCAACAAAGGGGGAGATTGTAAGGGCAAAATAGGCATGACCTATTTTGGTCTTGTTTCACCTTTCATGGTCATAAAGTTTTGGTGGATTTTTGGTAACAAAATCTTTAGTTGCATTTTTTGAAACATAATTTTCCTCGAGATTTTTGGTTTTCTTGATCCTAAAGTCTAGGAGTCATTTTTGGTAATAAAATATTTAATTAGATTTTTGTTTCTTAGACTTAAATTCTAGGAGTTAATTTTTTTGGTAACTAAATCTTTGTATAAATCCTAGTCTAACAATGATTATTGACCACTTTCATATTTGGTAATAAAATCTCACAAGATTGGTAAGTTGTTGATTTTTTCCTTAATAACTAATCATTTTCCTTATAGTAGATGGACTGTTTTTAGGTGTGTGTAAGAGACGCATAACTATAAATAAAGGTGCAAGGATTTGTGCTTTGGGTAGAGCTCCAGAGAGAGAACAAAAACCATAGAAGTTGTGAGCAGAATCAAGGTGTTTCTGAAGTTGTTTTCCAGACCTGAAGTACAGCAGTTCGTCAATGCAGCTACATCGACAGTAACATCAGAATTCTGAAACTGTTTTTGTCTTCCTGTTTTGTTTAAAGGAAGCTGATTTTGTTTATTCCCACGTTTTGTTTAACTTGTTTATGTGGGGTTTTTGTTTTCCAAAATTCATTGTCTTGTGAGAATATTTTGTTAGTGATTTCACAAGTATTTTTGTGTAAAACGATTATTTTTTTAGTGAAATCTTTGTGGCATTGAGGCTAGATCTACAAGTATTAACTTGTAGATATTTTGGTAAACCTTTTGTGATTAATTTCGTGCTTTAGTATTAAGTCTTCCGCTGTTTTGATTTTTCTGTCTATTGTGACTTCCATTGTAGCTTTTTCACAAGCTACATTGGAAACTGCATTAGGCAGTTTAGAGAATCCTAGCTACTCATGTTCTTTCAAGTGCTTCAACAGGCTACCACTTTACAAGGCTCATATAAACGCCTTAATAGATTTTCTGTAGTGTCATTTACAAGTGCCTCATAAAGCATTTTGAAATGTGGAAAGTTAACTATTGCGACTCTTGCAAGTGTCGCTTTAAAAAATTCAAACTGTTTTAACTACCATAAAATGCCTTAATATAAGTATTGAAACAACACCTAGAAGTGTCTCAATAACTAGTCTGTGGAGGCTGTTCAATAATTTCCTATTAAGGCACTTCAAAACACCTCTATATGTAATCTATAAAAGCTGTTTTACCACTTGCTATTGAGGCACGTCAAAAGGCCCTAAGTAGTGTTATTAAGGCAATCAAAAAGAGCCCCCTAATAACATCAACCTGCTTAATATATTTAATTTCATGCTATTTTTGTTTTATCTATAAACAAGATAAGAAAAAAATAGTTAAAGGTATAAAAAATTAAAAACAAAAACATATAATCATAAAAAAGGTATCATAAAATTAATCAGCAACACTTTAATTACATTGTCCCAGATCAAGTATTTCGATAATTTACGCATATCAAAATAAAACTAACAATGCGTAATCATTGTATCATACTAGCAAAAATAATGTAACACACTAATAAAACATAAGTCGTTCATCGCAACTAATATATGAAGTTCTCCATCTACGCTATTTTGAGGTTGCAACTAGATTGAGTCAAAATCCAATGGTGTTGCCTACAAAATATATAAATTTAAATTAGTAGAAGTAAAGCAAATGACATACGGGCACATATTATAATAATTAATAGACTTAAATAATACAAACATACCAATGATAAAGGCCAAGCTATAGGTGCTCCAATCGCATCTCCAATTGTTGTAAAAAGTTCAAATGGCCTTTAATTCTTCGTCTCATTCCACAGGAACTTTAACCTATACTTCACACCAATTACGACCTAAATCTGCACCCCCCACTTGTGTTTTTGGATCAATACTAGAAATGATTCCCTTGGCAACAACATGGTATGCATTTACAATACTCTTGAAAGAGACTATTGCACCAGCCTAAAACATAAATAAAATAAACCTAACATTAATCTCACTACAAGAAAACAGGGCAACAGCAACGGAAAATTCCGTTGCAAAAAATGAAATTCCGTTACAATTAGACGATTGAAACGGAAAAAGTTCGTTGCAAATTCCGTTTGGAAAACCCTCGTTGCAAATTTTATGCAACCGAATGTATTCCGTTGCATGATATTGCAACGAAAATCGAGCGTTGCAATTTCAATTTTTTCTGTTGCAAATGTGTTTCTAAGGGTAGTTGACGTCTGTTGCAAATAGCAACTAATTTTTTCTGTTGCATTCTTGCAACAAACTTTTTCCGTTGCATTCTTGCAAAAGACTTTTTGTTGCATTCGTGCAGCAATTTTTATCGTTGCATTTTTTGTTGCATTCTTGTAATGACTTTTTCGTTGCATTTTTATTACATTTTTGCAACGGATTTTTTCGTTGCATTTTTGCAACAAACTTTTCCATTATATATATATATATATATATATATATATATATATATATATATATATATATATATATATATATATATATATATAATCGTACCTGATTGAACATTTCACATTTCACATTTTACAAAAAAAATTAAATCTAAAATCAAACATTTAAAACAACTCAAGTTTAAGCATTTCATTCAAAAGTCATTGTCGATGTGTCTGATTACATGAAAGTGTAGAGAATGTTAAGAGTCTCCAAGTGATTAACAAAAGACATTGTCTAACCTGTCAAACTATCTGACGTTGGTGGAGGTTGTTGGGCTCTAAGTGGCCGAATTTCCTCTTGTATTAGCTTGAAATCAGCTTTGAGTTTCTCCATTTCCGTAGCATTGTCGCCTTGTATATGCTTTTGAATATCTTCCTCACTTGTTCTACTCTTTCACAAGGAAACTTGACACCATCGTCATGCGGAGGAACTACCAACCCGAAAAGGAAATTAGATTATCTTACTATGACAGACGTATGAAGCTTGAATTAACAAATTTGTTCCAGCTTTTTTGGACAGCCCTATGGCTGAACCAAACTCTCCAAAACAGCCCAAAAACAGCCACAAAAAACTCACGAATTAAACTCACACATGAAGATTACTTGTTATCACGACTAAAAAATTAATGGTGAATATTGTCAATATTCTTTGGGACCAAGGATTTGTATTTGTGTGTGGGCGGGGTTGCATAATTCTTTTGTTAAAACATGAAATAATGGGGAGAGCCGTATTGCATATAACAACAGAAGTCAACTTAAAGGTGAGATATTGAAACTTCACAGGATGGGGTTGACGGGGAACTTCCCCAAAATCCATCTACGAGATCAGATCATGCTCACTCCAAAATTGGCTAAAGCATTTTGATGCCCTCAAATTTACATTAAATCCCTCTTACGTTCCTATATTGCACCGCCTCAACTAAAGTGCAGAAGTAAGCTAACCATAATGATGTTAGAAAACCTAACCTTTTCCGTCATGTGCAAGATACATGTCAACAACTGTTGGGGTTTCTAACGTCCTTCACAGCCAGTACTTGAATAATCCAAAAGCTTACTTTATTTTTTGATAACCAATGGGGAACTCCTTCCACACCATGCCACATCGGACACCTAAGGGGATAAGACTTCTACGGTTCGCAAACGGAACCAGTCAAAGCCGGGAGAATGTATCTTGCAAGAAGTAATTCCATGACCTTTGTTTTGATTTATTTTTTTTACAATAGACACAACTTCGATCACGAGTTAGGGTCCCGTAGGCCTCTTATATACTACTCCCTCTGTTCCTAAAAATGGTTGTGTTTGACTCGGTTCATAGATTAAAAAGCTAATTGGCTCTATCATATATATCGTATGATGTGCAATTTTCAAAGATGTCCATGTGGGAGCGGGACCTATCAATTAAAGTGACAACCACATTAGGGATAAAATGGTAAAAGTAACATCCCAAAAAGGGAAGACTAGAAAGTGCCAAAGTGGACACTTTTTTGGAATGCCCTAAAAAGAAAGGGTTAATTACTTTTTTGACGATCATACAAATTGGCGGTAACCGATTTAACTAATGAACTTCCAATATCCAAAATGTGACTAACGTACTCATGATTTGGACAAAATGTGACCAATGACGTTAATTAGACATCCAAATTGGTAACGGAGTTGTTTAGGTGGACTATGCGTACATGGGGCAGCTCTGTTATCAATTTCGATGTCCAATTAACAGCATTGGTCACATTTTGCCCAAATCATGAGTACGTTGGTCACATTTTGGATATTGAAAGTTTGTTGGTCAAATCGGTTACCCCCAATTTGTACAATGGCCAAAAAAGTTATTAACCCAAAGAGAAATAATACTCATTTTTAGGAACAGACTTCAAAAACAGGATTCCCAAATTTATGCCAAAAGAACATTAACTAATAGTCTAGATAACCGTTCTGACACCTTACAATAAAACAGTTGTTAAACCACTAAACAAAATTCAAGCAAATAAACTTGGAATCAGAAAAAAAAGTCTGAAGTAAAGAAGTATGCTTAAGAAGAATAGTAAACAAATGTAACTTAAATGGATTAAGAAAAGCACCTTGATATAAGTTTCCCATACATAATCATCAGCAACAACTATCTGCCGAGTGTCATCCCATGCAAATCCATTCTGATTAAGAAGCCCCTTGACATCATTGTACTGTTTCATCAAGTATGCATATCGATTTTGTAAAACACATCTGTCGTAATTTTGTACACATGTTTCATTGAATGATGTAGTAATGTCAGCCCAAATCTGATCATCAAATACATGATCAATCTTATTCATACTTTGTACCTGCACTAGCATAAGGGCAAGAAAACAATAGTCAAATTATGATTAATTCTGTTCCCAAATCTGGTCAATGATAAATTATTCCCACTTTGCACCTGCGTTAACATAAGCTCAATAAAACAAACGTCCATTTGTGGTGTCCAATAATTGTTAGGTCCTGTATCAGCAGTAAGCTGGCCATCCTTCTTTTCACCTACAAATACATGTAATGCTAGATCGAGTCATGTGAATGTTAAAGTAACATGCCTAAAACAGAGAAATCGTGATGACAAAAATGAAAGAGAAAAGGTAAACTTCGCAGAATACTCTATCGGAGAGCATAATTTGGAGCAGCTTGAAGCATTATCTTTTTGTTTTGTTTTCCTTTTTTTGGTCAGGACCTGTTATCAGATTCTAGTCCAAGAGGATACATGGCCCACCACAATTGTGGTACAGAAATTATGACTATAGATCATAGTTTGAGTCTTTGTTGATCGTATAAATACATTTCTCACTCTCGAAGAAGACATACCTATACTTAAACCAAGACATTCAGCATTCTGGGCAACCTTGTGAGCCAAACGGCTGTATCTTCCCTCAGAGCTTCCTTTTCCATATATAATACACAACTTGTGATAACTTGGCACTGTTTTAACTCTGTATGATCGAGCATCAGGATGTACCTGCATCTTTTTGTGTGAGAGAAAGATGAACTAAAATAAAGTGTTGTGGTCCGGGTAGATAAAACTGCACCTCTATGTAAGCATCCCAAACATAATCTTTAGCTGCCACCATTTCTCGTGCTTCGTCCCATGAAAAGCCACTCTGCTCTAAGAGAATTTTGATGTCATTATACTGCCTCTTCAAATGCTTGTAGCGATTCTTCAAAACATCTTTATCATGGTGAGATCTAAAGTTTGCATTGAATGATGTAACCATGTCAATCCAAGCCTGGGAAACAAATGTCTGCCCAATTCTATTTCCACAATTCACCTGTTCAAGTAATAAATCGATAAGGTAACGGTCCATTGGTGGTGTCCAGTATGTTCTTGAACGCTCAGCACCTACAAATAACATTTTGACAGTAAGACGATCTCTTCAATCCTGAAGATCTAGTAAGAGATTCAAATACATCTTAGAAGCCTATCAATGATTTCAAACGTTAAGGCGTACTGGTTTTTCAGTTATCAAGTTCAATACATTATTGTGCTCGGAAAATCATCATGCGATGCCTTCTTATTATTATGAATTACTCCCGCCGTTTCGGGCAAAGAGTCAACGATACTATTTTGGGATGTTTCACTTAATGAGTTCACTTTTAAAAATTATGTCTTCAAATCTCCATAACATTTCAACTTTACGATCCACGGTTGATATTATATTAACATATAGATTATGTTCAAGCATTATTGGAATTATGACCAATTCTACTACTAGTTATATATCCCTTAACTATTAAACTTTGCAAACATGGACTCTTTGGGTGGAACGGAGGGAGTAAAAAGGACCGTCTCCTGGAGTTGCTGCTGACTGAGATTAGGTCCACCTATGTCAGCCACGAAATAGAGTGGAAACCCAACTTAATTTTATTCTATTTTCAATTTTAGATGGTAAAATTATGTTAATGGGAAACTGGACATTGAGCGAAAAGGAAAAGGAGGAACAAAAGAGAAAATTAAGGGGGTCCTAAAACAGAAAACACCAACAATTCAGATTGAAATGAATCGCAAGTAGAAGATGCCCAGAAGAATGTACACACGGCAAGGTAAGATGTCAAACTCGAGGATTAATCTGCTTTTTATACAGATTGATACAAGCCATGAAAATGGAGTCCACAAAGACAATCATTTCAATAATCAACTCCAGTGTTTATTCAAGAGAATTTTTAACAATAATGTTGTGAATATATCTAGGTAAGGATTGCCCATTTACTTCTCACAGATATCCGCTCAGTTACAATTTTGACAGAATTTACATGAGAGCAGTGCAAGTGCCAGATAACATTAAATGATAACGGGGCCACTGTTATTAGTATAAGTAAGGTGATCGATAAAAGAACAAAAGAAAATCAGCTGGACAAAAGTACATGAACGCACCACTCTTCACTCCTACATCTTCAAGGTCCTTATCCGGATCTAAACTCTGAGTGCTAATTAAACTTCCAAATATCAATTCCAAAAGTTTGTAGTTCGGCAAAGATTTTGTTCTATATGATCGAGAATGCGGGTGCTCCTGCATGTATGTATAATTTTCTAATAAAAATAACAGAATCCAATTAATTTAGGATGAACATAGCATACCATAATGTAAACATGCCAAACATCATCATCAGCTGCTACCACTTGCTCCTTTTCATCCCAAGAGAAACCATTTTGTTTAAGTAGAACAGCTATATCATTGTAATACTTGCACAACTTCTTGTAACGGTGTCTTAAGACCCTTTTAGTATGTTGTGGACCAAATTTTGCATTAAAGGAGGAGAGCATATCATTCCATGCCTGTTTGCTATATGTATTATCAAGTTTATTGCCTTTTTCTTGTTGGTCCAGCATTAGCTCAATAAAATATTGGTCCATGGCCGCTGTCCAATCTGTCCTGGAACGCTCAGTATTTGGAGCTACACTTTCAAACCCATCACCTGAAGAAAGAAAGAAAATATTAGGTTCATTCTCATATGAATTGTCAGGACTGCAGGCTGATAACATAATTATTGTTGATAGCACCAGATACTAATCTCTCGAAAGGCCAAAATATTTTAAACAAAACGTCATGCTCAACAGTTGCAACTAAGTAGCATGCTTCGTTCAACGTATGATAGATGGTAAGTTGTACAATAGAGGCCAAGAGTTTGAAGGTGTGATAGGCCTGGAATTTGATACAAAACTAATCATGCTTAACATGCATGGTAGATATTATTGCCTTAAGAGATGATGTATATATCAGTTAAAAATTAAATACGGGCATATCTTTTATAAGTCCCCAGGACTACTACATTAAATGCTCTAAACTTCCTTGATCGGGTGCTACACCAAAAGCACAAAAGCTTTGGAAGTTTCAACTTATGCTTACTCCTAGCCAATAAGGATAGTGCATTGAAGTGATTAGCTCTTTTTGAAGTTAGAAGTAAGTTAGTGGGTAAAAAAAAACTAATCTCCACTTGGGTCTGCAGAAGGGAGAAAAACAAGCATACCAAAATTCACTCCTTGGACTTCATCATCAATATCTATATCATGGCTAGAACGACTGTATCTTCCATCAGCAGTTGTGTACCCATATATCAAGCATAAATCACTGAAGTTCAGCACTGCTTTAGTCTTGTATGGCCGAGCATCTGGGTGAGCCTGCACATATTTTTTATGTTAATAGCAGAAAATGGCAGATAAATAAGGTAGTAAATCTTGGGCATTGATGGAGAAGCTAAGCACCTTGATGTAATTATCCCATACATATTCATCAGCCACCACCATTTGTCGAGATTCATCCCAGGAAAATCCACCTAGGCCAAGAAAATTCTTAATATCATTAAATTGCTTCCACAGGTTTGTATAACAGCTCTTGAGAACATCTTTATCATATTGGGATCCAAATTTCGCATTGAAGACAGATAGCATATCTATCCATGCTTGTTTGTTGAATGTATGTCCAGTCCTATTACCTCTATGCATATGCTCTAGCATAAGATCAACAAAGTAGCGCTCCATTGTAGGCATCCAATATGTTCTTGAACGATCATTGCTTACAGGGACTTGACTTAGACTACCCATCATTTCTATCTGTATCAAGAGAATTATTTAAACAAATATACAAGTCAAATGAAAGAGAAGTTGAAAAGAAAGCCAAATTCATGGAAGTTCTGCCCTCCAATCTTTGCTCAAATCCCTGAATATTACGATAGCAGAATTCCTAAATGATGAGAGAAAATCCACGAAAATCCTCTAAGTCAAACACGATTCTCAAAAGCACCACAACTGCATTCTTTGCTAACATTTACCATCTTTACCAAATTCAAAACCTTGAAAAGAGGTTTGAAAATGTCCAATGGATGCATGACATACCCATTGCTAGCCTAAAATACCTACTAGAGCACCAAAGTCTCCAAGTCATAAGGCAATGCTAGAAAAAGTTTCTTACCTTACCTCACGTTGTCACATGACACACATGTCCATTGAAAAGTATTCATTTGAATGGAACCTTCGCCTTCCAAATAGATGATGCCAATGGGTAAAAGAGGAACAACGAGATGTGTGAGCGTCATCATGAAAGATTGAGACATCACTTGGATTCAAGGTCCACGATCAAACATTATGAGAATCGAGAGAAGTTAGCGAAGGAGGACATAGCATTGCCACCAACTCCTGGACTCCACGACCTTAAGATTACGAAAAAAGTGAAAATTCCGATAAGTAGAAGTCCATTATCGACAAGGAATTTATTTGTTGCATCATCAATAGAGGACAATCGAAGAACCCGAGGGAACCAAGGGCTCACCCTTCGAGCTAATTAATCCAAGAGTGGGCTTCTCCTTCGAGAGCTGCACAAACGAAATCAAATGTGAATCAATTTTCGATTAAAAAAACGGCAGATTTTCTCAAGAAATAACTTAGGCGGTTCTAATAACAATCACATCCATAGTAATAACCATTATTAAAATACACAAAAAAAATTCAGAAAACTCAATTAAAATCATAAATAAACATCTTAGATCCAGTACATGCATATTTATCAGATCAAATCTAAGAAACGATGATATGTTTCCCCGAAAGAAATGATAATCGACTCATATTATAAATTATATTATAAAATCTAGAATCATGAGCTTATTTGCACAAATAAACTAATAAAAAGACACACTGCCAGACTAGATAGAATTGATCGATCGTGACAAAAATTTATTGATACATTATTACTCCTTTCTAATTGCACGTATCAATCATAAAAAAAAATAGAAAGATTCTTCATTTACAAAGTTGTAGATCAAGAGAGAAGATCACCTTGGTCAGAGGAGAGAGAGAATTGAGCTCAATTGATCGAACTCGAGACGAGTAGCTTCAAATCCGAGGCGAGGATGAGTTACACGGCTTTGTGGTGTGGGCTGGGAAGGAGACGATGAAGAAAAGGCCGAAGCAAAGAGGTCGCATGAGGGGATGAGAATGAAGGAATGGTCGAAATATGATTAAGGATATTAATTTAGGTTACGTTTTTCTATTGCAAAGTCAAACAACACGACACAATTTTAGTCCAAACTTGCAATTTTATAAAATATTAATGAAAACTTGTTGCAAAAATTGTTGCAATTTAGGCCCAATTTTTCCCACCATTTTTTCCCCCAAAATGAATGCGCGCTAATATGGGTTTACATTGCACACTTTTCACATTGCAACAAAATTCAATTTTGTTGCAATATTCCGTTGCAATTGCCCTGTTTTCTTGTAGTGTCTAGAGGTAAATCCACTAGGAATGACGTGAATGTAGAAATCAATGCAAGTAGAAAATGTCGAAAGAAGGAATTGAATAACTAATCGAAACAATATTGAAATAATCCAATGTTAATTTACGTGTTACTAGTGACTATATTTCACTAGAGGTTATAACAAATAAAACAATGCAATTTACCTGCACTTACTTCAAGATGATTTAACATACATGATTTAATTTTTTTTATTAAAAAAAAACTTTAATGGGCAGCAATACATTGCACAAATAAAACAACACAATGTAATGACATTTACTTCAGTATAAGTTTAAGCAGTTCAATAGTCATAGCTATAGATGTATCATACTCTATTTTTGTTAATCGAGCTGTGAAGTGTTGTTCTGGTCTTGGAAAATAGCTAGTAGATAACACTGAATCATTGTCTTTTGAGGGTGTTATAGTTTTTGTTAGTTAGCATTTAGCTTAAGTGAATCTGGGGTTCAGTATACTTGGGGATAATAACACTCTGTTATTAGGTTTGGAAGTTGGATGTTGGAAGCATATCCACATTGTCTAAGGAGATGAGTATTAGGGACGGTAGCAAGCATGATGGGACCCTTGTTTACCTTTCATAAGTCTCTTTCACTTAGTGTTTTCTGAATTCTCCCCCTTTGTCTTGCATCTTTTTTACTTTTAACCAAAAAAACTCTTCTTAAAGGTTGTCCAAATCAGCACGATAATCCAAGTCTATTCAACCTTATCAATAGCAGTTACTCATCCCTCAAAATTTTCAAATTCTGACCTTTTGGTAGTGGTTCCCCACTTACATTTTGGTAGTTTTTGGTAGAGTATACTTCTCGTGTATAAAAGACGAGTCGCCTGTTTTGACGCTTAGCTTTATATACAATTAACATTATCAAAAAAAGGAGATCGTGCTTCCTCATTGAATTGAAAGATAGGCATCCATTATTCCATAAGACCCAGATAGTAAGACTCAAGTAAATGAGGAAACAAAATTAAATATTAAATGGAATAAAAAAGCAAACATAAACACCACTTAAATATTACCTGTGATATGTGTTCTGCAGCTGCAACTCTCCGTTTTACAATTTCACAGTTGGCAATGACGAGTGTGTTTGGAACACTACCATCGGTCTGGAAGAAGAGGGTTAAGATCAGTATGAAAAAATAAAAGGACAAATAGCACCATATGTCACATCAACAACATCAAGAATGACACACAAGCACGAAGCAAGCTCACATATTAACAAATAATAACAACATAGCCCAACAAAGTACCAACACAACACTAAGTTTAGGATATCTTGTTCCTGCTCCACTCGGATATAATTATTTTTCATACTGCATCTTGATCGCAGTTAAAAATACAGGGGCAACTGAATATCTTTATAACACAGATATATAGGTGGTAGTGAATCTAGTGATTATCCAATTATAACAAGCAACAAGCCCAGAAGTTAAACTATCCCACTGAACATCTAAGGAACATTGAAACATTAACTGTCAGTGTATGCCCGCGTCACTGCCGACAAACAAGTAGACATCATTTATCAATAACCATCAACTCCTCTTTAGATGTTTTGGACAAAAAGGACTCATGATCTCAAAGACTGCAAGAGGAATTCCAACAATGTATATGTGTCAGTAAGATGGACAATAGAAAACAATTACTGAAATGCCAACACCATCACATAACTGAAATCAAAGAAAAAACATGAATACAACTCTCCTCATTTGATTAAAGCAAAATAAGTTGTGAAAAATATATGAAGTGCTTACATCTCTCTTCATTTGATTAAGTCCGCCATAACAATCCACTCGGATATAGCCATTACTTTTCGCAGGAAGAGCTGCAGCATTTCAACACAAAAAACCAAATGCATTGTCTGCACTGAAACCCAGTCAAGATTGACTCAGTAGAATAAAAAACAATCACAAAGCTGATTCCCAGATTTCTTGCAACTATCTGTAACAATTTTTCCCAACATGATTCACATCCTCACCACTTAATATGACAAATGAAACTCAAAATTTAGTAATTGCATATTTTGTCCCGACTCCCGGCCTAGTCCAATTCCAGATTCAGCAAAAGAAAACATAAGAACTTTTTCTAAATCTACCCTTCCCGAAGTGGATGAAATGAGGTTAACTGACAAAAGCGCTAAAATGTTTTTGAGAAATTGAGAATCAAGTAAGCATAGAGTTACCTTAAATTGCTCTGATCACTGTTGATGGTTACTGAATGCGTCTCAGAAATCCATAAATTAGAATTCATGATTATGGTATCATATCTAATACAGGTTCTGCAAATAGGAGTCACCTTATTATGGTATCATATCTAATACATGTTCTGCGTCTCAGAAATAAATAAATATTCACCTTCTTTTATGGATTTCACTTGATTTGGAGCAGATTTTGTTTCCTTGTATTTTTTTTAATGAATTCAATGTTGAGAGACATTGTTTTTAGAGTAGCTTACGTAATTCAAATTGGATACATTCTTTGGTGACTGTAATTTCGCTGATAAATCTAATGTGTCTATGTCTTTGATGTCTTTCCCAGTGTGTTCAAAATTGGAGAGTAATTCACGGGTTGCAATAAACCTTTTCAGTTCTCATTCAAGGGCAGCATTGTCTTGTGAATAGAACAACAACCAAATATCCTTCCAAAACAACAAATTATTGCAACCCATCAAGGTAGCCAAGCAGTATAAATCAAAATAAACCAACTGATTAAAAAAATAATCTTTAGTAAGTATAGAAATCTCAATTAAAGAAACCATCAAAGAAAAAATAAACCCACTGATTAAAAAAAACAGAGTGAATAACGAAAGAAAAAAAACCAAAATTTTGAGGCGGGTTGGAGAACTTACCGTTCGGGTCGAAGAGAATACCAGTAGACAACAGTTGATGGAGTCTAGACATTCAGCACATTCTGTATATTTTGTACATGCTGCTTCTTTTATGCTAAATTCTACCTGAATATGTAAGCAACTGAATCTTACATATAGTTAATGCCAAAAAACTAAATTCCACCAGTATATTACAGCCTAGATAGTCTCTGTCGTGAACTAATAACAAATAGTTAATGCCAGAAAACTATACATACAAACGATTTTACGACCCCCACCCTTCTCCCTTAATTTGTACTCATTATACCAGTAGATTATAACAGTTTTGACTAAAGTCTTGATCATTTTTCTAACAAGTTGAAATAACATTCAAAGACTTTGTTAGCATTATCTAAATATAGCCTGCCCATTTGTGCTTAGCTAGACCTTATTGACTTGCAGTAACTCATCAAACCCTACTATCCCTTTTTCAATGCAAAATTGACCTACCAATTGTTTAGGGGGGACTTATTTATAGAATATTATACTTTTTTCCTTTTAGATCTAATTTCAAAATATTATGGTTTTTTGTGTATTTATTATGAATGTTTATATTGCAGATAATTTGGTTGATTCTAGGAGTTAGTTGTGATTGACATAGTTAAAGATGCCAGTATTGGCCATGTATGAAATTCAGGAAGACGTCGTTGTTAATGAGTTGAATAAGGATGAAAATTTGATGAAATATAAGGAGCATTCACTCTTAAGTAAGTCTCCAAATGGTGGTACAAGTCCCCAAAACCCCCCAGAATGTTGGTATTGGATACTCTACAGATGGGGTGGTCGAGCCATCGATTGAGCAACTTTATGATAATGTATGTGAGATGCAGAGTTCTAATCAATCGCCGTCTAGGGCTAGCTTTGGGTCCTATGGTGAAGAGTCTAGGATTGATTCAGAGTTGCGACATCTTGTGAGAGGAGAGATGAGAGAAGTGGAAATAATGGATGAAGATGATGAAGTTCAAAAGCCTGAGCATAATGATAGTCATAACAATTCTGACTCTAACGAGCAATGAACATGTGTTCTAGAGATGTTAATGGATTGGTTTCCAGACAACCACTTGGGCCTTCAATCAACCAGTCCAAAAGAAAAAATGAACATCCTTCCAGTATTACAATGGATAAAGTTTGACGATCAAGCTGCCAAAAAGAAAGTGGCATGAGCAATATTTCCATTAGTGTATATTACGAAACTACTTTGTTTTCTTAAAACAATGAGATTCATCAGAGTATATTATGAAAATGTCGAACATAACAAGCGATTATAAAAATAAGACCTTCAAATCAAAGAAAAAATGGGTGGGAAAAACATGATGGATCATCAAGGTAGAGATTGTCACTTTGACCATCCCGCCATGAAGTTCCACCATTCTAGCGTAAGGGTGCAATTTCTCTGCAAGTCTCCTTGCATGGCCTATTTGAGCAATGATATCATGCCTAGACATTCAGAAAACTAATCAGTCCGCTCTATGAAAACATCGAGTAGGTAATAAAGACGATAAGTAGTGACATTGAGATTTAAGGTATTAGAAATACCTACCATGAATTACCGATACCAAAAATCCAGTCAAGCGGATAAATTCTAGTTCTGTTCGCGACATTTTATGTGTCCAGCATGCATTAATTTGACCATCAAAACCAAAGTTCAACTGCATCCCGCTTGCTGATATGCCTTTCACATACTCCTGAAAAATTATGTCCCGGTAAGCTCATTATGAAAACATTAAGTCAACTTGGTCAATTGGGCAATGACATTAGTACGAAACCCACCAAGAATATCATGTATGAGGAATATAAGAGGCTTTTCAAAGTGAAAATTGTCTAAGTTGGAGCCAATGATGAACCAGAAAAAAGGTTGGAAATAGCATTGCCACGTTGAGAATCTAAATGAAGATTAATTCTGATGATTTACCAAGTCTCTACGGACTAAGAAGCAGAAACTATCATATTTTAAAGTTACAGACTTATAGTTATATTTTAGCGTTTATGAACAAGAAATTATGACTTGGGAAAAAAAAAAGAAAAAAAAGAAATCAGGACTAAGGACTAAGGAAAAACCATGATATGGTCATAGATAACATTTTTTATAGTTATATTTTAGCGTTTATGAACAAGAAATTATGACTTGGGAAAAAAAAAGAAAAAAAAAGAAATCAGGACTAAGGACTAAGGAAAAACCATGATATGGTCATAGATAACATTTTTTCTTTCTAAAACGTATAGACTATAGAGCCATGTTAGTCTCATTAAGTGTAATAATACTTGCAAAAACCAGCTAGGAGAATTACTTCCAGTTACGATTTATAAGTAAAAGAGGACAATGCACAGAAAGCATTAAAACATGGTATCCAATACATCGATATAGTGCAGAGTTATATGCTTTCTGTTTTTGGGTAGTGTAACATTGCTCTTATGGAATGCACAGAGCATGCTAACCCGTTAATTTTCTGTTTCTAAGTTATGTTGTATAAATCTCTAGGTGATTCTTAGATCCATTTACTATGGGTTTACTGCAGTCATTATTTCATGATACTACAAGAAAATTGTTCATTATTACTCATGAATGTTTTTGTGCAGCAGAATTTATAAAGTTGATCAGCTAAAAGTCCTTACTTGATATAAAATTGCTCTTCTAGTTTGAAGTCCAACACATTCCTCTAGATATTCCTGCACAGTAGATATAAATAAAATTCATTTAGTTGTATTAAGCAGCAACAGGATGAAAAAAAAAACAAGTACATCACTAAAATTTCTTGCTTTAAAGCAAAGGTGCATGTAAGAGCATGACCCAATGAAAATCCTCAATGCTTACCCTACCAGATCTGACAATGGAAACAGTGATAATACAAATAGTGATGAAGAAAAGAAACAGTCCAAAATTATCCAATGCCCCCACCCATCCATGAAGAACACACACACACACCATAGTTTAAAAAGGCGGGCGCCTTTTGCGCATGAGGCGAGAGGCAAGAGGAGGTGAGGGGTTGTCACCTGAAAAGAGTGAGTCCAGGCGACAAGCAAGAGGAGTGCGAACATATTTTTCCTTCTAAATGTCAAGTTCACAAGAACAATAAAAACAAAGAAGATATACTCGAGATTCTATATAATACAATTATTCTCTTTTACCTAAATAACTACATATACAAAATAAGGTTGTATTAAGACAGTCTACATAACAACATAATTTAATATGAACGGCTTTCAATTTTAGTAGTCTTGTAATTATCTGTTGTCGTGTTGCTTTTTTATTTTTCTCTTTTTAAGTTCCAATAGCATGCAGAATCTGCCAGTCACAAATTGTTCGGACTTTCAAGTAAAATTAGAATGGTGCAGAGGATTCATCGAATCGGTTTAGACAATCGGATCTTGGACCATTTCGCTTAAGCGGCTAAGGATTTGATTTCTTTTGGGGATAATCTTCGTAAAGCCCTTGAATTAGCTATTCGAGCAGCAAAATCATTTGAGAAATGTGCTAATGGTAAGCCTAGTTTAGATGTTGTCATGTGTTTACATGTTACTACAGCCATATATTGTAATTTAGGTCAGTATAGTGAGGTTATTCCTGTTCTCGAGGAGTCAATTTCAATTCCAATGATCGAGGTGGGTCAAGATCACGCACTTGCCAAATTTGCTGGTCATATGTAGTTGGGAGATACTTATGCCATGGTGGGTCAACTAGAGAATTCACTACAGTGTTACACATTGGGTTTGGAAGTTCAGAGAGAAGTTTTTGGGGAGACAGATGCTCGAGTTGGTGAGACTTGTAAGTACTTGGCTGAAGCTCATGTTCAAGCATTGCGGTTTGATGAGGCCGAGAAGCTTTGTCGGATGGGCCTTGACATTCATAGAGAATACGGGGCACTGCTTCTCTTGAAGAGGCGGCAAATGATATGAGACTCATGGGGCTTATATGTGAAACAAAGGGGTCCAGGCGTTGCTCTCGAGCATCTAGTATTAGCTAGCATGGCCATGGTGGCTAATGGGCAGGAAAGTAAAAAATGGAGAATATTCCAAATTGGTGCAGTTAAAACAATCAGCAATGCCACTTTAAGTCAAAATTCATTCTAATCAATCTAATCATCATAGGATGCATATTCCTTTTAGCCCAATGAGTGTGAGAACAAGTGTACCAGGCTTTCAACCAATGAATTTTAAACTCTTCATTTTGGCCCCCCACAAGAAATCAATAACATATTATTCCTCATTAGAACTATGGCCCTCAAGTTGCCGAATCTAACGATTGTTTAAGCTAATAATAAAATCTTATGAGTTTGTTCATAGTAGAGCGTGAGCGAAGTCGACAAAAGAAGAACAATTGTGCGATTGTGCAAAATCCCAATAATATGTTCAACCTACAATTCCAAACATAAACAATACAAGGTTTTACACACAGTGCTAACAGAGGCTCTAATAAGCACAAAACAAATTATATCTCACGATAACCCACTTGGAATTAAACAATTAAAAAACTCAATAAACAATCCTAAATGCAATTAAATATTCCAAATATGCATAAAAAGTAACAATTGGATTAAACAATTACTTACCTTTAACAATATTTCTCGAAATTGAAAGTAAAAAAAGAAACATTATTCTCATCCAAGAAGCATACATTGTAACTTCCTACATCAATCATAATTTTTTTTAAAAAAAGACATATGACCCAACAACAAAATAGCTCACCTTCTTGTCTAAGAGCACTGAAGTCAACACAATTAACCCTTAGCTTTTAAAAAGACACTAGATTTGACGAAATATGCAAGAAATAAACAAAAAAGATTAGATTATTCAGAGGGCTTCCCTTTCTAGTTGATCTCTACAAACTGAATACCCTAAATGCCCAATAAAAATTGAAATTGAAACAATCTCTACAAACTAAATAGCCCAAATGCCCAATAAAAGTTGAAATTGAAACAATCCAATGACTGGTATGTAGGAAAATAAATTAGGGTTAATAGTTAATTAGTAGTTAGAGATCAATCATACCAAATCAGAACAAAATTGCAGTTTGCTAGTAGTTGGGGTGAGGCTGAGAGACTTGAGATTATGGGAGACAGAGAATTGCATCTTGTTCCTTAAGAGATGCAAAGAGCGGGGTGTGTTATGGGAGTGGTTGAGGGGGCCAAACGCATACAGAGGGGTTTGTTATGCGAGTGGGCGAGCGGCTGAGTGAGTTTGGGGATTAGGACGATGAGTGCCTGCAGGTGGCTATGACGGCAACTTGCGGCGATGGCAAAGACGATAATGAGCGTAGGTGCTATCCCAGTGGTTGAGGGCGTGAGCCTAAGTGCAGAATATAGTGGCTGGGAATATAGGGAGAAAATAACTAGTGCGGGAAAGGAAAAAGTGAAAGAAAATGATGTGGCAAAATTGCACAGCTTGGGCCGTCTTTGAAATGGGTAGGATATCTGGGCTTGTAATCGACCTCCTTGAGCCTGTTAAGATCACAAGAACACCTGAGAAGAAGTGCAAGGCAAGGCCTCGCGAAACCCCTCCGGCGTGAGAGTAAGTATCGAGTGTTTGTCAAGAAGTAAATTGTGAGTAACGAGGCTCAAGAAAGTGTGTGTACCTTGTTGATGATTATGGAGAGGTATTTATAGGCCCTCAAGGTGATTGAATCCGTTTAGGATTCGATTTCCATAATCTTAGAGATAATCGAAATCCATGATTCTAGGCGAAACAGGAGGTTGACCGCATAGATACAGGAGTTGATAAGGCAAGTGTTTTGCCTAATCATGGAAACCTTTGACTTGCCTTAGGAAGCAAGCTGTCAGCGTCCCCGGCTTGGTGTGTGCTCGAGCGAGCAAGGCTCGCCCAGATGTGTTTGTATTGATCTCCGAACTTGTCGGTCGAAGATCGGCCCCAGTCGAGGCGGGCCGGTGCTCGACTAGGTGGGCAAAGTAAGTCGATTCCTTTGTTACGCAAGTATGATTCCTGCCATGGCCTATGGTCGGACAGGCCTTTGCCCGCCGAGGTTTGAGTGAGGGTCATGCTGCTCGTTGCTCGCTGGCTCTCTCATCTTGCTCGCTGAGCTGTGGGCCCCAGGGGTATGGTGCTCGTGATTGGCACGTGATGCTAACTCGTGCCTTGCTCGTGACCCGGTTTGGGCCGGGTATATCAGAAAAAAAAACGCGCCTATTCCTGAATTGTGAGGGCGGCAAATTTTTTGGGGTTGATTGTCAAGTGCCTCAACATCCTAATGAATTTATACAACACTTAAAAAAGCCCTAATAGATAATTTATGAGGCCTTTAAAAAATAATTAATTTTTTTTAGTAAAATGACACTTACAAAAGCCCTAACAAATCACTTTATGTGTCGTTTCAAAATAAAATTGGTCATTTGTAAAATGACACTTATAAAAGCCTTAACACATAGCTTTAGGAGGCTTTTTGAAAAGTGCCTCTAGAAAGGTGTCACAAAATCTCATTTTTCTTGTAGTGATATATTATTTAATAATTAGATTTTTCAAAATGTAATGCTAGAGCCACTTTATATGTACTCAAATTTGTTCACCAAATAATGCGGTATTTTATTTGTCATATTATTAACATAACTTCTTAACTCATAGTGGAGCCTAAAAAATGTGAAATAGGATGATACATTAGAAATTACATCATTTGGTGCATAAATTTGAGTACACATTAAGTGACTCTAGCATTACTTTTTTTTAAATATGGACTGTTTGAGTAGAACAGTGGGAGTATTACATATACTCTCTTTTCCTAAATAATCATCATTTTTAACTGGGCACAAAGATTAAGTGAAAAATAATTAACTTACTCTATTAATTAATTAATTAATTATATATATATATATATATATATATATATATATATATATATTTGTATAATATGTAGCTTTTTATAAAAACCTTGTGCATGACAACAGTTAAAGTTTGAATGAAAAAATAATGATAAAGAGGTAAAAATATGTTTTATAAAAAGAAAAATTTAGAACAAGACAAATGTAGTGATATAAACAAAAAAATGAAAGCTAGACAATTATTTAAAAATTAATATATATTAGAATATCATACTTTAATGTAATCTACTATATTTAATAGAAGTGATGATCCAGCTGGTAAAAATATTTTCTTATTGTTATTGTAGAAGTGATGATCCAGCTGGTAAATAGTGCATTTTACTTAATTAACTCTTTAACCAAATAGAAACAATATTTTATGCATAATAATTAACTCTTTAACCAGCCTTTTTTGACATTTGGTTCTCTTATAAACAATACCCATTGCTCCTAGTGAACATCCACAGCCTAATTTCAAAGAGAAAATGATAATGTGGAGTACAATTTTTGTTGGTCTATCAATCTTCTTAATTTTAATCCAATACCAAAGAAAATCGAAAACAAAAAAGTTGTTGCCACCTGGGCCGACCCCATTACCCATCATCGGCAATCTCCACAAGTTAGGCCAGCAACCACACCGATCTCTGGCGGATTTGGCCGAGAAATATGGCCCAATCATGTCACTCAAACTCGGCTGCATCACCACTATTGTCATTTCATCGTCCTCGGCCGCTAAAGAAGTCCTCCAAAAGCAAGATCTCGGCTTCTCTAGCCGATTTGTCCCCGAAGCTGCCCATGCTCTCGATCATCACCAACACTCCGTCGTCTGGCTACCGGTTGGTACTAAGTGGAGAAGTATCCGGAAAATTATGACCACTGTTATTTTTTCCAGTAAACGTCTAGACGTGAATCAGCATTTACTTAGTAAGAAAGTGCAAGAGCTCATCGCCTTGGGCGGGAATTGTTGCAAAGAAGAAAAAGCTTTTGATGTGGGTCGAGCTATTTTCCTGGCTTCGCTCAACTCATTATCTAACACTATTTTCTCCAAGGACTTGACTGACCCAAATCAAGATTCGGTCAAATTGATAAAGGAATTGGTGAGCGATATTTCCGTGGAGTTGGGCAAGCCTAACTTGGCGGATTATTTTCCAGTGCTGAAGAAGGTTGACCCGCAAGGTATTAGGCGATCGTTGTCAGTTCATTTGGACAAGTTTATGCAACTAATTGGTGGGTTCATCAAAGAAAGATCGCACTTAAGGAAGGTACAAAACACATTTGACAGCAATGATTTGTTGGATTTGTTTCTCGAAATAAGTGAACAGAACCCAGAGGAGATTGATATAGCTCTCATCGAGAGAATGTGCATGGTTTGTACTCTTCTTTCTTCTTCTGATACTTGCAAAATTTTAAAAAAGTTGATTTTTGAAAACTTAAGAAGCATGACTTTGTTTTCATTGGTGATTGAGTGTCTTTTGTTTTGTGATTTTAGACTTTTTTCTATTTTAAGTTCTACTCCCTACGTTCCTACGTTTCGGGTAAAGAGTTCACTATTCCATATTTTGATTTTTACTTAAAGAGTCCACTTTAAAAAATTTAAGCATAAAAATGTTATTTTATTACTAATAGACTCTCTAGATTAATTTGACCAATTTTCAATCAGAAATATGATTTGGAAAAAAAACACTTATTTGTAGAGCTAATCTATATTCTTTAGTTTATTGAAAAATTTTCGAAGTTTGGTAACTCTACAGGACTTGTTTGTTGCTAGAACTGATACGACTTCAAGTACAGTAGAATGGGCGATGACAGAAGTACTACGCAATCCAGATATTATGCTTAAAGTCAAAGTGGAGCTTGATGGGGTCATTGGTAAAGGCAAAATACTAGAGGAAGCAGACATATCTCGACTACCATACTTGCAGTGTATCGTGAAAGAAACGTTAAGACTACATCCACCGGCACCATTTTTAGTCCCTCGAAAAGTTGAACATGATGCCCAAGTCAACGGTTACACTATCCCCAAGGGTTCGCAAGTTATTGTCAATGTATGGGCTATAGGGCGTGATCCAAGTCTGTGGGAGGAATCTTTGTCATTTAAGCCAGAGAGATTTTCAAACTCAGAACGTGATGTCAGGGGTCATGATTTTGAGCTAATTCCATTTGGTGCAGGTCGGAGAATATGTCCTGGGTTACCTTTGGCAATGAGGATGATTTTTGTTATGTTGGGATCTCTTTTTAATTCGTTCGACTGGAAAGTTGATGGTGATATCGAACCAGAAAAATTGGACATGAGCGAGAGTTTCGGACTCACATTACATAAGGCTCAAGCTCTATGTGTTGTCCCAATGCCACTAGTCATACCATAATATCAAGTCTCAGACTCACATTACATAAGGCCCAAGCTCTCCGAGTTGTCCCAATGCCACTAGGCATTTTGTAATATTAATTTTTGCTTTTTAATAATTGAATAAGATTATGCTAAAAATATGAGCCAAGGGATTAATTTGATGGTAAAACATCGTGTGTTTTGTACTAATATCTTTAATGTTTGCTATGGCTTAGTTCTTAGAAGTAGGCATGTAATAAATTTGGGACCGTAATACTCTTCTAATTTAATTTATTATCTACCATATTATTATATTATTGGTTTTCACTCTATTTGTACGTAGATTAAATGCTTTTAGTATTTAGGCTTATTTTTAGCTAATTGATAAAATTTGAATTTGATACAATAGTTGAAGTTACAACTTTTGTTTGGAAAAAAACTAGGATAATACATAAACAAAACTACCTGATCGTGTGTGTGTGGGTGTAAGTTAATTATATAAGGTCATTATAATAGAGTGAAAAAGAGAAATTAAATATTGGTGGGGACGCGTATAAACCATTAGAAATTGGTTGCGAAAATTAGTGACGATCAATCTTTGACCAATTGTTGACCTAAGTTTCATTTATTGGAATTAAAAGCAAGTTGTAAATTATTAATCTACCTTTCGAGTAAATACATATTGTGTATTTATTTGCTCAAAACCAATTTCGGTTGAATGAGAAATTAATGCACAAACATAGCAACTTGACAATATAGTTGAAGAGCAAATGTGTTTATGAAATGACATATCCCACATTGTAAAAAAAAATGTGTAGAGAGGATTTTATTAATGGGTGCACTTTATAATTATACAATCATGTGTTTCAAGGTGCATCGTGATGGTATAACATGTGTGTTAGCCTAACACAAAGCAGCTGCGAGCACTATCTGAGCCCGCATGCACTCGTGCAGGTCGCATTGGGCACGTTAGAAACGCACGTATGCTTCGTCGCTAGGAGTTGTGGAACCTTAAGTTTTAACTAGATCAACTAGACGGATGGCTCAAGGTTCAACATGATTCACTTGATGTGAATCGAGAGTGGCGGGTCAGATGTGTTCGGTCCAACCCACACTAGAACAGGTCTGTCTGGTCGAGCTTAGATCTGGTGCAACCGACTGGCGATGCACTCGGAGGTTTAAGGTAGTTGCGGGCGGTTGTGATGCGGTCTGATCTCGTGCTTCGCATGCATGGTAAAACCATCAGATCAGCCCTATGGCTGTGATTTAGCCGTCTAGACTTGTGACTATTTGCAAAAGGCACCCCTACCTCTTTAGTAACTATAAATAGACCCCTATTCCATCCATTTAACTTCACTTCATTACAATTGCATTCAAGTGTTCTAAGCATTGTAGTTTCTCTCTCTTATTTTACATGATGACCTTTTTGATCTGACGTACCTCCGGACTCCCTTTTCTGCCTATCGGGAAGATGCCGAGCTTTTGGGGCTACGGAGGGCAGCCTTTTTTTTGTGCATTCTAGGAAGATTCTTCCTAGTAAACTTCCTTGGAACTATTGATGAACGGGTTGTAGACATTGTATTGCAAGCCCAAGATTGTCGGGTGAATATTATCTCAATCATTCTAGCAGCCACCTTGGAGGGCTTACATGATTTTTGTTCGGGCGATTAACATTTCCCTTCTGGGAGTCCCATTTTGATCCATATGTGACTGGAAGAGTAGTTCAGAACGGTTCTTCCTCCTGTTTTTTGGGAGAAGGGGTAGTATGATCTTTCAGGATATGGGTCCCGCAGTAATTGTCGTAAAAATCATGAGACTAAAGTGCACTGGGTGGAGCACTTTTTGCACGTTAATTCCATTGGCATAATCAAGGTGGTCAGACACTGGCGGATTCATCATTTTCATCAATACACTAGGGAGTATGCTCATGTTGTGCTTGCCGGTCTACACAGGACAACCTTTTATTTGCCATAAAGAATTCCGCCCATTCGGATGGGAATAGGTCATGCCAAACCAAAATCGACCTTTAATGGAGTTAGAAGCATGTGATGATGATGTTCCCTGGGAGATCCACGACTTATGGCGCAAGGGTCATGTGGAGCGGGTCGAAGCCTTTGGATATTCTAAAAACATCTTTTGTCATCTGGTTATCTTTCTTGGCTGGTCATATATACGACAGAGCATTCCCGCATCATTAGACGTATTCTCAGAGATATTCTGGGGTATGGAGTTACAAATGGATTGGGCACTCATCTCATAGAGATTGGCGAGGATGTAGAGAGTTTAGGTCCTCCTGCCCCACCCACTATACGTCGGACAATTCGATGTCTTCAAGCGAGTGAAGCACATGGCAAATATGGTCATGAGGGTGCTAGTCCTAGTACTTCTGTTCGACAAAGTAATGTTGCGAGGCCAGATAATGCTACGGGACCAAGCTATACTGCCGGGATTAAGCAATGTTGAAAGACCAGATGTTGTGCAAGACCTAGTTATATTGTCGAGAGGTTTAGCAATATAGAGCGATAGGGTAATGCAGTTGGGCCTCGTGATGGTGCGCGTCCAAGTCATGGTGCGGGGTCTGATAATGTGTAAGCTGGTAGTGACGAGGAAAGCTCGGCACCTTCCAAACAAGATGAAGCCATGGGAGTGGTGGCACCTCGATGGAATGTTTGGTACCGACTAGGTCGTAGAAGAGACTAAAAAAAGATAAGATATATTGGTGTCGGGGATGTTAATGACTACCCCAGGGTTTTTCAGTTTGTGGATCATGACTGCTATTGGGGATGTTAATGACTACCCCAAACTTTTCAGATTGTGGATTGTGGTGCTGTTTTGGGAATGTTAATGAATACCCCAGTGTTTTAGACACGTACTACATGGTTGCCATTTATGGACATTGTATTTATGTTATATTTTGTGCATTATAATGTGTGTAGTGGTTTTTATATCATTGGTTAAGGAACCATTTGTAGAACATCGAACAACCTTGTAATATATCTTGGAGCACTTGAATGAATTTTTGACTAATTTCGACCGCACCCTTAGGCTACCTACGTTCCTCAGTCCAAGGCTCAGGTTGACGTAGTTCTGGTCCAATTGTAGAACTTCTTTTGTCCATCTCACTTCCTTTCCTGATTTTTCTTTTGTGGTCTCTAACTTTTCCCTAGGCTGCCCATTCGGGTTTTCAACAAAGCGAGCCCTTATACCTTCTTTGTATATTCTTTTTTCTTTGCACTAACTTTTTCCTAAGCCTCCCTTTCGAGTTTTTAACCTAACGAGCTGAAGAGAGATGCATAGTAGCTTGACCACATGAGTATGCTATATTAACACACCATGGCTTATGCGTAGTATCGCTTGAGCATGTCCATGTTGAAGGGCTTAACGAGATCTTTCCTATCTTGATTTGTGAGGAACACGACACCTCCTAACTGTATATGCTTTCCTATGTAGTATCCCATCCATGAGATTTCCATTTCCCCTAGTATCAACATAATTGGGGGGTGGGGACTTTTCTCGAAGTGCTAGATCACCGACTTGGATGTTTCGGCTCTTGACCATTTTGTTGAATGCTCGAGCGATTCTTTTCTAATATTTTGTGTTTGCTCTAAAGCCAGCAATCTGCGTTCATCAACACTAGCCAGTCAACTTCTGCTATGTCTGTTTTTATCAATACTCTTAATTAAGGAATCTTAACCCCAATTGATAGCATGGCTTCCATGCCATAGGCTAGAGAGTATGACGTTCCCCCTATAGGCGTGTGGACTGATGTGCGGTATCCCCAAAATGCTAATGACAATTTATCAAACAAATCTTTTCATGTTTCGGCCATTTTCCGTGTTGGATATTTAATTATTGAATTATTGTGTTTTCTAAGTGTTTATTTTAATTAATTATTTGTTTTGCATTTCTTTGTATTTACTTTGATTACTTATTATTGTTACACCACTTATAGAAAGGTTATTTTGGAGATTATACCTTAATTGGTTTTTAGTGTTTACGTGAATCATTATTCTAGCAGGATTGTGTGTTCTTGTAACACAAAGGTGGTGTGCCGTTTGTCTTGCTTAGAATTGAAGAGACACGACTGACCTAATTATTCTACAAGGTTTCTAGGTCAAGTATTCAAGTATAAATAAGAGTATACAAGGCTGTGAAGTTAAGAGACATTGCTGAGCATAAACTATACACAGATTGTTAAGAGAGAAAGAGATCAAAAAACTATTGTTTCTCTAATCCATATGAACTGTTGAATGAAGCTACATCAAAGCCTTCATAGATTCTATCACCAACATCGTTTTACAGTTTACACCTCCTACTGTTTTGTTAATAGCTATTGAGCGTACATTAGTCTAGGTAGTCTGAGGTGTCAGTATTATTCAAAATCATATCTACTTCATATAGAGTTTTTCATCAATTCCACTTTGTTAGTCTTTCGAATAAATTGGCTTAAACATATATTTTACTAGTCGAATATTTTTAGCCATGAGGCTCGATCAATAAGTTGATTTACTATTGATCAAAAGTTATCTCTTGTGTTCAGTTTTCGTTCTTCCTGTTTTGTTTTATTTATTTTCGCAACATTGATATCTCAGTGAAGTCTCAAATGAACTCTTCATTGTAAGCTTCATTAACCAGATTATATACAAAACATTTTATTTTTGTTTTATTTATTATTATATTTTTATCTTTGCTTTAATCAGTTGCTTTGATTTGGAATCAGAGCCAACTCTTGACGTACAAAGAGAATGTCCTTTCTGATTATAGCTATGATGAACATACAGAATAATGGCTATCACAAGATTCTCATTCTTGATGGTACCAACTATGCTAGTTGGAAAGTTCAAATGCATGTATATATCAAAGCAATTGATGAACGTGCTTGGCGTGTCATCCTCACTGGTTGGTCTACACCTACGAACACAGGCGATGAAGGTTACAATGAACCTAAGTCTGAAATTGAATGATCTAATGATGAGTTGTTATTTGCTAACTATAACTCCAAAGCCATGTATGTTATTAACTCTGATGTTGATCATAGTATTTTCAAAATTATATCTAATTGCAGTAGTGCTAAGGGTGCTTGGGATGCCCTTCAAAGACATTGTGAGGTATCTGATAGATTTAGAAGAACTAAACTTGGAATGAATATGACTAAGTTTGAAAATCTAAAGATGGAAGACTCTGAATATATATACTCTGAATATATATATATATATATATATATATATATATATATATATATATATATATATATTGAAACAGGGACGGTACCCTGCTAGAGTTTATTAAAATAAAGAAAGATACAAACTTGAAGGGGACAACCAGCCTTGATAAATAGGAGGACAGAGGAGCCTAACCTCGAAAAAGGAGAAACAAATAAAGAAAGAATTAAGAAATTCTAACATAAGGGGTGTTACAAGCATCAAGCAGAATGAGACCTCTAGAAGAGCGAGGGATATCAGAAAAAGAGAGGAAATCTATGTCTGAACGGGAATCACGGGCAAGATTTGCCAAACTATTAGCAACCTTGTTAGCCTCTTGAAAACAATGAGTAAATTTAAAGCGTCTCGCATCTTTCAGCCGAAGAATCTCACGGATAATATAGGAATGAACCCAAGGAAATTTATGGCCACTGGATAAGCAGTCAAAAAGAACTTTGGAATCAGTTTCAATGAGAGCATCATGGTAGCCATGGTCATGAAGCCATTTCACGCCAATATGGAGAGCTCGAACTTCAGCAACCGTATTCGAGCAGACATCAAAGAAATGAGAGAAGGCAAAAATACAATGCCCCCTAGAATCACGAATAATACCTCCACCTCCACTAAAAGCAGGATTCCCGAGACTGGTCCCATCAGTATTAAGTTTGACAGTCCCCGAGGGGGGTTTAGACCAAGAAACTTAATGAACCGAAACTTGTTTCTTACGGTCATACGAGATACGAGGGGAGATAGGATCAGAGATGTGATACTTGGTAGCACGTAAAGTAATCGCTAAATCAGAAATGATATTGTTAATAACCATAGTGACAGGAACACGATGATTATCAAAAATCGCATTGTTACGAAATTTCCAAATGTGCCAGAGAATGATAAAAGGGAGCAGGATGAAAGGGATGGTCTTACTATGGAGCCACCACGAGAAGCACCGTTGTTGAATCGAGGCAGACCTACAAGGGACCTCAAAAAGATGGTGAAAGTACAACCAGATCGCTGAGGCAGTAGAACTAGATAAGAAGACATGCTCAAAAGTCTCCATATTTCCTTGATCACAACAATAACATTTGGAGGCTAAAGAAATGCCTTTGCTCCGAAGGCCTTCATCAAGGGGAAGCTTAAGAGAGAACAAGCACCATATGAAGACACTAATATGTCGAGGCAAGACCTTATGCCATATAAATCCAGAAGATAACAAGGTAGGATGCGGTAACCTGATCAAATATAAAGTAGAGGCAATAGAGAATTGGCCAGAAGGAGAAGCAGACCAATAGGGAAGGTCATCCGAGTCGTTAAGAGATATGAACCGATCTTTAATTTGATGTAAGATAAACGAGGGGAGCGCAACCTGATCCAGGTTGAGTAAAAGCTCCCTAACCGTATAACTATTGCAACCCGGAGGCTGAGCAATGTGAGTATCAAAAATCCAATTGTCAAACCAGGGAGAGCACTTTCCTGAGCCAATAATCCAGAAGATCTTAGGTTCAGCAATGCTGCGAACCGTAATCAGCCGCTTCCAAACATGGGATCCTTTAAGAACAACAGGAGCTGTTTGGGCAGGATGGTGATTAGAGAAGTAACGAGTCTTCAAAAAAATAGACCAAAGGTTTGTAGTAGTGCGAAACCTCCACCAGATTTTAATACCATAGGCTTTGACGTGATCAGACATAAAGTGCACCCAAGGCCCCCTTCATTAATAGGGCGGCAACAATTTTTCCAGGCTATCCAATGACATTTATTTTTCCCCTCAAGTTGACCCCAAAAAAAATTGGAACAAAGCCTATCAATTAAGTTGCTAACCGAGGCTGGAGGATCTAGAGAAGCAATCAAATAGCTTGAGATAGAATTGAGCACATGATTAATGAGGGTAATGCGACCAGCCGAATTAAGGAAAGTCCCAGGCCAAGAGGCAATACGGCTCTATAGTTTACTAACTAGGGCATCAAAATAGTGACGTTTCTTGCGGCCAAAGTAAAGAGGGCAGTCGAGATAAGAGATCGGAAGGGAGCCATCATAGAAACCCAGAACATCATTGATCATTTGAAGACGACTAGCATCAGTAGAAGGGGCCAAGTAAAAGGAGCTCTTGGAAGAGTTGATGAGTTGACCAGACACACTTCATACTCTTTGATAACCTTCTTATGATGGAGAATGGATGTTTTACTGCCATTACAAGAGATGATGAAATTATCGGCAAAAACAAGGTGTGATATAACCGGGCATCCACTAACTGTGGAATAAATGGTGGAGGAAACTTGTTCCTGAAGCTGATTAAGTCTTCAACTAAAATAATCAGCGAAAGGATAAAGAGACTCGGAGAGAGAGGATCTCCTTGACGGAGGCCACGAGAAGAAGAGAAATAACCAGTGGAGGCCCCATTTATAAGAATAGAGAACCAATTATCAGAGATAAGACGCCATATAGCACTACTAGAAACAAGGCCTTCAAATTTTAATTCTCAAATGAAATTTAGCATTAACTAATTTGAATTAAGCATTAGCGACTTAATTTATCAATGATGAAAAATTCGTCGAAGGCAACCTTTAGCTTAATTTTAATTGAGCATCAGCGATGCAAATGAACATCAATGACGAATTTCTGAGGACGAATTTTCCGGCTGAAATGAAATTAAATTCTGAATTATTGCGAATTTTCCGCCGCTAAAGTGACCTTTAGCGACTGAAAATTCGCCGAATAATTCGTAATTTATTCAAGTGCTTATTTCAGCCGTAAAATTCGCCGCTAAAGGTAACCTTTAGCGACGGAAAATTCCGTCACTGAAAATAAACTGAAAATTAAATTATAATTAATATAAAATATCAATAATATTTGAAATTAAATTAAAATAATATTTGAAATGTTAATTTAATAATATAATATCAATAATTAAAATGATTAGCCTCAATATAATTACAAAAATTAAAACATTCAAATTACAACTTAAATTAATGTAACTTAACGTAACGTAACGTTAACTTAAAGAAATTAAATTAAAATAATATTTGAAATGTTAATTTAATAATATAATATCAATAATTAAAATGATTAGCATCAATATAATTACAAAAATAAAAACATTCACATTACAACTTAACTTAACGTAACGTAACTTCACTTAAAAAGAAATTAAATTAAAATAATAATTGAAATGTTAATTTAATAATATAATATCAACAATTAAAATGATTAGCATCAATATAATTACAAAACTTAAAACATTCACATTACAACTTAACTTAACGTAACTTAACGTAACGTAACTTAACTTAACTTAACGTAACGTAACGTAACTTAACTTAACTTAACGTAACGTAACATAACTTAACGTATCGTAACTTAACGTAACGTATCGTAACTTAACGTAACGTAACGTAATGTAACTCAATGTAATTTAACGTAACTTAACTTAACTTAACTTAACTTAACTTAACTTAACTTAACTTAACTTAACTTAGCTTAGCTTAGCTTAGCTTAACATAACTTAACTTAACTTAACTTAACTTAGCTTAATTTAACTTAACCTAACTTAACTTAAACCTAACGTAAGTTAACTTAACTTATAAATGTAACGTAACTTAACTTAACTTAACATAACTAAACTTAACTTAACTTAACTTAACTTAACATAACTTAACATAACTTAACTTAGCTTAACGTAACGTAACTTAACATAGCTTAACGTAACGTAATTTAAATTAACTTAAACGTAACTTAACTTAACTTAACTTAACTTAACATAACTTAACTTAACTTAAAATAACTTAACTTAACGTAACGTAATGTAACTTAACTTAACTTAACTTAACTTAACTCAACTTAACTTAACTTAACTTAACTTAACTTAACTTAACTTAACTTAACGTAACGTAACTTAACTTAACTTAACTTAAATGCAATCTAACTTAACTTAACTTAACTTAACTTAACTTTAACTTAACTTCTCCTAACTTAACTTAACTTAACAACATAACAATCTAACTTAATAACATAACTTAACGAAGCAACGTAACTTAACTTAACTTAACAGCATAACTTACAACTTAACTTAGCTTAACGTAACGCAATCCTTTAACTTAACTTTTAACATAACTTCTTAACTTAACTTTAACTTAGCTTAACGAACTTAACTTAACTTAACTTAAACGTAACTTAACTTAACTTAACTTAACCTAACTTCAACTTAACTTCAACTTAACTTTAACATAATCTAACCTAACGTAACGCATCCTCAACTTCTTAACCCAACTTAACCCTCGAACTTAACTTAACTTAACTTAACTTAACTTTAACTTAACTTAACTTAACTAAACGTAACGCAACTTCTTAACTTAACTTTAACTTAAACCAACATAATCCCCTTAACTTAACTTTAACTTAACTTAGCTTCAACTTTAAGCTAACTTAACTTAACTCCAGCTTAACTTAACGTAACTTAACTTAACTTAACTCTTAGCTTAACTTAACGCAACTTCAACTTAACTTAACTTAAACGTAACGCAATCTTAATCCTCAACTTAACTTAACTTCTAGCTTTTAACTTAACTTTAACTCTTAACTTAACTTAACTTAACTTAACTTAACTTTAACGTAACGCAACTTCAACTTTAACTTAACGCAACGCAATCCTTAACCTAACTTAACTTAACGTAACTTAACTTAACTTAACTAATCCTTAACTTAACGCAACGTAACTTAACTTAACTTAGCTTAATCTGAACGCAACTTCAACTTCAACTTACTTTTTAACTTCAACTTCAACTTAACTTAACTTAAATTCTTAACTTTAGCCAACGAACGCAACTTAACTTAACTTAACTTAACATAACTTAACTTTTAACTTAACTCTTAGCTTAACTTAACTCTAACTTAACGTAACTTAACTTTAACTTAACTTACCTCTAACTTTTAACTTAACTTAACTAACTCAATCTTGTTTTAATCTCTAACTTAACGCAACTTAACCAACTCTAACTTAACTAACGTAACGCAACTTAACTTCTAACTTAACGCAACGCAACTTAACTTTAACTTAACGCAACGCAACGCAATCTCTAACTTAACTTAACCTAACTTCTTAACTTAACGTAACGCAACTTAACTTAACTTAACTTAACTTCAACATAACATACTTAACTTTTTTAACTTAACGCAATCTCAACTCTCTAACTTAACTTAACTAACATAACTTAACTTAACTTAACTTTCAACTTAACTTAACTTAACTTAACTTCAACTTCTTAACTTCAACTTAACTCTTGCTTAACTTAACTTTACTAACTTCAATCTTAACGCAACTTAACTTAACTTAACTTTTAACATAACTTAACTTAACTTAACGTTAACCTAGCTTAACGTAATCCAAACTTAACTTCTTAACTTAAATTAACTTACCTAACTTAACTTAGCTTAAACGTAATGTAAATCTTAACTTAACTTCTAACGCAACTTTAACTTAACTTAAAAACGTAACATACCTTAACTTAAATCCCCTAACTTAACTTAAACGCAATTAACTTCAACATAACTTCAACTTAACTAACGCAACGCAACTAGCTAACTTAACCAAATGCAACGCAATCTTAACTTAACTTAACTTAACTTAACTTAACTTAACTTAACTTAACTTAACTTAACTTAACTTAGCTTAACGTACTTAACTTTAACTTAGCTTAACATAACGTAACTTAACTTAACTTAAACGTAATTGTTTCTTAACTTAACTTAACTTAACTTAACTTAACGCAACTTAACTTAACTTAGCTTCTTAACGCAACTTAACATAACTTAACTTAACTTAACTTTAACTTAGCTTAACTTAACTTAACTTCTTTAACGCAACGTAACTTAACTTAATCTACCTTAACTTTACTTTTTAACTTTTAACTTTAACTTAACTTTAATTAACTTAAAGCCAACGTAACTTAGCTTAACTTAACTTAACTTTAATCTCAACTCTACCTTAACTCTCTAACTTAACTTAACTTAACTTCTTAACTTAGCTTTTTAACGTAACGTAACTTAGCTTAATCCCACTTAAACGTAACGCAACGTAACTTCAACTTCAACTTTAACTTAGCCTCTAACTTAACTTAACTTAACTTCTTAACATAACTTCAACTTACCTTAACGTAACGCAACTTAACTTTAGCTTAACGCAGAACGCAACTTAACTTTAACTTAAACGTAACGCATTTAACTTAACTTAACTTCTTAACTTTAACGTAACATAATTTAACTTATTTAGCTTAACGTGAATCTTAACTTCTAACTTAGCTTAACTTAACTTAACTTAGCTTCTTAACTTTAACTTAGCTTAACGTAACGAACTTCAATCTCAACTTAGTTTAACTTAACTTAACTTAGCTTAATTTAAATTCTTAGCTTAACGTAACTTAACTCTAACTTAACTTGACTTAATTCTTAATCTTCACTTCAACTTAGCTTCTTAACGCAACTTAACGTAACTTTAACTTAACTTAACTTAACTTAACGCATTTTACCCTTTGTAATTATATTGATATGCTAATCATTTTAATGACGATTATTATAATAAGCAAATTCAATATTTCAAATATTAATTTTAATAATAAAATAGGCAAAACACACCTCCTGCCACCGCATTCATACAAGCGTTGCAATTAGCCACCGAGATTGATGGCCAATTAATGCATTTATCTTGCACGAACCCTTTTTTTCGGATGGACGTTAAGTTTGGATGCTAAATTAGTTAAATGTCATTTTTACCCCCGTCTTCATCATCAACATCTTCAAACCTGTAAAAATCAAACCCATAAAAAGGAAAAAAGGAAAAAGACCCGCCATGCTGAAAATCAAACCCTCAAAAGGAAAACGCTTTTGATTTTCTTTTCCCCAAGCGATCCCGCATTCCATCAATCCAGCCTCGGCCTGCATTCTCCAGGTGAATCCCTCAACCCCCCTCCTCCGTCTCTCATCGCCCAAACTCCAAGCAGCCTCTCTTCTGCTCCAAACAAAGCACGCCATTCAACCTTCTCCTTCATCTTTTCGCGAATCCAGTCGCCTTATCGCATCTATCACCGAATCCCCCTCCGCTCAAATCACCAACCTCCAGACGGCCCATCCCACCATGGCAGAAGCCGATTCCGCCTCATCACGATTCGAATCCTCCATGAAGCCCCTCCGCCATCTTCACGCCCGACATTCATTCAGATTCTGCCAAGCCGCCAAATCTCCATGTTCGCCATTGTACCTACATGTTTATCTCCCTCATCAATTCCTTAACCTTCAGTTTTCATTACCAAGTTTTGCCGCCGTTTCCAACCGCCAAGTGTCCTTCATTCTTGCCTCCTACAAATTTCTATGCCAAAACCGAAAATCTAATTTGGGATTAAAAATTCAATTGAACAGACTGCTCCATCTTCGCCTCCCGTGTATTGCCATCTTCATCTCCAAGATTTCTTGCCATAAAAACTCCTACCGCAAAAATCCTTCCTCTCACAAATCCGCCATATCTTCCAATGCTCAGAATCTCCCTCCTCTCTCAACTTCATCAAAGTCACAAATTATTTTTGCCTCAAACAGCATCCAACTCATACAAGCTTCGAGCATTTCGTCCTTCTCCCTTCAAATTTGGGGTTTGATTGCTTTTGGA
>CM028383.1:31401734-31463603 GCA_013146195.2 Codonopsis lanceolata | reverse complement strand
AAATCCCATAATTCGTGAAGACAATGCATCGTCCCACCATCAACGTAAAAACCCAAATAATGCCAGCTGGACTTATATGCAATGCACAAGTAGATGTTTACTTGCAAATTCTCAAGTAGATATACAGATCTACTAAACTCATACGATTATGCACATTGTTACAATAATCATAAAACCACAATAGGAGCTCATTTGAGTCTCTAAATAAGAAGTGTCAAATTGTCCACTCAATTCAATCCAAGTTCCAAAAGCTAGTAATCTAGTCAAATGGATTCTACAAGTTGTAGGATCTCACCACGATTCACATAAGGTTCAATTGTTCCTTAAGCTCGACTCCGTTGAGTCTTCACTACAATTCATCCCAAATAGGTTATAAATGCTATTTGCATTTCTAACCCTTTTCTAAGTTCTCGGTTCAAGCATAGCTAGGTTCTTGTCTCATTAAGAAACCCTAGATCAATTGCTCACAATTTCACCTATTAGTGAAATATAAATTCAACACAAGTTGGTTAATCAATTCTCAATGAAACCACAGAGTAATCAAAAGCAGATTATGCTTCAAGTCAATTACACAATATGCCTTATAAGTCATATCATTAAGTATGAAAACTCAATCCCTAACAAGTATCACAATTATGCTTTCATAAGTCATAATATCTAGTAAGCATAGAATATTTATTTCTAGCATAAATCCAAGTTAAGTGGATAACTTAACAAATAATAAACCACACAAGCATAGAAATTCATTTCTTTTATGAATCTAGGTTAAACCCATAACTTAACAAGTAGCAACTCATATCATCCCCCAAGACTTCATTGATGGTCTAGGATCAAATAAAAACTCAGATTATATTCACTAAAACTCATTCTAGAATGATCATTCATTCTATATTCCCAAATCCATTATGGTTCATGTATTATTTATAAACCACACTTGGCATGCTCAAATATTGTGATTCACACACATATTAGATACTAGACATTTTAAGGTGTTATTCACCCTTTTGAATCATTCAATTCAGACCAATAATCATCAATTTATGATTATCACAAAGACAAGTCATTTTCCAGATTTTCTGATATAACTCATTCTGCATAGTCAACTTGTAAGTTCGACCATTAATTCCTCACAACTCCAAAGGAGGTGATTATTTCTTAGTCTGAAACTAGACTGTTAAGACTATATTTTAGCCTTTTAAACTACTCCATTATGACTTGTATTCATCAAGATACAACCCCTCGAAGTTCATGTTAAAAACCTGAGTATCTGTGGTGATTCATTCTGCATGTCTATCATACAAAATTCACCAAATATTTCTCGTTACTCCAAATGTTATAAATTTAACATTTTCCGAAACTAGACTCTTTGAGCTAGAGTTTACCATTTTAAAACACTCCATTAGGATATGTATTCATCAAAATATGACCACTTCAATCTCACGTTAACAGATTAACTTTCTGGTAACAGCTTACTGGAACAGCCACGAATTGTGACTAATGAAAAATACTTCCCAAGCTCCAAAATTCATGAAACTTTACAGAGAGTTACCTAACATGTATAGGTATAACATACTCAATTTTTAGAAAAATCCCTTTAGTAGATTAGTACCAGACTTCTCCCGAAATTTACCCAAGACAGAGACTGAATTTGTAGGGTTTATTTCCCAACAAGTTCATGAACAATAATGATTCCCAATCAAAGCTTGAACATATTTCAAACTAATCCCAAGACCAAAATCATCAAGTCAAGATCCATGGAAAAGTTTCTAGATTTCATAGAAACACCAAAACGTTTTATAGACTTGATAAAACTCTTCCTTAGCATGATCTAAGCAAGATTTCTGAAGAAACAAGCAAGGTGGTTTAGTAACGTACCTCAGATCTGAATTTCAAACCTATGCGAAACCTGAAATAGATAGAGGGGAAACGATCTCCTCGACGAGATCTTTCCAACGGTGGTCTCGGCTCGTCGATTGGTTGGCCGAAGCTCCGGTAATCGCCGGAACACTCCAAGAACCCACTTCCCTCTCTCTCTAGGTTTGACCGTTTGGAGAGATAACGATGAGAACAAAAATCAGATTAGAAATGAATTAAGAGATGTCTTGAGGTTTATATACTCCCAAGGGAAGGTCAAAGGTTCAAAATACCCTTATAAAAGATAAAGGAGGTATTTATTTTAAGGGTACAATAGAAAATTTCGTCAAGACAAGTCATAAAAGACTGCTGGTAGTGCTGTCCAAAATCTGATGGTAGTGCAGCTCAAGGTCTACCAGTGGTAGTTCAAGGTCTACCGGTGGGGTCTACCGGTGGGGTCTTCCGGTGGCAGCTCAAGGTCTACCGGTGGCAGCCCAAGGTCTACCGGTGGCAGCTCAAGGTCTGCTGGTGGGCAGCAACGCGCGGCTAACTTCCGACGGCTCCCATTTGCACACCGTTCGACGAAATGACGTCATTTCTTCGCCAAGCTGACCCTAAGGACTTAAACTAAAATCCTTGAAAGTCTCAAATCAAACTAAAACCATCTCATGATATCTCGAACAAAACGATTCAGTCGCGTACCATATTGATCCGTAACTAACAATGAGAACGAAATCACGTGAAACAAACTAACGATCGAAACAATGATCGAGCAAGTATACATACTTATTTTAAAGTATGTTAAAAGCCTAATAAAGAGTCTCAAACTCATACTCAAACTTAATTTAGAATTAAGTCCCTCAAAAATACGAAAGGCGAAACGTTTACGAAACGCGAATCGTGAAACCACACTTACAACGACGACTATACTTTGAACGTCGTGACCTCATGCAAACATTATAGACATGAGAACAAGGATATTAAATGTATCCAAGCGAGTACACGAAGACCTAGGATCCCTCAAAGGTCCCGATAAGAAAGAAGTACGAAACCATTCTATCACGTCAATACTTAAAGATTCGGGGTCTTACATCCTCCCAACCTTGAAAGAATTCGTCCTCGAATTCACAATTCCACAATTTATACCACAAGGTCGACTTTGACCTACTAACAAAATCAAGGCGACCACCATGGTGTGTCTCCTATCTTAGGGTAACCCATTATATCAACTCAATTCAATCTCAATGTCGAGTCCTCGCTTGATTCTCGACAAAAGTACAACTTTCAAAAACAAATTTCCCTGCTTAAAATAATACTCCCGGTTATAAACGAATCTCTATCGCTCATCATATTCTCACACATTAAACATGTACTTGATCATGTAATTAACGCTCATCTCGTGGCAATACTCATATATTATTAAGAGCATTTACCACCTCAAATTACTCATTTAGAACAAGCATTGCAAGCACAACTTTCAAAAACTACACATGTAAGGACTGCTTATAGCAAGACATCACATTCATAGCACAACTTTCATATACATAATGTACATATTTGCACAAGTATAGCAATACACCATTTGTTGTTCCATTCCATTTTGGTAATGGGTTCGGTCAATTTCAAATCTAACTCATACCATTCTAGTTCTCCGACGAAGACCTCTTGATAATCAAGTCAGGCCCTCAAGTGACTTCAAAAGCTCGTCAGATAGATGCGGGTGTTCATGAATCACATAAAAGCATCCTTCATATCGGTCTCAAGAATACAAATAATAAGCATATATAGGCATGGCATCAACATCATGCAACATAGTATATTAATTTTCTATGTATGTAAACCAAGTATGGAATATTCATACTATTAACTACCTATCAATGGTAGATAAAACACATTATACAAGGCTAATACACTCTCAATGTATTAGACTAATAAAGAGGCAATACAACACTTCAAGAGTCACTAGGTAGCGTATCCTTACTAACTAGTATACGACCAATCCTTTTAAGTCAAACCGTATACGGGTCGACAACCAATTCAACCAATCATCACGTGATCACCTACTGGCCAATCACCAAGTTCCAACATATCATGAGGAAATTTCACCTTGATCAAGGTAATCCCCCAAATACCAAAACATAAGCATCGGAAAGAGTTCTCAAATCCCCAACACAAGTAATACAAGAAATGGTGATTAAGTACTACCATAACTATATACACCTATATAGTAATCTATGAAATACTACTAGGTACCATGGGAGGCTTAACCACTCCGCTCTCAAAACGTATTACAACGAACTTTCGCCATAATGATTAACACGACGATCACCCTTGGGACCGACAATCTAGTTTCTTTGATTCCTAAAAATGGAACAAGAAACAAGAGTTCTACATCAAACGCATCACCCACTCTTGGTATAATCGCAACTCATAAGCAATATAGGAGAAATATAATACTCCTAGACACAAACCTTCACTCACAAAGAATCTAGACCAAACGAACTTAGTACTCCAAGTCGTATGCTTGTACCCAAGAATATGCCAATAAGGCATTATAAACAACACTCGACGGTAAATACTCGACGATAACACAAACCCAACTTAGGCCATGGAACCTATCCTGGCTTATAGCTAACACAAGCTCTGATACCAATCAAACGACCGGCCCGAATTCCAACACGAAATCCCAAGGTCGCTGAACAAACATATGAAGAGGACAAGCACTTGCTAAACAAGAGTGCAAGTCGAATGTCGAGCTAACACGCCTAAACATGGACATAAAGCCGCACTAAAATACAAGATTTCAAAAATCGAATCACGAAGCAATAAGAGAAAAGAAGTTCCAAGCTATGAAGCTCCACTCCAACGACAAGGAAACCAAGAGAGACATTATCTCTCAAAGGAGGAAAATGTAACTCGCGTGTCGCAACATTGCGACGCTAAACAACCATCAAGCACTCCAGCCGGCAAGCTTTCAACAAGGAACCAACTCGATATCTCAATTACCCAACGGCTAAAACATACCGGGTCAATCAACAACTATAACAAGTAGGATAAATAAATGCCCCAAAGCTACCCGTGCTCCTGAGACAACCGAAATAAATACGAAACCATTTAAACAAGGCACGACACAACACGCCGCCCAAGAAAGAACTAACACAAATACCAAGTATCTACCCGATCAGAAAGTCTAAATAACTTTACAAAATGTCGATCTCACAAGAATAGCAAAGTACATGATATCAATGACAATGCTAAAAGGGACCAGACTCCACAAGTCGCTACTCTGGGAGAGTCTGGCCGCTACAAACACGAAGCACACGATCTAATCTCGATCTATCGATCACCGCAAGACCGCTACCACGATCTACTCGGCCTCAACGCACCACCAATTATCGCAACTAGAAAACAAAGTACGGATGAGTCATAATGACCCAAGACGCTACTACAAGAGATATGTAACATATAATTATGCAACATAAAATAATCATCATGCCATTTTACAAATGACGTAAAAACCTCACAAGAGGCGTAGTATCCTTTAGATACTCCACAAGATAACCATTTCTTCTCACTTACTAAACCGCAAATGAACCAGGTGTAATTCCCTATTCAAACACAAATCAAATGAATTAGAAGGTAGTTCCCACAAAACATCATATGCAAGTATATATATCATCTTATATACTAATCAAGCTATTCACATAATCATCACGTGTAAGGGTGCATATTTATATATATACACCTATATCAAGATGTATATCTCTATATATACATATCAAATCTCCCATGTAATCATCATGTATAAGAGTGCATATCTATATATATACACATCAAATCTTTCATAAATATCTCATATATAAGTATGTATATCTCTATATATACATATCAAATCTCTCATACAATCACATGTATAAGTGTGCATATCTATATATATACACATCAAGTCTTTCTCATAACATCGCCTCATACAAACATGGTCAATAAGATCTCATGTTCAACTAACACTTTGTTATCACATAAGTGCTCATAGTAAGCCACATAAAGGATAGAGAAGGTACCAAATCACTGCCGTTGTGTCGCCTCCCGCAATCACAACCGTTAATCATATCGCCGTTGATACCCGTGATCGGTATCAAAGTACCGAGCTCTTCTCGGTCCGAGTTCTTCTGCAAAATAGCACTAGCCAATGCGCTTTTGGTTACAACAAAGGGGCTACTTCCCCACCGTAGCTAGCAAAGGAGGTGTGTGTGAAACTCCGATCCACGGCGATACATTGCAACCACGAATCCCATAATTGTGAAGACAATGCATCGCCCCACCATCAACGTAAAAACCCAAATAATGCCACTGGACTTATATGCAATGCACAAGTAGATGTTTACTTGCAAATTCTCAAGTAGATATACGATCTACTAAACTCATACGATTATGCACATTGTTACAATAATCATAAAACCACAATAGGAGCTCATTTGAGTCTCTAAATAAGAAGTGTCAAATTGTCCACTCAATTCAATCCAAGTTCCAAAAGCTAGTAATCTAGTCAAATGGATTCTACAAGTTGTAGGATCTCACCACGATTCACATAAGGTTCAATTGTTCCTTAAGCTCGACTGCTGAGTCTTCACTACAATTCATCCCAAATAGGTTATAAATGCTATTTGCATTTCTAACCCTTTTCTAAGTTCTCGGTTCAAGCATAGCTAGGTTCTTGTCTCATTAAGAAACCCTAGATCAACGCTCACAATTTCACCTATTAGTGAAATATAAATTCAACACAAGTTGGTTAATCAATTCTCAATGAAACCACAGAGTAATCAAAAGCGATTATGCTTCAAGTCAATTACACAATATGCCTTATAAGTCATATCATTAAGTATGAAAACCTCAATCCCTAACAAGTATCACAATTATGCTTTCATAAGTCATAATATCTAGTAAGCATAGAATATTTATTTCTAGCATAAATCCAAGTTAAGTGGATAACTTAACAAATAATAAACCACACAAGCATAGAAATTCATTTCTTTTATGAATCTAGGTTAAACCCATAACTTAACAAGTAGCAACTCATATCATCCCCAAGACTTCATTGATGGTCTAGGATCAAATAAAAACTCAGATTATATTCACTAAAACTCATTCTAGAATGATCATTCATTCTATATTCCCAAATCCATTATGGTTCATGTATTATTTATAAACCACACTTGGCATGCTCAAATATTGTGATTCACACACATATTAGATACTAGACATTTTAAGGTGTTATTCACCCTTTTGAATCATTCAATTCAGACCAATAATCATCAATTTATGATTATCACAAAGACGATCATTTTCCAGATTTTCTGTTATAACTCATTCTGCATAGTCAACTTGTAAGTTCGACCATTAATTCCTCACAACTCCAAAGGAGGTGATTATTTCTTAGTCTGAAACTAGACTGTTAAGACTATATTTTAGCCTTTTAAACTACTCCATTATGACTTGTACTCATCAAGATACAACCCCTCGAAGTTCATGTTAAAAACCTGAGTATCTCTGTGGTGATTCATTCTGCATGTCTATCATACAAAATTCACCAAATATTTCTCGTTACTCCAAATGTTATAAATTTAACATTTTCCGAAACTAGACTCTTTGAGCTAGAGTTTACCATTTTAAAACACTCCATTAGGATATGTATTCATCAAAATATGACCACTTCAATCTCACGTTAACAGATTAACTTTCTGGTAACAGCTTTGGAACAGCCACGAATTGTGACTAATGAAAAATACTTCCCAAGCTCCAAAATTCATGAAACTTTACAGAGAGTTACCTAACATGTATAGGTATAACATACTCAATTTTTAGAAAAATCCCTTTAGTAGATTAGTACCAGACTTCTCCCGAAATTTACCCAAGACAGTAGACTGAATTTGTAGGGTTTATTTCCCAACAAGTTCATGAACAATAATGATTCCCAATCAAAGCTTGAACATATTTCAAACTAATTCCAAGACCAAAATCATCAAGTCAAGATCCATGGAAAAGTTTCTAGATTTCATAGAAACACCAAAACGTTTTATAGACTTGATAAAACTCTTCCTTAGCATGATCTAAGCAAGATTTCAAGAAACAAGCAAGGTGGTTTAGTAACGCACTCAGATCTGAATTTCAAACCTATGCGAAACCTGAAATAGATAGAGGGGAAACGATCTCCTCGACGAGATCTTTCCAACGGTGGTCTCGGCTCGTCGATTGGTTGGCCGAAGCCCTGTCGCCGAACACTCCAAGAACCCACTTCCCTCTCTCTCTAGGTTTGACCGCTTGGAGAGATAACGATGAGAACAAAAATCAGATTAGAAATGAATTAAGAGATGTCTTGAGGTTTATATACTCCCAAGGGAAGGTCAAAGGTTCAAAATACCCTTATAAAAGATAAAGGAGGTATTTATTTTAAGGGTACAATAGAAAATTTCGTCAAGACAAGTCATAAAGACTGGTAGTGCTGTCCAAAATCGATGGTAGTACCAAGGTCTACCAAGTGGTAGTTCAAGGTCTACCGGTGGGGCTCTCTACTGGGGTGGGGTCTTCCGGTGGCAGCTCAAGGTCTACCGGTGGCAGCCAAGGTCTACCGGTGGCAGCTCAAGTCTGGCTGGTGGGCAGCAACGCGCTGCTAACCGACGGCTCCCATTTGCACACCGCTCGACGAAATGACGTCATTTCTTCGCCATGTGACCCTAAGGACTTAAACTAAAATCCTTGAAAGTCTCAAATCAAACTAAAACCATCTCATGATATCTCGAACAAAACGATTCAGTCGCGTACCATATTGATCCGTAACTAACAATGAGAACGAAATCACGTGAAACAAACTAACGATCGAAACAATGATCGAGCAAGTATACATACTTATTTTAAAGTATGTTAAAAGCCTAATAAAGAGTCTCAAACTCATACTCAAACTTAATTTAGAATTAAGTCCCTCAAAAATACGAAAGGCGAAACGCTTATTTAAACGCGAATCGTGAAACCACACTTACAACGATCTATACTTTGAACGTCGTGACCTCATGCAAACATTATAGACATGAGAACAAGGATATTAAATGTATCCAAGCGAGTACACGAAGACCTAGGATCCCTCAAAGGTCCCGATAAGAAAGAAGTACGAAACCATTCTATCACGTCAATACTTAAAGATTCGGGGTCTTACAATCATATTTGATTATCGAGAAAGATCATACTAGCGCGTAGTTCACATGTCGCGATGCACGTTGTTTTCATATAAGTGCTAAAGTAAATCAAAAAGGATAAGGATATGTTATGGAACCGATGCCGCATCGTAGAACTTGAAATAGACAGGTTATCTTGAATGTATTTCTCAGATGTACGTGTATGATACATCGACCACGATAGTATTGTTCCAAGTGCCCTTTGGTTACAACGAGGTACTCTTCTCCACTGTGATCAATAGTGAAGGGTGTGGGCAAGGTTATGGTGTGGCAACCCATCACTACCATGAATCTCACAATTCATGACGGCGATGCATCGTTGACCATCAAGACAATTCACGTATGTCAGCTCGACTAACGGTATGTCAAGTAGATATTTACTTGCCACTAAAAACCAAGTAAGGAGCGAGTTCGACAAGAGCGAACTCGTTCAGTCAAGTAGATGTTTACTCACGTAATAAATCAAGTAGGGAGCGAGCTCGACAAGAGCGAACTCGTCCAATCAAGTAGGTATGTTACTCTACAGTATACAATTCAAGCATGATTATAAATCACATTAAGAATTCTCGAAAGCTAGTCTACAATTCAATCGAACTCTAAACATCGTAGGGATTGATTGTAGAGTCGGTATTGTTCAATGACTCTATAAATGCAACTCAGTTGAGTTATTGCTAAACTATCATCAAGTGGAGGATGAATGCTATATTGCTATATGCAATTCATTGCTCTTTTCTATGTTCTCAATTCATTTACAATTAGACTACTAAGTCACTTATGACTTTAGCCTATCAAGATCAAAGTTCCCCAATTTGTGAACCCTAGAATAATCATCTCTTTGAAGTTCCAAATTACAACAGGTCCAAGAACAATAGTTATTCCAAATTAAGTTTAGAACACATTTCATACTAGACACAAGTCCAAAATACCAATTGTAGGAGATTAACCCAAAATTTACAGAAATTTATCTTGAGAAATTTCAAGTCTTTAACATGGTGCATGTCTTCTTGAGCATGTATCTAGAAACTATCATGAAGGGAGCATGCCTGATATTGAACATACAAAAACAGGGGATTGGAAGCTTACCTTGCTCAAGATCAAATGGTTGGATGACAAAACAAAGCAAGGATTGTTAAACTAAAGAGCAATGGCTTCGATTTGGTGGTCTCGAATCAAAAATCGGATGGCCGGATCTCCGGCAATCAAGCAACCAAGGCAATTCACTCCAAGGCTCTCTTTCTCTCTCTAGGAACCCAACAACAACAATGGTGGAAGGAAATGGCTGTCATGTTTGAGGTTAGGAAATGGCTGTCATGTTATGAGGCTTCTAAATTGGTGGATTAATGAGTGCCCTTGATTAAAACTCATCAAAGGGTTGAAAATAGACTCAAAAGGGTCAAAAATCAAGTTGGGGTTTGAATTGGGTCAGACAAGGTTCAAGGGTGCAAGCCAAAATCAATCGGGACACAAAATCCCGTAGTGCTGGAACAGGGGGGCATGCGGCCGCATGCACCCCATACCATTCGACTGCATGGTCCAATTTTCATCAAGATGGTAAGCTGCTGCCTACCTTGTGAGGGCATGCCCAAAACACCATGCGAGGGCAAGGTCTACAGGCCTGAAAACCTCAATTTATGGCCTAGAATGAACCCAAACAACTCAAGCAAATCCAAAAGAGGTAAACCAACACTCAAAACACAATCGAAACTCTCCTGAAACTCTCCATCTTTGTGCCCTCATTTCACCCCCCCCACTCTCCAAAAACGGGATTTCTCTCTTCCATGGTTCCTCCACGAGTTCTTGAAGGTTCCTCCTTGGTTTCCATAGCTTCCTTCCTCCATTGTTGAAGCCAAGCCATAGGATTGAAGAGCTTGAAGAGTAGAACACTTCCAACCAAATAGTTTCTTCATTTGATTTCTTGTGTGTGATTTACAAATAAGTTACTCTTCTTCTTCTTGGTTTTGGTACTCATTGATCCTAAGGAAACAAAACTTATGCTTTTTGAGGTCAATGAGTACACATACTTGCCCTATATGCTTTCAACTTGTGTTTTGAACTTATGAACTTGTTAGAAACATATGTAGGATGATTTTATGATTATGGAAGCATGTTATTACCTTTCATCTTGTGTATTTAGGATTGTGAGCATGTTAGAAGCAATATTTTCATGTTTACTTGAAAAGGTGCTATATGAAAGTATCATAATTATGGCTTACTTAGTATGTTGGTATGTTGAGATGTGTTCTAGCCTTTATTTAGACACTATGCTGATCACATTGTAGTACTTCGGTTAGCTTGTAACCTAGTTGGACTTAGTAATGAACTTAGGATGATTTATAAAGCACATAGCTTCTAATCTCTAAAATTGGGAATGTGTATTAAAGACTCAACAAAGTCGACTCTAGGGAGGGTTGGAACATGTTGAACACTACTTTTAATCCCTACGAAGTTTGGACATCGTTTGGTCGAGTTTACTCAGTTATAAGTTTGGCCTAATTGTGTGCAATTGAGTTCGTTGTGATTATTTGGTTATGGGCAATTAATTGCCTTGACATGATTTATGGTAGAAATTAATAGCCTACTTGATCAGATAAGTTCGCTCTTGTCGAATTCGATCCTTATTTGTTTATGACGAGTAAATATCTACTTGTGCATCACATTGAGTCCAGCTAGCATTATTTGGTTTGATTTATATGTCATGGTGGGACGATGCATTGCCTTCACGAATTGTAAGATTCGTGTTTGCTATGGATCGCCGTACCTGGGACCTTACACACGCCTCCATTATGGGCCGCAGTGGGGAAGTAGCCCCTTTGCCGTATCAATACGTGCGTCACTGGCTTGCTAGTTAAATCGAGGGTTTCTCGGTATGTCGATGTACTCATTCACAATCATCGATGGCTCAAAAATGGGTTAACATAGTTTATTGCAGGAGCTACGTAACGGCCGGGTCTATATTATATCATACTTGTATGATTTACTACTCGCACTTATGTGAATAATGTGCTAAGTGATATTTGATGATCATGTTCCATACTTATGATAAATGTTATGCTATGACATGAACATGTCTTTTTAGTAGCTTACTAAGTCTTTATGACTTACTGTAACACCTCGGATTCTTGCATGAGCATTGTGTGCTTGCCTTCATGCATTCTTGATGTTCATGAGCATGTTTACTTAGTCTATATATGTTTTAGAATCATTTATAAGTCATTCATGAAGCTCTTAACATGTTTAGAATCGTGTTTGCATGCTTGTTGAATCGCCGGTTGAATTGCTTGTTAGTTCTCTTTCTTTCCCTCATTCGTTCGGATTGTTCGGGTGTTGTTTGAGGGTACTTGTGATGAGTTTTAAACTCATTTTTGTTGAGGTTTGAAACCCCATTGATTAGGCTAAGTGTTTGGGGGTCGTTTAGGTTGAATTCTGAGCCATTTTGGGTCTGCCGGGCTTGCCCTCGCAAGGTGGAATGACCTTCCCCCCGCAAGATAACCAGAAAATCACATGTTGAGAAACCTGAGAGCATGCGATCGCATGCCTTGGGGACCATGCGACCGCAAGGTCCCCCGAATCCTGAATTGCCCTGTTTTGCTACTTTGTGATTTTTACACCTAAACCCCTACCCAAAACCCTTTCTAAACCCCACCTAAACCTCCCTAACCCTCATTACTTGTGTCCTAACATCTCTAACAAGTTTTAAGAGTGGATTAAAGAGAGCTTTAGTGATCAATTAAGCCACAAAAATCAGATTTTAAGTAACCACAATACATTGACACTTGTCCCACTAAGTTTCTAACTCAATATACACCACATCTGAAGAGTTTGACCCTCATTTCTCTCCCTCACTCTCCAAAAACGGGATTCATCTCCCTCAAGCTTCTCCCATGGCTTCTTGAAGCTTTCATCTTGGTCTTCCTTCATTCCTCCTTCCATTGCTCAAGCCACCTCCATAGAAGTGAAGAGCTTGAAGAGTAGATCATTTCCTACCGAATAGATTTCTTCTTTGCTTTCTTGGGTGTAGAATACAAGTAAGTTACTTCTCTTCTTCTTTGTTTTAGTTCTCATTGACCCTAAGGAAAACAAAGCTTATGATGATTGAGGTCAATGAGGACACATATATGCTTTTTATGCCTTCATCTTGTGTTCTGAAAATATGAACTTGTTAGGAGCATGTATAGGAGGATTTTATGCTTAGTAAAGATTGTAATACTCTTTCATCTTGTTTATTTAAGATCATGAACATGTTAGAAATACTTATTTTATGTGTTGCTTGAAGAAGTGCTATATGAGAATGCCCTAATTTAAGCCTACATGATATGTTGTGAAGTTGTTATGTGTTCTATCCTCAAAATTGGAACCTATGATGAATATGAATCACATTACAATGTCTTCATGAATTTATGACCTAGACGAACTTAGTAATGGTCTAGGTTGAGTTATGAAGCACATAGCTTCAACTACCCCAAATTTGGAATTTTTAGTAAAGACTCAACGGAGTCGACTCTAGGGAAGATTTGAACATGTTGAACTCTAATTTCAATCCCTACGAAGTTTGGACACCGTTTGGTCGGGTTTACTCAAGTCTAAGTTGAGTTTAATTATGTGCAATTGAACCCGTTGTGATTATTTGGTTATGAGCAATTAATTGCCTTGACATGATTTATTGTAGAGATTAATACCCTACTTGGTCGGTCGAGTTCGCTCTTGTCGAATTCGATCATTATTTGGTCTTGACGAGTAAATATCTACTTGTGCATTGCATTAAGTCCAGCTGGCACTATTTGGTTTGATTTTTATGTCAGTGTAGGACGATGCATCGCCTTCACGAATTGAGAGATTCGTGCTCGCTATGGATCGCCGTACCTGGGACCTCACACACCCTTCCATTGTTGGCCGCAATGGAGAAGTAGCCCTTTTGCCGTAACAATACGTGTGTCATAGGCTGCTATTAGCCGGCGGAGTTCGGTATATCGATGCGAAGTCACGAGCATCGTAGTCACGATATTGGGTTAACAAACTTTATTGCAGGAGCTACAAAGCGACCGTGCCTATATCATATCCTACTTGTATGATTTATTTTCCGCACTTATGTGAATAACGTGCTTAGTGCTATATGATGAACATGAGCCATAATTGTGATAAACGTCATGCTATAACATGAACATGCATTTTTAGTAACTTACTAAGTCTTTATGACTTACCCTATTTGTTTGTTTTGTTTTCCTTAGATCCGGGCTAAGGAGACGGTTCACGCTAGATTCGCCATACCCGCGTTTGGTTGCTTGCGAGCTAGAAGGTTGTTCTTTTGGGATTTGTAGCTAGACTTTTGTTTTGGCAAGGACGTTGGGAAGCAAGTCACTTAGACTTGTCTCTGGGTTGTTGTTGTAGTATAACTTGAGTACTTAAGACTTATAATCTTTTGTGTGCCGACTTATATGTTGATGAGGACATCCCCAACAACAACAACTCAACACCTATGCCGACAACCATTGGACCGGTCACAAGAGCTCGAGCCAAGAAAATCCGTGAAGAAGTCAATAGCATGGTTCGTGAGACAATGGAGATGGAAGAACGAGCTATGAGCCATGGAGAAGAGACCCCAAAGGGTCAAAGGAAGGCTGGCGAGCGTGATCCAAGTCAAGAGGGCGATTACAAGACTTGTTATTACGAAGACACTTTCGGGAGACTTGCGGACGCAAGGTTATGGAGGGCTTGCGACCGCAAGGCCAAGTGATTCGGGCCGACTTTACGCCGACCTTGCGGACGCAAGGTGTCATGGGGCTTGCGGCCGCAAGGTCCCAGCCTAGTTTTCAGTTTTGTTAATTAGGGTTTTCTGCTAAACTTTACCCTAATTCAGTAGTACGACTTTTCAGCCTAGTTTAGGTATAAATAGGGGTTTTCTTTCATTGAATAGACAGTTTATGAGATTGTTATTTTGTGAGTTTTATCAAAACTTATTGGTTCTTCTTGAACTATTGAGAGTATACAGGTGTGAAGCTTGTGTGTTCTTCTTTGACTTATCAATTGATTCTTCCATATCAATTGTGGCGTCTATCACTATACTTAGGTTCTTCAATTGCTTCGATTGCGGGTTGCGGCTGTACATGCCAAGGTTCCTGTCGTGCTAATTGTTGGGTCGAGTGTCATCCCAAACATCCTTCGATCCCTAGCTTCCGCCGCGTGAGTAAATCGCTCTTCAACGAAGCCTTCCGAGAAGATCGTATCATTTTGGTATCAGAGCAAAGGTTCGTCCATAATCTATCCTGTCTTTAAATTGTTCTTAATTAGTTATCTGTTTTCTTTCTCTTCTTCCTTCGAACTAGGATCATCAATCCTACGTTTGTTCTTCATTATTCGTGTTTTATTTGTTCTTTCAAACCCTACCACTTTCTAGGGTTATAAACTCAAAAAAAAAAAAAATTGTTATTTTGCTGCCTGATCAAATTCGGTAGTGAGACAAAAAAAAAAAAAAAAAGAGTACAAATCTCCTGACAAAAAAATTTTGGGAGAAAAGGAAAGGGACCTTACCAGTGACCGAATTGAAGGTTAGATTGTGATACAAAAAAAAAATTGAAATTTCTTGTTCGGTTCACTAGCATTCAGTTCATCGTCTTGTTCATCATGCATTTTGGACAGTTTTAAAAAAAAAAATTTATTATTTCGGATCAAAATTGTGGATTCGAAAATTGAATATTCTGATCAAAAGCTTTCTAAACGTTGTGCGTCTTCGTTTCTTCAAATTTCTTACTCTTTAATTGATTCTCTATACGTTATCAATTGTTGAGTCTTGTGTTGAACTGCCACTTGATTTGCACTTGTTAATACTTGATAGTTCTTTTAGAACCCTAAAGTTTTGATTTGAGTGATTAAAATCTTTTGTGTGATACACGAGTGGAGAGATACACGTAAGGGAGTTTTGTGAGGAATTAAAAATGGCTAATGATAATAAATTGTTCATGGAAGCTATGATGGCTAAAATGGAAAAGATGATGAGGGAGCAAAAGGAGGAGATGCATGAGGTGATGGGTAAGATGAGTGAGGAGTTTAATGAAAAACTTGATGTGATAGGTAGTGCGAGTAAGAGGCAAAGTCCAGTTGAACCTAAACGTAATCTAGAGGAAGAGTTTGAAGGAGAGAATTGGGACTCAAATGATAGGAGAGACAGGAATAGATGGGGAGGAAATAGAGAAGATAATAATTTGAATGGGATAAAATTGAAGGTGCCTACTTTCACGGGTAAAAATGATCCAGAATTATACCTAGAGTGGGAGATGAAGATGGAGAGAATTTTTGGGTGCCATAACTATTCTGACTTGAAGAAAGTCAAACTAGCCGCCATTGAAATTTCCGACTATGCTGCGGTTTGGTGGGAAAAGATGAGGGTGGATAGAGCGAGATATAGGGAACCTCAAGTTGAGACTTGGGAGGAGATGAAAAGATTGATGAGAAAACGGTACATACCATCTCATTATTATAGGGACCTACACCAAAAATTACAAACCTTGAGGCAAGGTACTAAGAGTGTAGAGGAGTACTACAAGGAGATGGAGGTTGCTATGATTAGGGCACACATAGAGGAGGATAGTGAGGCGACCATGGCACGTTTTCTAATGGGGTTGAATAAGGAGATTGCCAATGTAGTGGAGTTGCAGTCGTATGTTGACATTAATGAATTAGTTCAAAAATCCATTAAAGTGGAGCAACAACACAAGAGGAGGGGTAATGCACGGGTTTTCCCTAACTCTAATTGGAAGTCTAATTATGGGAATCAAAAGGAAGATAAAACTGTTGTGAAGTCTAGGTTTGAAACACCAAAGGTTACAGCATCTACACCTACTTCTACTTCAAAACCCGAACACACTAGAACCAAGACAAGAGACATTCGATGTTACAAGTGTCAAGGTATGGGGCACTTTGCCAATGAGTGTGTGAACAAGAAGGTGATGGTTATGAGGGAGAATGGAGAGTTCTCATCCGAGGATGAGGTGGAGGCGTGTTCACAAATACCACCTTTAGAGGAGGTTGAGGAGGTTGAGGAGGAGATAGTAGATAGGGTGAGTTTGGTGACTAGGAGGGTAATGAATGTCCAAGTTAGAGAGGAGGATGAGACTTTGCAAAGGGAGAACATATTTCATACTCGTTGTCAAGTGAAGGGTAGAAATTGTGGAGTGATCATAGATGGGGGTAGTTGCACTAATGTGGCTAGTACTACCATGGTTATGAAATTGGAGTTACCTTTGATTCGACATCCGAAACCATACAAATTGCAATGGTTGAATGATAGTGGAGAGGTGAAGGTGAATAAGCAAGTGATGGTACAATTCAGAATTGGGAGATATGAGGATGAGGTGTTATGTGATGTGGTGCCTATGCAGGCGAGTCATATGCTGCTAGGGAGGCCTTGGCAGTTTGATAGGAGAGTTCACCATGATGGGTACACGAACAAGTACTCATTTGTTTTCAACAACAAAAATTTCATACTTGCACCACTTTCTCCAAAGCAAGTATATGAAGATCAGCTTAGTATACAAAAGAGTGCGGCTTGTGAGGAAAAGAACATAGAGATAAAAGAAGCCGAACAAAAGGAGAGAATGAGAGAAAACAAGAGTGAGGGGCTGGCTGAAAACATGAGAGATAGTAGTGAGATAGCCAGGCAAAAGGAGAGCAAAGTGAGCAATAAAAATATAAAAGAGAGAAATGAGGGGAAAAACCAAGAGAGAAAAGATAAGAGTTTCTATGCTAGGGCAAGTGAGGTAAACAAGGCAATGTTTCTTAACAGGCCCATGATCGTACTTATGTATCGAGAGGCATATTTGAGTACTAACGATGATTTACTTAATTCTTTGCCTAGTTGTATATCTCATGTCATACAGGTTTATGAGGACGTGTTTCCTGAAGAGATTCCGAGTGGGTTACCTCCAGTTAGAGGTATTGAACATCAAATTGATTTTGTACCTGGAGCATCAATTCCTAACCGACCAGCCTATAGAAGTAATCCCGAGGAAACTAAGGAGCTTCAAAGGCAAGTTGATGAGCTCTTGATCAAAGGACAAATAAAGGAAAGCATGAGTCCTTGTGCAGTACCAGTCTTGTTGGTACCAAAGAAAGATGGATCTTGGAGGATGTGCGTGGATTGTCGAGCCATAAATAACATCACGGTAAAGTATCGCTTTCCTATTCCTAGATTAGAGGATATGCTTGATGAATTGCATGGTGCTCGATATTTTACAAAACTTGATTTAAAACAAGGATACCATCAGATTAGGATTAAAGAGGGAGATGAGTGGAAAACCGCTTTTAAGACTAAACATGGATTGTATGAATGGTTAGTTATGCCTTTTGGGTTAACTAATGCACCTAGTACTTTCATGAGATTAATGAACCACATCTTACGTGCATACATTGGTAGATTTGTAGTAGTATACTTTGATGACATTTTAATTTATAGCAAAGACTTGGATGAGCATGTTAATCATTTGAAATCTGTTTTAGATGTTTTGCGAAAAGAAAGGTTATTTGCTAATCTTAAAAAGTGTACTTTTTGCACGGATAGTCTGGTTTTCCTTGGCTTTGTTGTTAGTTCACAGGGAATTCAGGTTGATGAAGAAAAGGTGAGAGCTATACAAGAATGGAAGAGCCCAACGAATGTTGGAGAAGTTAGAAGTTTTCATGGACTTGCTAGTTTCTATAGAAGGTTCGTGAAAGATTTCAGCAGTATTGCTGCTCCCTTGACCGAGGTAATAAAGAAAAGTGTGGGATTTAAGTGGGGAGAAGAACAAGAGAAAGCGTTCGTGACGCTCAAGGAGAGACTAACAAATGCACCACTTCTTGTCCTACCAAATTTTGAGAAAGCATTTGAGATAGAGTGTGATGCATCCGGCATTGGGATTGGAGCAGTCTTGATGCAAGAGGGTAAACCAATTGCATACTTCAGCGAGAAGCTAAGTGGGGCATCGTTGAATTATCCTACTTACGACAAGGAGTTGTATGCTTTGGTGCGTGCTTTAGAGACATGGCAACACTACCTGTGGCCTAAGGAGTTTGTCATTCACACGGATCATGAGACATTGAAGCATTTAAAGGGACAACACAAGCTGAACCGACGACATGCAAGATGGATGGAATTCATCGAGACGTTTCCTTATGTCATCCGGTACAAGAAAGGTAAAGAGAATGTGGTAGCCGACGCCCTTTCTCGAAGGTACACTTTAATTTCTGCTTTAGATGCTAGAATTCTAGGATTCGAACATATTAAGCAATTGTATCATGATGACCTTGATTTTAATGAAGAGTATAAAAATTGTGAAAGAATTGCATGTGGAAAGTACTATAGGTATGAGGATTTTCTGTTTAGGGAGAATAAACTTTGTATACCTCATTGTTCCTTGAGAGACTTGCTAGTGAAAGAATCCCATGGTGGGGGATTAATGGGTCATTTTGGGGTGGCTAAGACTTTGTCAGTGCAAGAACATTTCTTTTGGCCACACATGAAACGAGATGTAGAGAGAATTTGTGGGAGGTGTGTGACTTGCTTACAAGCTAAGTCAAGGGTGCAAGCCCATGGGTTGTACATGCCTCTACCTATTCCAGATCATCCTTGGGTGGATATATCCATGGACTTTGTGTTAGGGATGCCTAGAACCAAACATGGGAGTGATTCTATATTTGTGATAGTTGATAGGTTTTCGAAAATGGCACACTTTGTACCTTGTCACAAAACCGATGATGCTTCACATATTGCGAATTTGTTCTTTCGTGAAATTGTTAGACTCCATGGCATGCCTAGGACTATCGTTTCCGATAGAGACTCCAAGTTCCTTAGCTACTTTTGGAAGACCTTGTGGGGTAAGCTTGGCGAAACTTTTATTTTCTACTACATGTCACCCCCAAACCGATGGTCAAGCGGAAGTTGTTAATAGGACATTATCTGCATTGTTGCGTTCTATACTTTCCAAGAATTTAAAAGCTTGGGAAGACTGTTTGCCTCATATTGAATTTGCATATACTAGAACTGTTCATTCAGCCACTAAATATTCTCCATTTGAACTTGTTTATGGTTTTAATCCGCTAACTCCTTTGGATTTATCACCATTACCTGCTTCTGAGTTTGTGAATATAGATGGCAAAGCAAAAGCAGAATTTGTTAGAAAGTTGCATGAGAAGGCAAGGCTCAACATTGAGCGAAGGACGGAACAATACGCAAAACAAGCCAACAAGGGAAGGAAACACTTGGTGTTTGAACCGGGTGATTGGGTTTGGTTGCATATGCGGAAAGAAAGATTTCCCCAAACGGAAGTCAAGTTGATGCCAAGAGGCGATGGACCATTTCAAGTCTTTGGAGCGAATCAATGACAATGCTTACAAATTGGATCTTCCAGGTGAGTATAATGTTAGTGCTACTTTTAATGTTGCTGATTTGCGTCCGTATGATGTAGGTGATTTGAGGACAAATCCTTTTCAAGAGGGAGGGAATGATGAGGACATCCCCAACAACAACAACTCAACACCTATGCCGACAACCATTGGACCGGTCACAAGAGCTCGAGCCAAGAAAATCCGTGAAGAAGTCAATAGCATGGTTCGTGAGACAATGGAGATGGAAGAACGAGCTATGAGCCATGGAGAAGAGACCCCAAAGGGTCAAAGGAAGCTGGCGAAGCGTGATCCAAGTCAAGAGGGACGATTACAAGACTTGTTATTGCGAAGACACTTTTCGGAGACCTTGCGGACGCAAGGTTATGGAGGGCTTGCGACCGCAAGGTCAAGTGATTTCGGGCCGACTTTCTGCCGACCTTGCGGACGCAAGGTGTCATGGGGCTTGCGACCGCAAGGTCCCCCGAACTGCCGTTTTTCAATTTTGTTAATTAGGGTTTTCTGCTAAACTTTACCCTAATTCAGTAGTACGACTTTTCAGCCTAGTTTAGGTATAAATAGGGGTTTTCTTTCATTGAATAGACAGTTTATGAGATTGTTATTTTGTGAGTTTTATCAAAACTTATTGGTTCTTCTTGAACTATTGAGAGTATACAGGTGTGAAGCTTGTGTGTTCTTCTTTGACTTATCAATTGATTCTTCCATATCAATTGTGGCGTCTATCACTATACTTAGGTTCTTCAATTGCTTCGATTGCGGGTTGCGTACATGCCAAGGTTCTGTCGTGCTAATTGTTTGGTCGAGGTGTCATCCCCCGCAAACATCCTTCGATCCCTAGCTTCCGCCGCGTGAGTAAATCGCTCTTCAACGAAGCCTTCCGAGAAGATCGTATCATATGTCGAGCTTGTTTATATAGTATTGGTTCACTACAGTTTCTTTCGCTTAACACTCTTTTATGATATTGTTGTTATTGTTGTCTCCGGCATGTTGTGGCCGTTGAGGATATTATATGCATGTGTTAAATTGTAGTAGTTGTTGGGTTCCGGCTGTAACGTCGCCGATGACTTGTTTATTTTAAGTTATTTTCTGGCCAAGTGTAGCCGAGTTGTTATTTGTATGCGATGTTGCGCCATATGAATTTTATAATCCTACTTATGCATGCTTGTATATTGCCTATTTGGACGGCACGACTTGGGATCTCGCATTGGGGTCCGGGTCGGGCTGTCACACTTGGTATCAGAGCTATAGGTTAGCTGTCGGCCAGGATAGGTTCCATGGCCTAGGTGGGTTGGTTATTTGTGTGTTGATTCTAACGTCGAGTGAATTCTTGTAGGGGTTCGATTGAGAATCCTAGGGATGACAATGGTCGTGGTGGTAGAGGTAGGCCCAGAGAGGTCGAGGCCGAGGTCGAGGTACCGCCGCCACGTAACTGTGGGTCCGGATATGGCAGAGTTACACCGTAGATTGATGGCTTTTCTGGCAGGGGCGGGCCAAGGAGGTCAAGCTGAGGGAGCACCACCACCACCACCTCGAAAGGAGGAAGTTGTACCACCAACCAGACCAAGGAATGACACCACTCTTTTAGAAAGATTCCTTAAGTTGAAGCCTAGTGCATTTCTTAGGGAGCCGAAACCTAGGGAGGCTGAGTTGTGGATGGAAGAGATGATCAAGCTACTATCTATGTTGGGATGTACCGATGAGGAGAGAGTTATGTTAGCGACTTTCAAGTGTAACGGAGCCGCCGAGCACTGGTGGAATGTGTTGAAGGAAAGTTGGGAAATGCAACAAGTTCCTATTACTTGGGCTAATTTTCAAAGGGAGTTTAAAAATGAGTATGTGCCGGACGTAGTTCGCAACAAAAGGGAGAAAGAATTTTATGATCTTGAGCAGTGTAGTATGACTGTAGCGGAGTATTCCGCGAAGTTCACCGAGTTGAGCCGTTATTGCACGTATTTGATTCCTACTGAAGCACGGAGGACTCATAAGTTTGTTAAGGGGTACGTTGAGGACTGAATTTAGGACGCAGATTCTAGCACTTAAGCTCACTGATTATCGGAGTGCAGTTGATCGGGCTTATGAGGTGGAGCAGGATATTGAGGAGCACCGAAGCAAGAATAATTCTAGTAATGCACGACAGACCACTCAAAACACTAATCAAGGGAATAATTCAGGTAACAGGAGAGGATACCAAGGCAACCGTGATAGGAGAGGTGGAGGCCAAGGTAGGCCACAGTCTGGGAAGCAAGGCAACAATACTTCTTCATCTCAAGGGCAACAAGGTCAGCGTAGTGGGAGTATGACTTGCAGTTATTGTCAGAAGGTAGGTCACACAGTTGATTGGTGTTGGGCAAAGTTAGGAAAGTGTACTCTTTGTGGAGATGGTACTCATTTTAGGAAGGAGTGCCCGAAAGCTGGGGCAGCTCAACTGGGGAATGTGGCTCAGTCTGGAGCCAAGAGGAGTGTAGATGGGAAACCTAAGGTGCAGGGCCGTGTGTTTGCGCTTGATCAGCGCGAGGTTCAGGGGTCTACGGCAGTGATAGGAGGTACTCTTTCTATATTTGATCATAAGGCTCGAGTTCTCATAGATCCAAGGTCTTCACATTCTTATGTTGCTTCGCACTTTGTTGAGAATCTATGTGTACTGCCTCAACCTTTGCCATATTTGCTTGAAGTGCCTACCTCGCTTGGGGAATATATGCTCGCATCTGAAGTGTTTAAATCTTGTGATGTATTGGTGGGTGACCACACTTTGCATGCGGACTTGGTAGTTCTACCTATACGTGATTTTGATGTGATTCTCGGTATGGACTAGTTATGTGCTTATCATGCTTTAGTTGACTGCCATAAAAAGCGGGTTACTTTTTCTATGCCGGGTGTGCCTGAATTTACATTTGTGGGTGATCATGCATCGAGTGGCTTTCATTTTATTTCTGCTCTAAGGGCTAGAAAATTATTGTCTCAAGGGTGTACGGGTTATCTTGCATGCGTTGTTGGTAAGAGGAAGTCTTCACCAAAATTAGAAGAGGTTCCGGTAGTATGTGAGTTTCCCGATGTATTTTCTACCGACCATGCTATGCCACCCGATACAGAGATAGAATTTTGTATTGAGCTTATTCCGGGGACTTCACCAATTTCTAAGGCACCGTATAGGATGGCGCCTGCGGAGCTTAAGGAGTTGAAAATTCAGTTGCAAAAACTTTCAGAGATTGGCTTTATTAAACTGAGTGTGTCGCCTTGGGGCGCACCGGTCTTATTTGTGAGGAAGAAAGATGGGAGTTTGCGGTTATGCATAGATTATCGGGAATTGAATAAGGTGACCATTAAGAATAAATACCCACTACCCCACATTGATGATCTTTTTGACCAATTGCAAGGGTCAATTGTGTATTCTAAGCTTGATTTAAGATGGGGTTACTATCAATTGAAGGTTAGAGAGGAAGACATTCCAAAGACAGCTTTTCGCACTAGATATGGGCACTTTGAATTTGTAGTGATGCCGTTTGGGTTGACGAATGCACCAGCGGTGTTTATGGATTTGATGAATCGTGTCTTTCATAGCTATCTTGATTGCTTCGTGGTAGTCTTTATTGATGATATCCTAGTGTATTCAAAATCTCGGGAGGAGCATGAGAAACACTTGAGGATTGTCTTGTCTATTCTTCGGGAGAAACAGCTTTATGCGAAGTTTAGCAAATGTGCCTTTTGGCTTGAGGAAGTATCATTCTTGGGGCATATAGTTTCTAGCGCCAGGATAGCCGTTGATCCTTCTAAGGTTGAAGCGGTGATGAATTGGAAGAGACCTAGTTCAGTTACCGAGGTTCGGAGTTTCTTGGGTCTAGCGGGTTATTACCGGAGATTTATTGAGAGATTTTCTCGGATTGTAACTCCTATGACTAGATTGACACAAAAGAATATGCCATTTGTTTGGAGCGAGAAATGTGAGGCTAGTTTCCAAGAGCTTAAGAAGCGGTTGACGATGGCACCTATTTTGGCCTTGCCTAGTGGAGGAGATAATTTTGTGATTTATAGCGATGCTTCTAAGGAAGGTTTGGGTTGTGTGCTGATGCAAAACGGAAGAGTTATCGCCTATGCGTCGAGGAAGTTGTCTACCCATGAACAGAATTATCCAACGCATGATTTAGAGTTGGCTGCGATTATTTTTGCGTTGCATAAATGGAAACATTACTTATATGGGGCTAAGTTTGAGATCTTTACCGACCACAAAAGCTTGAAGTATTTGTTTTCTCAAAAAGAGTTGAACATGAGGCAAAGAAGATGGATGGAGAAATTAAAAGATCATGATTGTACTATTTTGTATCATCCGGGGAAGGCAAATGTAGTAGCGGATGCCTTGAGTAGGAAAGTTCACATGTCTTGTATGATGGTTAGAGAATGGAAGATGTTGGAAGATTTGCGAGATTGGGGTCCTAGCATTTATGATAGAGGTGTGATTTTTGCAAATGTTCGTGCTACGCCAGTTTTATTTGGAAAGATTAAAGAAGCGCAAGGGAATGATCTGGAGTTGAAGAAAATTATTGATGGGTTGGCTGAGAATGTATCACCTGATTTTGTGATTACTAGTGAGGGTACTTTGACATTTCGAGGTAGAATTTGTGTTCCTGCTAATAATGAATTGAAGAGGCTAGTTCTTGATGAGGCTCATAAAACGAGGTATACCATTCACCCGGGGAGCACGAAGATGTATTTGGATTTGAAAAGACAATTTTGGTGGAAAGGCATGAAGAGGGAAATTGTGGAGTATGTATCGAGATGCTTGACTTGCCAACAGGTTAAGGCTGAACATCAAAGGCCTGCGGGATTTCTACAACCACTTGAGATTCCTGAATGGAAATGGGAGTTTATCACTATGGATTTTGTGACGGGGTTACCGCGCATGCGGAGAGGATTTAATGCAGTTTGGGTTATAGTTGACAGATTGACTAAGTCTGCACACTTCATCCTGATTGCGATCACTTATTCATTGACTCAGTTGGCAGCCTTGTACATTCAGGAGATTGTGAGACTTCATGGCGTACCTGTGAGTATTGTGTCCGATAGAGATCCGAGGTTTACATCTAGATTTTGGAGGTCGTTGCAGGAGGCTTTGGGAACAGATTTGAAATTCAGTACAACTTTTCATCCTCAAACAGATAGTCAGTCTGAGCGGTTGATTCAGATTTTGGAGGATATGCTGCGAGCTTGTGCCGTGGATTTTAAGGGAAGCTGGGATTCTCACTTACCTTTAGCCGAGTTTGCGTATAATAACAGCTATCAGTCGAGTATTAAGATGGCGCCGTATGAAGCATTGTATGGGTGTAAGTGTAGATCACCAATTTGTTGGGACGAAGTTGGAGAGGCGAAACTTTGGGGTTCCGAGTTAGTGCAACAGTTGGTTGAGAGCGTGAAGTTGATTAGAGATAGACTTCGCACCGCTCAAAGTCGACAAAAGAGTTACGCGGATAATCGTAGAAGGGATCTTGAGTTTCAAGTGGGAGATTTCGTATTCTTGAAGGTGTCACCAAGAAGGGGTACGAAGAGATTCGGCAAGAAAGGGAAGCTTACACCGAGGTACATTGGCCCATTTGAGATTCTTGAGAAAGTTGGGTCTTTCGCTTATCGAGTTGCATTACCACCTTCACTTTCGGAGATTCATAATGTCTTCCATGTTTCCATGTTGCGAAAGTATTTGAAAGATGAGTCCATGTACATGAATATGAGGAGATAACCTTTGAGCCGGATATGTCTTATGTTGAAAAGCCCGTGAAGATTTTGGATACCAAAGAGCAAGTGCTACGAACCAAGAGAATTCCCTTAGTCAAAGTCCTTTGGAGAAATCACAACATTGAGGAAGCGACTTGGGAAACGGAGGTGGAGATGCGCGAGAAGCATCCTCCTTTAGGGACTAAATTCCTAAAGGAGGGGAGAGTGTAACACCCCGGATTCTTGCATGAGCATTGTGTGCTTGCCTTCATGCATTCTTGATGTTCATGAGCATGTTTACTTAGTCTATATATGTTTTAGAATCATTTATAAGTCATTCATGAAGCTCTTAACATGTTTAGAATCGTGTTTGCATGCTTGTTGAATCGCCGGTTGAATTGCTTGTTAGTTCTCTTTCTTTCCCTCCTTCGTTCGGATTGTTCGGGTGTTGTTTGAGGGTACTTGTGATGAGTTTTAAACTCATTTTTGTTGAGGTTTGAAACCCCATTGATTTGGCTAAGTGTTTGGAGGTCTTTTAGGTTGAATTCTGAGCCATTTTGGGTCTGCCGGGCTTGCCCTCGCAAGGTGGAATGACCTTCCCCCCGCAAGAAAACCAGAAAATCACATGTTGAGAAACCTGAGAGCATGCGGTCGCATGCCTTGGGGACCATGCGACCGCAAGGTCCTCATGAATTGCCTGTTTTCTTTGCTTTGTGATTTTTACACCTAAACCCCTATCCAAAACCCTTTCTAAACCCCACCTAAACCTCCCTAACCCTCATTACTTGTGTCCTAACATCTCTAACAAGTTTTAAGAGTGGATTAAAGAGAGCTTTAGTGATCAATTAAGCCACAAAAATCAGATTTTAAGTAACCACAATACATTGACACTTGTCCCACTAAGTTTCTAACTCAATATACACCACATCTGAAGAGTTTGACCCTCATTTCTCTCCCTCACTCTCCAAAAACGGGATTCATCTCCCTCAAGCTTCTCCCATGGCTTCTTGAAGCTTTCATCTTGGTCTTCCTTCATTCCTCCTTCCATTGCTCAAGCCACCTCCATAGAAGTGAAGAGCTTGAAGAGTAGATCATTTCCTACCGAATAGATTTCTTCTTTGCTTTCTTGGATGTAGAATACAAGTAAGTTACTTCTCTTCTTCTTTGTTTTAGTTCTCATTGACCCTAAGGAAAACAAAGCTTATGATGATTGAGGTCAATGAGGACACATATATGCTTTTTATGCCTTCATCTTGTGTTCTGAAAATATGAACTTGTTAGGAGCATGTATAGGAGGATTTTATGCTTAGTAAAGATTGTAATACTCTTTCATCTTGTTTATTTAAGATCATGAACATGTTAGAAATACTTATTTTATGTGTTGCTTGAAGAAGTGCTATATGAAAATGCCCTAATTTAAGCTTACATGATATGTTGTGAAGTTGTTATGTGTTCTATCCTCAAAATTGGAACCTATGATGAATATGAATCACATTACAATGCCTTGATGAATTTATGACCTAGACGAACTTAGTAATGGCCTAGGTTGAGTTATGAAGCACATAGCTTCAATTATACCAAATTTGGAATTTTTAGTAAAGACTTAACGGAGTCGACTCTAGGGAAGATTTGAACATGTTGAACTCTAATTTCAATCCCTACGAAGTTTGGACACCGTTTGGTCGGGTTTACTCAAGTCTAAGTTGAGTTTAATTATGTGCAATTGAACTCGTTGTGATTATTTGGTTATGAGCAATTAATTGCCTTGACATGATTTATTGTAGAGATTAATACCCTACTTGGTCGGTCGAGTTCGCTCTTGTCGAATTCGATCATTATTTAGTCTTGACGAGTAAATATCTACTTGTGCATTGCATTAAGTCCATCTGGCACTATTTGGTTTGATTTTTATGTCAGGGTAGGACGATGCATCGCCTTCACGAATTGAGATATTCGTGCTCGCTATGGATCGCCGTACCCGGACCTCACACACCCCTCCATTGTTGGCCGCAATGGGGAAGTAGCCCCTTTGCCGTAACAATACGTGCGTCACAGGCTACTATTAGCCGGCGGAGTTTGGTATATCGATGCGAAGTCACGAGCATCATAGTCACGATATTGGGTTAACAAATTTTATTGCAGGAGCTACGAAGCGGCCGTGCCTATATCATATCCTACTTGTATGATTTATTTTCCGCACTTATGTGAATAACGTGCTAAGTGCTATATGATGAACATGAGCCATAATTGTGATAAACGACATGCTATAACATGAACATGCATTTTTAGTAACTTACTATGTCTTTATGACTTACCCTATTTGTTTGTTTTGTTTTCCTTAGATCCGGGCCAAGGAGACGGTTCACGCTAGATTCGCCATACCCGCGCTTGGTTGCTTGCGAGCTAGAAGGTTGTTCTTTTGGGATTTGTAGCTAGACTTTTGTTTTGGCAATGACGTTGGGAAGCAAGTCACTTAGACTTGTCTCTGGGTTGTTGTTGTAGTATAACTTGAGTACTTAAGACTTATAATCTTTTGTGTGCCGACTTATATGCCGAGCTTGTTTATATAGTATTGGTTCACTACAGTTTCTTCCGCTTAACACTCTTTTATGATATTGTTGTTATTGTTGTCTCCGGCATGTTGTGGCCGTTGAGGATATTATATGCATGTGTTAAATTGTAGGAGTAGTTGTTGGGTTCCAGCTGTAACGTCGCCGATGACTTGTTTATTTTAAGTTATTTTCCGGCCAAGTGTAACCGAGTTGTTATTTGTATGCGATGTTGCACCACATGAATTTTATAATCCTACTTACGCATGCTTGTATCTTGCCTATTTGGACGGCACGACTTGGGATCTCGCATTGGGGTCCGGGTCGGGCTGTCACACTTACCCTCTTTGTTTGTTTTGTTTTCCTTGGATCCGAGCCAAGGAGAAGGTCCTCGTTAGATTCACCGTGCCCGAGCTAGATAACTATTGAGCTTGGAGGTTGTACTTTTGAGACTATGTATAGTTAGTCTTTTATTTTGGGTTTTTGTGTTGTTGTATAACTCTTGAGACTTGACTTGGGTTTTTGTGTTGTTGTATAACTCTTGATATTCGATACTTATAATCTTTTGTAGGCCGACATCTATGTCGAGCTTTGTTTATATGTTATGGTTCACTACATCTCATTCCGTTTATTACTCTTTTAACGTATTATTGTTATTGTTGTCTTTGGCATGTTGTGGCCGTTGAGGTTATTATTATGCATGTGTTATAATTGTAGGAGTAGTTGTTGGGTTCCGACTGTAACGTCGCCGAAGACTTGTTTATTTTATGTCATTTTCCGGCCAAATGTAGCTGAGTTGTTATTCGTATGCGATGTTGCGCCATGTGAAATTTTATATTCTTACTTGCGAATGCTTGTCTCTTGTTTATTTGGGCGGTCCGACTTGGGATTTCGTATTGTAATCCGGGTCGGGGTGCCACATCCATTTGACCATTCTATGTTGCATAGGAACTATGAAGGTGTTCTCTTTTTCTTCAACAAGAATATTGACCAAACTCGCTCTTATTCTTCAATTTTTTCTGCTGATAATATTAGTAGCTTTGGTCTTCCTCAACCTCTAGCAATCTTGTTGTACTGAGCTTATTGCACTACCTCTAGCAATCTTGTTGTACTGAGATTATTACACTTCCTCTACCTGACAAGGACATTGGTTATACCACACTCACTCCTATTTCCCTTTTCCGAGCTGCCACTTTCATCAAGCATACGATTGTTCCAACCAATCAAGATTGCATCAAAAAGGTTTAGTTTAGTACCATGTTGCACATGCACCTTATATTTTAAAATATGGCTCAAAAGTCCTTTATAACCCATGCTCTTCCTCCCAGAGGTCGTCATGCATTCTTGTTGGTTAGAGCTCAGTAACTTCCTAACAAAACGTAGGATTAAGCAAACTAGACTGATTGCTCGCCCCAAATCGCAAAGAAAGTTGTTACAGCACTTGCTACAATATTGCCCACCCTGATTTATGCCACCAGGAATAACCACCAACTTAAATTGCCAAAACTGTTAGCATAAACCTTATTTTAATTTTATTTTTTTTTATAAAAGAAGAATATATTTAAGTCTATATTTAACTTTAAGCCATAAGGTATAAAACCTCAATCATACCACATTTTTGTCAAATGGTACTTACCAGCCAGTAAGGCATCTAATTAAAGGATCAACCAAAGGTCAAACTTTCATGAATGGCGTACAAATGATTAACTCCATCTATTTGTAAAAGAAAATTTAGATTTCTCCAGTACTATACTCCACAGAGAAAAGGCTTGCCCATTTTGTACAGACTCTTCTGTTCCTTATTACATATCTGTATCAGCTGGATATGACATGCATAAGGAAATGGGATGTGTACAAATTGAAGAGTGAGATTTATCATTCTATCTGCAAAAAAATATTCATCAAACCTCTCTCTTTGCATTACATGTTCACAGTCACTTTTGTCGAGTGAGATTTCTCAAGTGAAGAATGTTGTCCCACTGTTATTTCTCAAGTAAACCATAGCAAAGGCATCTAATTTACAGCTTTGACCAAGAATCTTACCTTACTAGCATGGTTAGGATGAAGGGAATTAGAGGATCTACAGCCATATTCACAGACCCACTGAATCAAGGTTTTAGCCTACTGTTTATGTCCAAGAGGAATGCATGTTTTATCTCTGTGCTACTATTAGATTCCGCACCTGGAAGTATGCCGAAGCTACCTTCTTTCAAGCAGGTAGGAAGTCTTTTGATGTCATCTGCTATCAAGGTAAGAATGGCACTTGTTTTCAGTGGCTGGAACGCAGTAGAGGCAGATTCCACAAAGTAGTATTATCCTTAGTTGAAATTTTATGGGTGTGTGACTGGATGGCTAAGGCTTCCTCAATCAGAGAGGTATTCTGGAAGAAGTTATCAGGGAAGAGACGTGAGGTGATGGTGGCAAAGGAATGGAATCCTCAAGGTTTCTTTTTGTGCATCTCGGCCAAAGGGATTGGGGAGTCCCTCGAAGATTTTTATTCCGGCAGTGGTCAATGATGGAGGTTGGGACATGGCAGCAGGAAAGGTTATAAGATTTGCTCAGTCAAAGCTCGAACCAGAGAGGCAGACAAAAACGTACAGATAAGTGGCGGAAATTCATCCTTGGCCAAATTTAGATTTGGTAGTCTCGAACAGAGGGGAGGGTGTTAAGGCCGACTTCGTAGTAGAAGAGAACTCATGCAGGGGTAATTTGGAATTTCTGAACAGGTGCCTGGTAGGCTGGGTGAATGATAAGCTGGTCCATCTTCCAATGAAGTTCAAAGGTGGGTTAACTCTAAATTGAAGTCTCCAGGGGGTGAATGATAAGCTGGTCCATCTTCCAATGAAGTTCAAAGGTGGGTTAACTCTAAATGGAAGTCTCCAGGGGGTGTTAAAGTGAAGGAGATGAGCGAGCCTTATTTCCTTTTCGAATTTCCCTCCAGGGAAGAAGCTACTCGCATCCTGAACAAGAGAGAATGGTTTTACTACAAAATTCCGCAGGTCCTCGATAGATGGAGACCGACTGGGCGCTGTCTAAGAAAGGATCGCAAACCGAGTGAATTTTGGATCAGGGTTTTGGGCCTTCCTCTACATTTGTGGGGTAAGGAAGTGTTCGAAAATATTGGGCAGATGTGTGGGGGTTTTGTGGCAGTGGATGAAGCTACCGAGAAGAGGTTGGATCTTAGATGGGCACGCATCTTAGTGAAGCTTAGTGAGAATTTACCGGCCTGCATTTGATTAGGAGTGGGGGATAGTGTGTTCTCCGTCCCGATATGGGCTGAAACGGTGGTGTTCTACCACCCTCAATAGTTGCGAGGCAACGATGGCAGATCTGGTAGGTTTCCGACGGGATCGAGAGGTGGGGGGAACAGTGGTGGTCACGCGCGTAGTGGGGAAGAGAAGAATTCAGGTTATCGTACTAATTTTGGTAGCGTTAAGCCGGATGTATTCAGAAAAAGCTGGGGGAGTACATGGGGAGCAGATAATTCGAAATTCAAATTCAATAGTGAAAACAAAAGGTCTAATAATATAAAGAATTGGGCCAAGGGTGATATTAAGGGGCAGCAGTGTATTAAAGGCCCACGGAGCAAAGATAAGCCCGTAAAGGGTGTTTGGGTGGCCCGAAAACAAGGGGTAAAGGATAGTGGGAAGGATAAGTCAGTTGAGCCCAACGGTAATGGGGCTGAGCCTTCAAACAGTTTTTTGTGTGGGGGGATTTTGACATAGGGGGTGATGGGTTTGGTCAGGCTCCAGCCAGGGTGTGGGTGGAGAGTTTAGTGGACTGAATTCACCTAGAGCCCAAGATCGAGTTTCAGCAGATAAGGTCAACTCGTTTGAAACTACAGGGAATGTTGCAAGTCGAGAATTTAATAGCTCTCAAGAAGGTTCCGATAAGCAATCAACTGGGCAGAAGGGTGCGGAAGAACAACATAAGCAGAACGATAAAGAAAGTGTGAATCCTGGGCTTAGGTCGGTGACGTTTGAAGGTAAGGATGGAGTTTTTTACGATGATTGTGGGAAAAGGATCTATTTCGTTGATGAGGCTTTGTTCCGGAGCATTCGCAACAGGGAAAGAACTCTTGTAGTCAGAGAATTCGCGGGGAGAGAAGAGCAGCAGGGTGAAGGTGCCTCTTTTAGGGATGAATCCATGGATAGTTTCAAGGAGAAAGAATGTCTGAAGTCCTCGCAGTGCCCTGATCACGATGTTAATGTTGGATCATCTGGTGTGGTGAGTGAGGACACGGAGGAGGTCGTCATTTGTAGCCCTACATCGGTGGTCAGAACAGAAGAGGTTTTGGAACCAGAATTGCTGACAGATGGGAACATAAACAAAGATATGTCAGCATGGGTGAGTAGGAGGGCGAAAAACCTTGGGAAATATCTGGGTGTATCTTGTGAAGGTATGGAGATAAAGTTGTCGAATTATTAATGGAACTTGAGTAGGGGCGGCTATCAGCAAGAAATAAGGTGGGAACCAGTCGGATTAAGACCCGGGATAAAGAAAACAGGGAGCTCAAAAATCTTCGATGTAGTATCAATTTTGATGGGGAAGCGGGGAAGGGAGACGGAGGAACTGGAAAGCAAAAAGGTAACTAGTCTGTGCAATGGATTTAAACCTAATAAGTTGGAATGTGTGGGGTTTGAATAATTATAGGAAGAGACAAGTTGTTAAAGAAGCTCTCAGAAGATGGAAGCCATCTATAATCTGCTTGCAAGAGACTAAATTGGGTTGTATGAACAGAAGTTTGGTGGACAGTATAGGAGGGTGCTGGTGGATGGATTGGGTTCATCTTGATGCAGATGGGGCTGCAGAAGGTATTCTTGTTATGTGGGATAGAAGAGTTATTTCTGTTGAGGATCATGTGAAAGGAAACTTCTCAGTTTCATGTTTGTTTAAAAGGGTGGCAGATAACACTCTGTGTGTCTTTTCTGGAGTGTATGGTCCATGCTCAGAATTCAGATATACTTCGTTCAGGGCTGTGGAATGAATTAACATCCGTAAGACTAAGGTGGAATTTTCTTTGGTGGGTGGGAGGCGATTTCAATGTGATACGTTTTCCTCAAGAGAGACTTGGAGGGCATTCATTTTCTCAGGCTGTGGTGGAATTCAATGACTTCATTAATGATATGGAATTGGTGGACCTGCCACTCGAAGGGAATGACTTCACTTGGTTCAGAGGGGGGACTAATCGACAATGTTCAAGGATTGACAGGTTTCTCCTTAGTTCTGATTGGGAGGAGTTGGTAGGTGCTTTTAACCAGAGGATCCTTCCTAGGGTAATTTCTGATCATTCCCCCATTGTCCTTCAGTATGGGGGACTTGACTGGAGGAAAAATACCTTTAGGTTTGAGAATATGTGGCTGAAGGCCTCAGGTTTTAAGGACTGGGTTAAGTTAAAATGGGAATCTTACGCTGTAGTCGGAAAACCGTGCTTTACAATTGCTAAGAAACTGAAATTACTCAAAGAGGACCTGAAAATATGGAATAGAGAAGTTTTGGGAGGGTAGAGACTAAAATTAAAGAAGCGATGAAGTTAAAAATCTGGATGAAAAGGAGGGCAGGGGAGTTTTTGGGGTTTCTGAAGCAGCTCACTGTGAGGAAATTAAGTTGGAATTAAAAAGACTGCTCACTTGTGAAGAAATCAGCTGGAGGCAAAAGTCGAGGGTCTTGTGGCTGCGAGAAGGTGATAAGAACTCGAGATTCTTCTATAGGATGGCTAGTGTGCACAAGAGTTTCAATCAAATTAACAGATTGAAGATTGAAGGTACTGTGACGGAAAACGAGACTCAAATAAAAAAGGGAATAGTAGGTTTCTATCAAGATCTATTCTCGGAAGACAGAGACGGAGACATGGTTATAGATGGGGTCGTCCTTAAGTCCATTCAAGAGGAGGACAACAGGCGTCTAGAAGAGCCTTTTACAGAAAAGGAAGTAATGGATGCTTTGGGGAGTTTGAAAGGGGATAAGGGACCAGGTCCTGATGGCTTCTCCTTATATTTCTTTGGGCATTGCGGATGTGGTAAAAGTGGATATTATGGAGGTTTTCCGGTCTCTCTTTGAGGAGGAGTCCTTCAAGAAAAGCCTGAATGCTTCGTTTTTAACTCTTATCCCAAAAAAAGGGGGCAGAAGAGTTGAATGACTTCAGACCTATTAGCCTTATTGGGAGTATCTATAAGCTGATCTCGAAAGTTTTCTCGACTAGGCTGCGGGTGATTGGTCAAGTGGTGTCTGATTCGCAGCATGCCTTCGTGGGTGATAAACAGATTTTGGAGGCAGTGTTGATTGCCAATGAAGCGGTGGATGCGAGAGTGAGAAGCGGGGTCCAGGGGTATTGTGCAAATTAGATGTGGAGAAGGTCTATGATCATGTTAGGTGGGATTTCTTGATTTATTTGTTGGACAGAATGGGTTTTGGAGAGAAATGGAAAAAGTGGGTTTTTTTTCTGCATTTCTACTTCCAGGTATTCTATTTTGATTAATGGTCAGCTTGAAGGTTTCTTCTCGAGTTCGAGAGGTTTGCTTCAAGGGGGCCCTCTTTCTCATTTTCTATTCATCGTGATCATGGAGGCTCTCAGTCGGCTTATTGATAAGGCAGTGGAAGGAGGTTTTATAAGGGTCTTTGAGGTGGGTAATGATCTAGATCGGGTGTTTCAATCTCTCATTTACTTTTTGCCAACGATACCCTGGTTTGTTGTGATGTGAATAGTGATAAGCTGGGTTATCTCCGTTTAATCCTGCTGTTTTTTCAAGCCTTTTTGGGTTTGAAGACTTTCGAAGTGTGAGATAATCCGTGTAGGTAAGAGTGGATAATGTGGAGAGGTTGGCTTCGTTCTTTGGCTGCAGATCTTCTAGTCTGCCCACTTCGTATCTGGGTTTGCCCCTTGGTTCGTCCTTCAAGAATATTAATGTGTGGAATTCGATTGTGGACAAGTTTGAGAAGAGACTGGCTGGGTGGAAGAGACAGTATTTGTCAAAGGGTGGAAGACTTACCCTGATTAAAAGCACTCTTTCTAATATCCCCAGTTAATTCCTCGTAGGGTGGCTTTTTTTTGTTTGGGAGGCAGCTAGGGGTGCCATTTTGACGGGGGAGAATTTGAGATGTAGTGGTATGATTTATGTCAATCGATGCTACATGTGCAAGAATGAGGATGAAGATGTGAATCACCTGCTATTGCACTGTCCTATTGTGAGGGAGTTATGGATTTTAATTTTCCACTCTGCTGGTGTATCATGGGTCATGCACAGGACTGTTATTGAATTGCTTCGAGAATGGTCTCTATATAAAAGGCGAAGGAGAAATGTTTTCTGGGATTACGCTCCTATAGCAATTTGGAGGACCATCTGGAGAGAGAGGAACAATAGGGCTTTTGAGAATGTCGAGACTAATATAGAAGGAATCAAAAAGAATTTTTTGTTATCCTTGTGATTCTGGTGCTTAACTATTGATCCTACTTCAAAGGATCCTTTTTTGTAGATAGTATTGGGCTAATATTTTGTTCAGTATAGCTTCAATCTTGTATACATCTAGTGTTCTAGGACGCATCACCTCATTTGACACTTGGTAATACCATTTATACCTTATCAAAAAAAAAAAAAAAAAAATCTTTGTGCTACTACTAGATTTCGCACCAGGAGGAATGCATGTTTTGTCTCTGTGATTTGTCCTTATACTCAACCCCTTAATCACATAGAACACACTTGAGAGCGAAAATGCCTTGATACGAAAAAAAGTACCAACTTTATAAAAAACAATGGGTTGGAATCTGTGTCCTTTGTGTACAATCCCTCACTTGTGTTTGTTTGTACCCAGCTCTAAGAACATAGATGTTACTAGCTTTCACAATGAAAAATTCATTACTTCATGGTCTCCAAGGGTATCTGTAATTGGTATCTCTGTATTCAATCACTTGATCCTACGATCAAACTTGAGAATCTCCTATTTCTCCCCAAGTGATACACGGGGCAGAGATGTCACTAAGCTTGACATGCATAAGGGGACATAATCTGCATCGATCTTTACATTTCCGTGATCCTCCGCGTGAAGTTCAACTATACACGGTGGTTTATCAACAATAAAATGTGCAGTGGTTGTAGTAAGTATAGACCAGAGACTATAGTTTTGAGGTTCTCCTTTCCGTTCCTTTCATTTAAATAATAATGGATTGATTGGCTCACAAAACTCTATATCTGAAACTCGCAGATAAGGAAGTTGATTGTGTTAAATAAAGTTAGAAATATACCTGCATTCTAGCACTATATAAGGCTGTTTATTGTTCAAGAGAGGATTATACTCTGCAGTTGTGAATGTAATACATAAAAGTCTGTTGCCTAAGCTTATCAAGGTTTATCTGAGGCTTTCTATCTAAGTTATTCCAGGAAACACTACACTGTGGCCTGACCTGAATGTCTAACGTTATGATCATTTATTGCTAAAGTTGGAGCATCCAGTTTACAACAACTGGTAATATAAGGAATGGCATCCATATAAAGATATGCAAGGCCTGTACTTCGCTAGTGAAACTGTTTAATGAATTATGAAGGTAGAAGAATGCTTGATAAGGCCGCATTCTAGTACAATTATACAATACCAATCGAAGGGGCATCTGAGATTTATTTTGGGTTTGTGCTTTAGTATTAAATGCTATACTTACGAAGGAGATTGGCAGAAAACATACTGGACCTTCGAAAATTTTGGTTGGTTTAAGGGAGTAAAGGAGTTAGGATTACATAAATTTCTCAGATCATGCATGATGATGCTATAGCTACAGTGTGAAGCACAGTGAGAAAAGTTTGAAGTTCCCAATTCCAGAGAACTAAACCAAATTTATGAAAATGAACATGTTTTTTCGAGTTGGAAAAATACACATTGATTTTCATAAATTGAAGAACTGAGTATCAGAAAAAACAAAATTTGAACGCTTACCTACTGACGTGCTGCTGCAAGCTTTAATAATTCATCTGCCTCTGAAAAATTTGTGAACCACTGAGTTAGGGGATTGTCTTAGGGATTGGTTCTCTTTCTCTTCTATCCAAATCGTCTACTGGTACTACAGAGAAAAACCGCGGGAATCTCATAACATGGTGTGGTGATTGGTGAGAAAAAAACAATATATCAGCATCACATAGAGACAACAGCTCACCAGGAAGTGGTAAGCTAAAACTAGCAGGAAGCCTAGGCACGGTAACAGCCAGATGATTCTGCACCCGAGCAAAGAAACCCTCCAAAGGCTCAGTAATAACAACTTCGTTGTATGATTCCACTACAACAGGTTTTTTGGTGGACATTGGACCAGATTCATCCTCCGGATATAACTTGAAGTGGTGATATCTGTAAATGGCTTAAACTTTATCAGATAAATTTAAATCTAGCAGTCAGTTACATATAATTGCATTCAAAATAAGAAATTCAAACTCAATTTGCAGATGTTCATTCAACGAAAAACGATCAATATACAAGTTCCAAAGCACATGCATGAAGCACCATACTTTTTTTTTTAATAGGCAAGTGTGTGCGTGACCCCTAGGGATGGGAGAGTTAGCAAGGGCAACGTGCGCACGAGTTGTGTGTTTTCACCATTAATTTATTTTCATACTTCAAAACATAACTAGCATAGCTCCCACCATTGCCTTTGTCGCTCTCATTAAAAAACAGTGTCTTTTTTCTATAGACAATAATGCTTTACTCTGGCCAAAATTAATGCATACATGGTAACTAAACATCAAATGAAGCACGTACAGCAAGGAAAGAAACTAACAAATGCAAGGGCTTATCACAAACATCACTATGGAAATGAAGGGTAATTGCAATCTCGAATTCACCCCATCCAGATAACTCAAATGAGGGTGACTCCACAACGCGATGCAACTGAAACACCACACGCTTCACCACAACACTAAGATCCTCATTCGTTGTGTCACGAACATAAACAGTCCATCTGTGGGACTGGTACCTAACCAAAAACAAAAAAAAAAATCAAAAATTTCATTGGGGCATTTTATCAAACAGTTAACGGACATCAGAAAAGAACAAAGAAAAACAAACTCACTCTCTTGCTTTCTCGCCGAGCCAGAACGCAATGTTACCGTAAACAACCGGGAGACTAATTTCAACGTCTTTTAGTTTCTTCATCACGCTCTGCAATAAATAAGGAAATTTGAAATTTGAAATTTGAAACAAAAAAAAAAGAAATCGGGAAATTGGTTTGATACATTTTATTCATTGTTGTCAGAGGATCGGACCATTTTGGAGCGTTGAGATTTAGGGGTGGGCCCAGTAACGTCGTTAGGGGGTGGTCTGGAGGGAGTTTCTTCGATGATGAAGTCTGAGCTGAGGCATGCTAAATTCTATACAATGAGTAACATTGTTAGGGTTCGTTCTTTATTTTATTTTTTTATTTGAATAATAGTATTACAATATTATGTGTCATTGCCGATCAATACGATGTTAGGGTTTAGACATAGATCGGCTGCGGCTAGGTGCATGGGTGGTTTGTTAGGTACTTAGGAGTTAGGACCAATTAGATTAGGACTTTAATATAGGACCTTCCAAGTTTGGACCTTGTACGATGAGCAGAGACTTATGTCTATAATAATATAGGACCTTCCAAGTTTTGACCTTCTTCGATGAGTAGAACATCGTTTCATATCCAGAAAACTACACAATTGGTCATGTTGTTTGTAGTTTATGTGTGTTTGGCTTTTCGTCCCTATACCAGCAAATGATCCTTAAACTTCCGACTTTAACACAAATGATCTTTCCATCTAATTATATTAGATTTTAACTGTTAATATTTATTTCTATAGAATATTCCTCCTTCTCATAATGATCGCCCCTTAGCCACCAAGGTCAGCTCTATTGTTCAAAACTCATAAAATTTCCCCAATCATAAGTCAAGAGCTTTCCTAAACCATAGTATTTGCACACCAATGTCTAAATGTTCACGGGTAAGTTCCAAGTTGATTAAAGATATCATGCTGCTATCTTGCCTCCAAAATTGGTTTCCAGATCTTTTGACTTCTACTCCAAAAAAAGGTAATAAATTAGGGAAATAAGAAGGCTAGATAAAAACGACTAATCATGACTTTGTAAGATTCTTGAACCAAACCAAGAGGTAGTGATAGGTGGGGGCTTCCGACACAGACCATGGTGGTGGTGATTGAGTGAGCCTAATATGACGAGAGGAAGAACAGAGAATATAATAAGAAACTTTCAAATTCCTATTTTACCCCCCAAAATGATCCTGTACTCAACACATGATCGCTTAACAATATAGTCTTTAACAGCATCCAAGTAAGGACTTTTGGTGTGGAAAAATGGCCTACTTTGGTCAGTGACATTCACTTCATTAGTACATGAACTACCACCAAATAAGCCAATAGTACAGGGACCACGGGTGCATTCAATATGGTTCAAACTGTTTTATTTTCATAGGATCAGTCAATTTATTAACTTGTAAGTGGCCATTGTTGGTAATTGGTTTTTAACTTTTGAACTCCATTATACATTTCATTGATATACTCGGTCATGGTAGAACTTATAGCTAATAACAGTCTCGGATGCCGATCTCTTCTACATCCAGAGGTTCCTATCTCTACTTGTGCTCACTAATTTGACCTGGCCAAAGCCTTCGGAATGTTAAACAAATCATGTTTTTACTCATTCTAATGAGTAATGTTGACCTTGGATGATCTTTGTGTACAAATAGAAAGCAACACAAGAAACTGTAGGCCTGACCAAAAAAACCCAATGCCCATCCGATACATGGCTCCTCTAACACTTGTTGTGCCCAAACACCGGGCATGTTTCATCCCGACACCAACATAACCCTTCTTAGAAGTAAAAGCTGTTGAAATAAACACAAGAAGGCCCATGAGAATTCTGATGATTGAAAAAACAAGCCGATAGGAAAATTCTTTGCTTGATGATCCAACGAGATCGATGCAAAAAGAAAAATGAATGTAAAAAAGTAATCTCGAGCCTAAGGGCTTGGCTCGTCTCGAAGCCCACTATAAAAGGCCCATTTGGGCCTGGTGCAGTTGCTGCAATGGTACAGCCTCCAAGGGAAAAGTCTTGAGCAACCGTGCTGCTTACCATGGTGCAAGTGTAACTAGTACAGCACCAAGACATCTGCAATAATGTAGATGGCGACATGTGAAAGCGAAATATGACCAACAAGGGCGGTATAGAAAGAGATGACCAGGTTAATGTGGCCGCCGGATACCAGAGAAACAGCGGGAAGCAAAATAATGACCGTAACGGCCACAAGGACGACAGATATTAACGCATTTGGCATTTTGGTATTTGTTAGAAATGAAGAGCTGACTATATGTCAAGTACAAACACAAGCTTTGCTGAGTCTCTCTCCGGCTGATGCTCGCCAAACCTGATTATGAGAATAGTGTTATTATTATGGTATGAAAGAAAAATCAAAAAGCCCACATGCTAAATGCTTTGAGAGCTAATAACGTAAAGAATTGTACTGATGTTCAAGGAGAAGGTCCTCCAAGCCTGCCTCTCCCCCAAACTAAGAGAAACATGCTTCTTCCCCTCATCAACTTTCCATGGTTCTGACCTGCAAAACATAAAACATGAACACGAAAAATGACAATATTCGCCCAATGAAGCTCTTATTCAAATAGAAGAGATAGTGGTCAAATTAGAAGACACTTGCATAGGTGTGGGGGAGAGAGGTTCAACTCTCCTTTAACTAGAAAGGCTTCCAAATGCCATCTCTGAAATAGAAACTGCTAACAGAATCTTCATTGTTTGCTAACCTGGTCAGTACTAGTAAAATTGAAGCTAATTTTTTTCGAATACATACGAAGCAGAGAATTTATAAAGAGACGGGATCTCAACTATGTTAAATGTTGACTGTTTAACCTACCAATTTTTTATACTAACGGTCAACATTGCAAAAGGAACAACCCCCCCAACCCAAAAAAAAAAAAAAGCAAAAAACAAAAGCTGTAATTTAAAGATAACCTTAGTTGGAAAGACTCGCCAGATATCTGTTGCCATAACCATTATCACTACTTGGTGCATGTCAGGAAACGAAAATTGTAATAATGATAAGTAGGAAAAGGATCTATGTTTATCGATTGAGAAACAGATAGCTGATCTACAATAAAAAATGTCTTGAATAATAAAATAGAATTAGGGAAAACTTTATTGCTGAAGCGGGATTAGTAACTTATTGCCAAATCAAGAAGTCATAAGGTGTTGTACCGTGTGCACGGAAACATGTATGTTGCTTTTGCAATAATAAATGAATATCTAGCATATTATTACCCTAAACAGCTGCGAAGCCAAAACAAATTTCATATTGAATGGCTTAAAAGAATACCTTCATGTTGGTGATATGTCTCAGAGCCCACACACCGGTGAAATAGCCTTCAAGCAAATGAAAGAGATTGGCGCCCGTGAAGAGGATACGGATGAAGGTGATTAAGTGACGATTTCTCTGGTAAAAGATACACTAGACCTGGATCACCCCTAGTGATCATTGCAAAAAACGGTAGAAGTATATGGTGAAGTAGGGAGCTACCATTGGCCACGGTGTTCAGACATGGCAACTGATTCACAAAATTCTAGGAAAATGTTCTGATCAAGTGAGGCCTATAGAGACTGTACCTCCAACAAATGGTTTTCTCGTTTCTATCTTGTTCTTTCCAAAAGAACCGAGTTCGTAATGATTCATTAATCAATTTATGCATCGACAGGATCTTCGCCCTTCTTTTACTGTAGAAAGAAAAAGAACGAGCGCATTGCAGAAATTTTTTCCAATATTATAAAATCCATCCAAAGAAGGTTACTTACCTAGAAATCAGCTTCAAGAAACTGTACAAATTTATGACCACATCCTTTTCTGGGAGACGCTTTCAATTCACCTCGTCATCTCTATCCAACTACATCCAACATCTTTCTTTAACCCTCTTCCTTTCATCAACTCTCTGAGCTCCTCAATCTCATTCCACAATCCATACCTTGCATACATATTCGACAGCAGAGCATAAATTCCAACATTCCGAGGATCCAGTTCAGGTGCCCGTTGAGCTGCCAAGTTACCTAAATCAATATTTCCACGCTCACTGCAAGTGCTTAGCAATGCCCCCCAAATAGAAACAGAGCCATTCCCTCTATACGGCATCTCATCAATTATCTTCCATGCCTTGTCCAACTCACCAGCCCTGCAAAACAAATCAACAAGGCAACTATAATGCTCTGGGCTTGGATTTAACCCAAAGTCACAACTCATCGACACAAAGTACTCAAGTCCAAGATCAACCGGGCCTGTATGACCACAAGCCGAGATGACTGTAACAAATGCCACTCCATCGGATCTGATACCCTCCATTAGCATCCCCTTGTACAATAAAATCACTTCTTTGTAATACCCATTTCTTCTGTATACACTAAGCATTGATGTCCACAAAACAACATCCTGCTTCCTCTTGGCTTTCTCTCCAAATCCAGCCATACTAAACACTAGCCTAGCCTTCCCTACTAGTCCACACTTGCCATACATATCAATCAACAAACTCTGCAGAAACATATCAAGTCCTACATCAGGAACCATCCTAATCACTTTGGAGTGTACTTGTCTACCTAATTCCAATGCATATAATGCAGCACATATTCGCAATGCAGTCGACAATGTACAATTATCATAATCCAAATTCAACCTGGGTAAAGCTCGAAACAATTCAATACCACTATCCCTCATTTTTGCATCTGCATAACCCGATAAAAGCACATTAGCACATACAGTGTTTCTCTCATGAATTTCATCGAACATCCTTGCTGCATCCTGAACAACCTCCAATTTCGCATACAAATCAATCAAAGCACTCCCAACAAACACACTAAACAACCATCCTGATTTCAATGCATGGGTATGAATTTGTTTACCAAGCCCAACATCCTTGGTTGAAGAACAAGCTGTTAAAGAACCACACAAAGCGACTCGAGATGGAGGCAGCTGATTAGTTAATACTACAAGGACCGAGGGGCGATGTTTGAAGAATCTCATCCGGAGTTAAATACTAAAATGCTACCATCTATCCCTACCTTACCTCCTAGCTCATAGCCATGAGAAAACCGAACGAAATCGGTTGACAGGGAAAGAGCCATAGAAGAAGTGGCTTGGACTCTTCATTTGTGGTGCCTGAGATAGACCTCTCTCCTCTCTGTCTTTGTCTAGTCCGTGGCTTCCTTACTAACTTCCCACATCGCCAAAAATACAAAAATATAAGTGTTTTATATATTTGGCTAGCGAATGTTCTCAGCAAAATCGCTTCATATGATTGTATAACGGGGCATTTACAAAAAGAGCCAAGTCAAACAAGACTTGGTCTTTTTTTAGCCACACTTAAAAAAAAGTTCTTATATGGCCATTTTAACTGTAAAATGTCTAAACTACCCTTCATTTATCCTTTTCTTTTTTTGGTATTGGTTTGTAGGGCTCGATTTTATACATTATACGTATGTGGGATTATACCTAAGTATACGAATGCTCACTCGTCGAATATTCCGTCCCTCAGCCGCCAGAACAGAGTTCGACAAAGTTCGTTAGGATCGTTACTCAAATTCGTAATATTCGAAATCCGGTGTTCTCTTCCAAATTCGAAGGGGTTTGAAGCCCATCAAGTGTGTGCTAAGCGCTAAGTTCGTTCCCTTGTCGAATACTCCCACCCTCGATCGCGTCGTGGAGTTCGAGAAAAGTTTTCTTCCAAATTCGAAGCAAGCACATCAATTTTGTGCTTAGTATGCTTAGTATTCGGTTCGTTTCCATAAACATTCATCGAATCCATTTGATTTTTACGCAAATTCAACCATGGCTCAAAGCGGTCTTTCTTTGCAAAATGCACAACTATTCAACAATCATGTGCATTTTGAGCTGGTACCTTATACATTGGCACCTAACACATGTTAGCGAGGCGGTTACTAAGCAACGAGTTTGCACCTTGGTTTGGTTTATCAAGCGGTTTATTGATAAACCGGTGAGTGTCTGTTAGCGACATTTGGTTTCCAAGCGGTTTACCCCTTGGTTTATCAAGCTGGTTTATTGATAAACCATAGATAAACCGAATTGACGGTTAGTAAAAGTTTGCGGTTTATCAAGCGGTTTATTGATAAACCATTGATAAACCAGTGAGTGTCGTTAAGCGACGGTTTAAAAGAGTTTACCCCTTGGTTTATCAAGCGGTTTATTGATAAACCATAGATAAACCAGTGAGTGGTTAATTGACTCGGTTTCAGCGGCGGGTTTACCCCTTGGTTTATCAAGCGGTTTATTGATAAACCATAGATAAACCAGTGAGTGTGTCGATTATTGACGGTTAATAAGCGATGAGGTTTGCACCTTGGTTTGCTAATTGGTTTATCAAGTCGTTTATCAAGTGGTTTATTGATAAACCATAGATAAACCGGTGAGTGTCTGTTAGCGACCTTTGGTTAGTAAGCGGGTTTGCAAGCGATTTATCAAGCGGTTTATTGATAAACCATAGGTGAGTGTCTGTTAACTTGGTTTCGGTTTGCAAAGCGGGTTATCAAGCGGTTTATTGATAAACCATTGATAACCAGTGAGTGTCTGTAACGAATCTTGGTTTCCGTTTACCCCTTGGTTTATCAAGCGGTTTATTGATAAACCATAGATAAACCGGGTGAGTTCTGAGGGTTTCGGCAAGTGTACCCCTTGGTTTATCAAGCGGTTTATTGATAAACCATAGATAAAGTGAGTGTCGTTAGCGACGGTTACTAAACGAGGTTTGCAAGCTGGTTTATCAAGCGGTTTATTGATAAACCATAGATAAACCGGTGAGTGGTGTTAATTGACCGATTTCCAAGCGGCGAGTTTACCCCTTGGTTTATCAAGCGGTTTATTGATAAACCATAGATAAACCGGTGAGTGGTACGTTAGCGATTTGGTTTAGTTTACCCCAGCTTATCAAGCGGTTTATTGATAAACCATAGATAAACCGGTGAGTGGTACGTTAGCGACGGTTTCCAAGCGGTTTACCCCTTAGCTTATCAAGTGGTTTATTGATAAACCATAGATAAACCGGTGAGTGGTACGTTAGCGACAGCGGTTTCCGAGTTTACCCCGCAGCTTATCAAGTGGTTTATTGATAAACCATAGATAAACCGGTGAGTGGTGTTAGCGACGGTTTCCAAGCGGCGGGTTTACCCCTTAGCTTATTTTACCCCTTAGCTTATCAAGCGGTTTATTGATAAACCATAGATAAACCGGTGAGTGGTGTTAATTGACTTGGTTTCCAAGCGGGTTTACCCCTTGGTTTATCAAGCGGTTTATTGATAAACCATAGATAAACGGTGAGTGGTTAGCGACCGGTTTCCAAGGTTTACCCCCAGCTTATCAAGCGGTTTATTGATAAACCATAGATAAACCAGGTGAGTGGCTGTTAACTGACACTGGTTACTAAACAGCAGGTTTGGACCTTGGTTTGCAAATTGGTTTATCAAGTGGTTTATTGATAAACCATAGATAAACTAGGTGAGTGTGTTTATTGACCTTTGGTTAATAAGCGATAGGTTTGCAAGCTGGTTTATTGATAAACCAGGTGAATGTCTGTTAACTGACACTGGTTTCCAAACAGCAGGTTTGCAGACTGGGTTATCAACTGGTGTGTCTACTGGTTTATCAACTGGTTTATTAATAAACCATAGATAAACCATGTCATTGTCTATTAATAGTGTTAAGCAGTGCGTGGTTTATCAGCGACAACTCATTCCTTTAAAATTGGAATACATTGAGTATTTGAATGTACTTATTTATTATGTTTTATATTGCGAGATATGACTTGATTTTTGGCCCTCGGTTATTTATTTTGGACATTTTGTTGAAGGCGACATCGTCGGATGCTCATGGAAATTTATTGACAAAGCGTAATCCAAGGGAGTTGGTATCGATAATGAAAGTACATGTGAAGAGTTATATGGTAAAAGTCGAACCATTTGCCAAGTTGATGACATAGAGATAAGATTTGTTACTCGGCAACGGCAAATGCTTTTAAATTTCCCGTCTTAATTACTAAAGATGAAGATTTTGAATGGTACTTGAACCTTAACAGACTAGGGGTTCAATCTCCACTTTTTGTTACCCGTTTGATCATGGAAAATTTTGACTCGTACCGAGGAGAAAATAATGGCTGGTTTTGACATGGAAAATAATGGAGAAGAGGAAAATAATAGAGAAGATGAAAACAATGGAGAAGAGGAAGAAATGGGACATGAAGACAACGAGAGATGAACCTCTTGAATTTGCCACACCGTCGAGGCAGGTTTGATGGGTTCGATCAAGAGAACATAGATGAAGACAACGAGAGATGAACCTTTATCCAATAACCTAATGATTTTGCTACACCCACGAGGCAGATGTTTGATGGGTTCAATCAAGACAACACAGATGAAGCCAACAGAGATCAAGACAATCAGTTCACAAGTGATAATTTAGGGACTTCTTCGGTTGCAAGTGCGAGTGATCTGGGAAGAGATTGATTTGAATGTTGGACAAGTATTCAATAACAAGAAGGAGCTTCGGGATCTTTGTTCACTTGCTTGCCTTAAACCATAAGTTTGAGTTCAAAACAAAAAATCCAACAAGGCGATTGTACTTGTAGTTTGTGTTGATGATAATTGCAAATGGCGTTTGTTTGCAACAAAGTACTCAGAAAGTGATTATTTTGAGATTCGAAAATATACACCCGAACATTGTTGCCCCCAAAATATTTGCATGGCTGATCACAGGCAAGCGACAACACGTATGATTGGGAAACACATTTCACCAAGGTTGGAGGACCGCGACAACGTGTTACAACAGAAGGAAATCATTGCGAAGTGTCTAGAACATTGGGGTTTCACTAAACTACCAAAAAGCGAGGAGGTCTAGAAGATGCCTTAACACAACTCGGGGGTTCGGTGAGGATAGTTACTGAAGGCGCATATGCGCACAACTTGCAATTGGTCAATCCATCAACAGTCTACTCTTTGGAGCTTGATAATGAACACAGATTCAAGTACTTCTTCTTGGCGTATGGGGCTTGCATTATCGGATTCCACAATGCAATGCGGCCAGTAGTGATTGTGGATGGAACATTTTTAGCGCAAGATCTGAGAATGCGTTGATTATTGCAACTTGTCAAGATGGTAATATGCGAGATATATCCTCTTGCATGGGCTATTGTCGATTCGAAAATGATGCATCATGGACTTGGTTTTTATGAAGTTGAAAGAAGTAACGGTGATAATGAATCACTTGTGATCATTTAAACGAACATAGGAGTCTTATTACTGCGGTCCAAAATGTTTATCGAGTGCACATCATGCTCATTGTATCTATCATATAAAGGGAAACTTAAGGGTTGTAACGTAAGCGACACGATGTCCCTTTTTATGAGGCGGCGAGGCTTATACCATAGAAGAGTTCAACAAGCATATGTCTCAAATTCAAAAAGCGATGAAAATGGTTGGAAATATCTTAGTGAGACAAAATTTGAAGCGTGGGCGAGTCGCATTGCAAAGGAAACCGTTACAATATCATGACTTCAAACAATGTGGAGTCTCTCAACTCAGTGTTCAAGGAAGCTCGAAAGACTCCTATACTTTCCTTGTTTCAAAGTATTGGAAAAAGCTGAAATGGTTTTGTGAGAGGCGTGAGTCATCTTCACGGTGTACAACCATTTTAACTCCAGTAATGGAAGCAAAACTAGCCAAAACCAGAGAGATGGCCAAGAAGTATACGGTTATTGAAGCCATCAATGAGTCCATGTATGTGGTGAGGGGTGGTAATAAGCATTCCACAGTGGATTTTGATAAACATACTTGCACTTGCCAAAGGTTTCAATTGAACCATGTACCATGCGAGCACGATTGCGGTTGCATCAAGAGGCGTTTTCAGTGTACCCATTGTGCTCATCATTGTATACAACATCGGCTTGGAGAATGGCATATTCATGTAACATCTTCCCAGCGGCCAATCAAGAGGAATGGGACATGCCAGATGCAATTAAAGCGATATTTGTTTGCCACGAATTCCGACCACTTTGGGCGTCGCGAGAACATCGAGAATTCCATCGATCGGAGAGTTTCGCAAAAGACAAAGATGCAGTAAATGTGGACAAGTGGGGCACAATCGACTTTCATGTAGAAATCAAACACTTATTTCTGATAGACAACCTACTTCTGATAGACACTCAAATGTTTAAAAACATTTTCAGTTTTCAGATTTCATGGACCATATAAGTTTAGATTTCAGATTGTTATTAATTTTTAATAAAAAAATATTCAAATTTCTATGTTGAGATTTATTTCTATTTAATTTGTATATCAGTTTCATATTTGCATAGTGTCCATTAAAATTGCATAGGGTCAAGTAAATGGGAAGATTTATTCTTAAGTGTGTAAGAAGAGAAAATTGTGTAGGTGGCAGTGAGGCCCAGTTAAGAAGTTGTATAAGAAGTTGGTATAAATTTTAACATTGAGGCGGCTCTTACATCTTCTTACACAAAAAATATTAAATTTAACACCATACCACAAAATAAATACGGAGTACAAAACTCTCCCCCCTCCCCCACACACACCAAACAAGTGTCAGGCCACTACACCAGCCGCCCAGGCCCCCCCCTCCCCCTCACATTCAAACATGCACATTCCCCAAGAAAGTTGTATTGTCTTTTCAAAATCTTTTAGCTTTCCAAAGTAGAAACTTTCTGAGGATATGTAGGAATTAAAACTATCTCACCCTTCAGGCCTTCCAGTATAACTTTAATGAAAGTGGTTGAAAGGACTTGTTCATTCTTAATAGTGTAAAATTTATTAAATCCGTCCATTGTCCTGCCTCAGCGAGTATTTATAGAGACATTCCTTCCTTCTTCTCTATCACTGGCAAACTACCCCAAACACTATGTTATCTTATGTTATGTTACTTAGGAGAATTCTTAGCACTAGATTAAGGTTCCTTCGCAACAACTTTGAATTACTCTTCATATCCAACAAAAGTTGTTTGGTTAGTTTCTAGGATTCCTCTTGTATGAAGATTTTCTTCATCAATCAATTAGAATGCCTTTCCAAGACTCCAATGACTATGCTCATGTCCGCGGTTCAGTCTTGGTTTTGTAGACCTTCTACATGTTCCTTTGCTGACAAGCTTCTCTCTCAAGTTCAGCTCACTGCACAGCAGCAGACTTTCGAAAGGAAGTCGTATGAACTTGTGAAGGACGCCTCTGCCTGAGACCTAGCTGAAGGGAGACGGACGAGAAGGCGGCGGGATCCCATATCTGCATTTTTCATAGTGTAGAGATTCCGCTTGCCAACCGATTAGCTGAATTTGGGTCCATGGTCTTCATAGACTTCTCCTTGTAACATCCTTATCTTTAGAAATGTATCAGGTGTAGATTAGTTGTTTAACAGGAGTAGTTAAGTCACTGGAAATTGTATTCAATCTTGTAATCTTTAGATCCTCTTTGTATTCGAGTATATTTTGATCAAAATGAGAACTTGTTCTATCTTTTTTAAAGAATAGTCTTATTTTAATTGCCAGATTTATCCTTCAGCCTTTTCTTTTAGGAGCAGCAGTTACCACAAACTTGCTTGAGTTAGTGGCCAGTGAGTCAAATGTGACCTTAGTTATTTGACTAATGCTTAAAGTGATGAAACAGGAAGTAGGCCTACCTGCTGATATTCAGCAGGAAGAACTTTTACCCTTGCTGAATTGTAATCAATTTGATTAATAACCAAACTATGTTTTGAATAGTGTAGGGTGGATTACTCAACCCAATATTATAACAAATGATTCAAGTAACTGAATGACTCATGCTTAAAGTGATGAAACAGGAAGTAGGCCTACCTGCTGATATTCAGCAGGAAGAACTTTTACCCTTGCTGAATTGTAATCAATTTGATTAATAACCAAACTATGTTTTGAATAGTGTAGGGTGGATTACTCAACCCAATATTATAACAAATGATTCAAGTAACTGAATGACTCATGCTTAAAGTGATGAAACAGGAAGTAGGCCTACCTGCTGATATTCAGCAGGAAGAACTTTTACCCTTGCTAAATTGTAATGTTCAATTCATTAAATGTAATTGAGTTTAAAAGATACAAAACAGATTTTGGTGTTTCTCTAAAAACAATCAATCATGTGCAACTTCATCGGCATCGTCATCAGAAGATTTTTCTTCGGCTTGGCCGGCGGCATTTTGTTGCTTCACTAGTTCTTTTCTTTGCTCTGCCAAATCTTAGTTTAAAGCCTGCAATCTTCTCTTTGTAATTTGCAGCCTTTCCTTCAGCCTTTGCAGCTCTTGCCTTCTGCTTTTCTTCCTCTTCCTTGTGAGCTAAGGCTTCAGCTCTTAGCTCTGCTCGTTCAGCTCTATATGTCTCTTCCAGCTCCTTGTATGCTTTCGGTGCTTTAGACACACCTGTAGTAAACCAGCCAAGTTTAGAATTAAAACAACAAAAAAATATTACGCCACCTACCTACTGCCCCTGAAACCAAAGTGCAGAAGACTCACCTGCAGTATATGCAGCTTCAAATGCGGCGAGAGATGGAGTCCTTAATAGAGGGTATCTCCCTGGGAAGAGCTTTGTAATCACGCTACTGTTCGTTCATCTCTGTTTCACTCCTTGTTAAGTTCAATTTGTTGATTGAATTTGCGAGTTCATCTCTCGGGATCTTTGATATGATCTGTGATAGTTTAATAGCGGGGAGTGGCATTTAACATTCGGGGCTTCATAATAGGTTGAATCTTGGGGAAAGAGGCAGGCGGGAGTTGATGTGGAAGGGACATCGGTCTATTAGAACCATCGAGGCAGCCGGTTTAGCTGGAGGAGCTCTTGGATATTTGAAATAGATGTAGATGGAGTGAGCGGTGTTTGGGGTAGGTGAACATCGGTTGCGGAAATATGAACATTGAGTGGTTAGGTTTGAACTGGTAGGTTGAACTAGCATTGTGAATGTTTGATGTTGAACGAGAATCTTTTTCCCCTTGCGGTGCGGCAGATGAAGAAAATGGAGGGCTCGGGGCGGAGGTGGATGTATATCTTGCATGTATTTGGTATATTTGATGGTCTATTGATCTATCTTGGTTGTCTATTTTGATGATGCGATGGCTTTATGTTCAAGTATGGATATCAATGTTTGGTTCGGAGATGGGGGTAGGATGAAGGATATAGGTTGAACATTGAGTGGTGAGGTGAAGTTGATGAAGAAGGTGAAAGTATGGTTTGATCGGATGTAATTGAGGTGATAGAAGTCAATGGTTAGGTCAAAACATTTGCCGTAATTGAGGGGCAATTTGGATGTTGAATGGGTTTTTGTAGGGAACCCATAAGTATCTGTTGAATTTGGGTGAGGCATATTTGATGGGATCTACTCTTGGTTTGTTCTTTGAAAGGTAGAAATCTTGAATCATTTAGGGTATGCTTGGTATATCATTAGGATGATCGATGATTGGAGGATCATTTACGGGATGAAAGGTTGGGTTGAAAATAGGTGGGAAGTATGGTTTGCGAGGTTGATTTGGGTTTGGAGGTAGGTCGAGTTGAGGTTAATCCTTAGCATTAAGCTAGCAATACTTTTTTCAATTGGCGGTGCGAGATACTTCTTATCTCTCTCCTCTTGATTACCACAAACTTGCTTGAGTTAGTGGCCAGGTGATATCTGTTGAACCACCTACTTCCTTGTCCACGATTTAATCACATCTGCGGGTGCCACACTCATAACAAGAGCGGGTCTCAAAATTGGATTTTGGAGGGTCTATTCTCTTAAATGTTTCTAGGAGGTAGGGCCATCATTGCCAATTGGTGTTTGGTGCCAATGGTTTCGCCCGATTTGACTATTGAATGCATTTGCCTAAAAGCGAAGCTAGGGCATATCTGAGGTGGAAGATATTTTTTTTTTCTCGGAGAATGGGGACATTTCCATCATAAGAATCCATCCGTTGGACACAATTTACCACAAACTAATTTTAGAGCCGAACCGGTGTTGATATGGCCGGTGGGATATCTGGAACCATACTTCCTTCCATTGAGAATGGTTTGGGTATCAAACACTACATCTATCTGCGGGTCCCATTGATATTTCGGAGAGTTTGGTATATAGCTGGTGTGGGTTGCATGTGGTGGAAGAATAACTCCGTTAAAGAAGTTTGGTTAGTGGGTGAGGTGGTCGAGTGAGGTAAGAAGGGGAAGAATTTTCTGGGTTCTTCGAATTTGTATGTCTATCCATATTCTCATAAATGACGTAACCAATTTGGCGCCAATGCAAGTTTGTTTAGTTCTCCAAAATGTTTCTCCGGCCTGATGGCGGCCATTTCAGTTCAAGAAGAAACTAGGGTTTAAGAGTTTTTGGAAGAAGGTAACCTTGTCTTTCGCCCAGATTTGACTATTAGGTTGCATTTGCCTAAAAGAAAAACTTTTTGAATTTTGTTTGGGTTTGAAGTTTTTGAAAAGTTTCCAAAATGATGTGGAAGATATTTTTCTTTTTCTCCGGCTTTTGGGATAAGTGATATGGTATGGGGGACATTTCCATCATAAGAATCCATCCATTGGACACAATTTCTGACTAATTTCGAGATAAAGAAACTCTAGGAGTTGTTGGGTCGGTGTTGATATTGGGAAAGGCATTGAGAATGGTTTGGGTAGTTTGTCAAACACTGGAATGTGTCTAATTTGTCGTCGGTTTGAGAATTGTTGATTTCGGAGAGTGTTGGTATATCGGTGTGGGTTGCATGTGGTGTGATATAAAGAATAACTCATGTACGCCTATGTCGAAGGTAAGAAGGGGAAGAAGTCGAATTTGTTAGCAGTTACGTAAACAATTTGGCGCCAATGTCAAGTTTGTTTAGTGCGGACCTACTGACATCCAAAATGCATCTAGGTCGGAGTTATGATGCCATTCAAGTGCACGAGATTTCAAGAAGAAACTAGGGTTTAAGAGTTTTTGAAACGGTTAAAATTTTATATAATGTATTGGGATAAGTAATTCTAAATCATTAATGTTATCGGCATGTTAGTTCATAGTAGTGTAAATAAAGTTTGTAAATAACGTTTAGTATTTGCCAGCGGGTAGGTTCTGGAGACATGTCGGTGACTCTGATATTAGATATTAGGTCGATTACTTAAACAATTGTATAACAAATGATTGAGGTAACTGAATCAGTAAATAACAAAAAGTTCCATTAATTAAGCATAGTAATACAAATTTCATATAGAAAACCTACATTCAAACAATAGTACACTACAATTAAACACTAAGGAAGCGACAAATTGTTGTAATTTGTGTTTCCTTTGAACATTCCAATAATCAGGCCAACAACAATTGTCCAAATTAGGAGAATTGCACAAAAATAGGACCGAGCTATTTCTTTTGACTTGATAAATTGTTCTTCCAATTTTCTTGCCTCTACTTTGAGTCTTTCGTTCTGCATCTTCAATTTTCCAGCTTGTTCATCCTTTTGTCTAAGTTGACTTTCAAGTTTGTCAACCTCATGCTTCAAATCCACTATTTGTGATCTTAGCCGTCCACAAATAACTATTTTTTTTGATCTCTCAGGCAGTGGTGGGTCAATCCAAGCAAAAAACTTACAGTGGTTAGCTTGATCCTGAGATTGAAAATAAAAATAAATACATAAACATCGGCATCCAATTAATAATGAAAAAAATAAATAAATATAACCTTATAGTTTCCACATCCAATGAACCTTCTACTTGGGTTTTCATCGCTCCAAGATGTCCACATAGGTGCGCGAACACCACAATTGCAAACCCTTGATAAATTGCAGTTAAATGATTCGAGTTCCTTCTCTTCGAAAATTGGGGTTTCCATTTTTTGGGAATCAATTTTGTTTGCTTGTTGAGTTGTTCGTTGTTCGCGGAGATGGAGTATGGCGTTCGATTATCCTTAGAAGCCCTAGGTCAAGAAGAAACCCCCAAGAACTGTTGGAGGGAGAGTTTTTAGTTGGAGTGAATTTTATGAGTATCTGCTCTTCTTGGGAAAAGCGTTTCATTTCAATATAGCATTTTGGAGGGACTTTTCAAATTTTAGGGGGAATAAGGCATTGGTGGGACTTATCAAATTTTTTTGTCAAAAATAAGAAACACTAATTACGTATACCTATTTATGGGCGTAGGTATCATATCAAGTGTTGTCATATATTTTAGTTATTTTCATATTATTAGTGCATATCTAGCAAAAAATAACTACCAGATCGGTTATAAATTAAATTAAAGATAATTAAATTATGATAAGACCCAGCGTTACATGGCGTTGTGTTATCTGTTAAGTGACGTTGTGTTATAGCGTTACATTACGTTGTGTTATCGTGTGACGGTGTGTTATGATAAGACCCAACGTTACATTACGTTGTGTTATCGTGTTAAGTGACGTTGTGTTATGATAAGACGAAACGTTACATGACGTTGTGTTATCGTGTTAAGTGACGTTGTGTTACGATGTTACATGGCGTTGTGTTATCGTGTTAAGTCTGTTACATTACGTTGTGTTATCGTGTTAAGTGGCGTTGTGTTATGATAAGACGTTACATTACGTTGTGTTATCGTGTTAAGTGGCGTTGTGTTATGATAACAGCGTTTGTTATCGTGTTAAGTGGCGTTGTGTTATGGACGTTGTGTTATCGTGTTAAGTGGCGTTGTGTTATGATAAGAAGCGTTACATTACGTTGTGTTATCGTGTTAAGTGGCGTTGTGTTATGATAAAGGTTACACGTTGTGTTATCGTGTTAAGTGGCGTTGTGTTATGATAAGAAGCGTTACATGGCGTTGTGTTATCGTGTTAAGTGGCGTTGTGTTATGATAAGCGTTACATTACGTTGTGTTATCGTGTTAAGTGGCGTTGTGTTATGATAAGAGCGTTACATTACGTTGTGTTATCGTGTTAAGTGGCGTTGTGTTATGATAAGGCGAAGCGTTACATACGTTGTGTTATCGTGTTAAGTAGCGTTGTGTTATGATAAGGCGTTACATGGCGTTGTGTTATCGTGTTAAGTGGCGTTGTGTTATGATAAGACCAGCGTTACATTACGTTGTGTTATCGTGTTAAGTCGTTGTGTTACGATAAGACCCAAGCGTTACATGGCGTTGTGTTATCGTGTTAAGTGGCGTTGTGTTATGATAAGAACGTTACATTACGTTGTGTTATCGTGTTAAGTGGTTGTGTTATGATAAGACCCAACGTTACATACGTTGTGTTATCGTGTTAAGTGGCGTTGTGTTATGATAAGAACGTTACATTACGTTGTGTTATCGTGTTAAGTGGCGTTGTGTTATGATAAGGCGGCGTTACATGGCGTTGTGTTATCGTGTTAAGTGGCGTTGTGTTATGATAAGAGCGTTACATGGCGTTGTGTTATCGTGTTAAGTGGCGTTGTGTTATGATAAGACCAGCGTTACATTACGTTGTGTTATCGTGTTAACGTTGTGTTGCGTGTTAAGTGGCGTTGTGTTATGCGTTACATGGCGTTGTGTTATCGTGTTAAGTGGCGTTGTGTTATGATAAGACCAGCGTTACATTGCGTTGTGTTATCGTGTTAAGTGGCGTTGTGTTATGATAAGCCAACGTTACACGTTGTGTTATCGTGTTAAGTGGCGTTGTGTTATGATAACGTTACATTACGTTGTGTTATCGTGTTAAGTGGCGTTGTGTTATGATAAGGCAGCGTTACATTACGTTGTGTTATCGTGTTAAGTGACGTTGTGTTATGCGCGTTGGCGACCAGTGTTATCGTGTTAAGTGGCGTTGTGTTACGATAAGCAGCGTTACATTACGTTGTGTTATCGTGTTAAGTGGCGTTGTGTTATGTTACATGGCGTTGTGTTATCGTGTTAAGTGGCGTTGTGTTATGATAAGCGTTACATGACGTTGTGTTATCGTGTTAAGTGGCGTTGTGTTACGATAAGCGCGTTACATTGCGTTGTGTTATCGTGTTAAGTGGCGTTGTGTTATGATAAGACCCAGTTATGACGTTGTGTTATCGTGTTAAGTGGCGTTGTGTTTACGTTGTGTTATCTGTTAAGTGACGTTGTGTTAGTGCGTTGTGTTATGATAAGACCCGCGTTACATTACGTTGTGTTATCTGTTAAGTGGCGTTGTGTTATGATAAGGCGAAGCGTTACATTACGTTGTGTGTTAAGTGGCGTTGTGTTATGATAAGGCGAAACGTTTACGTTGTGTTATCTGTTAAGTGGCGTTGTGTTACGATAAGACCCAAGCGTTACATTACGTTGTGTTATCGTGCTAAGTGGCGTTGTGTTATGATAAGACCCAGCGTTACATTACGTTGTGTTATCTGTTAAGTGGCGTTGTGTTATGATAAGACCCAGCGTTACATTACGTTGTGTTATCTGTTAAGTGGCGTTGTGTTGATAAGGCAGCGTTACATTACGTTGTGTTATCGTGCTAAGTGGCGTTGTGTTATGATAAGACCGTTACATTACGTTGTGTTATCTGTTAAGTGGCGTTGTGTTATGATAAGACCCAGCGTTACATTACGTTGTGTTATCTGTTAAGTGGCGTTGTGTTATGATAAGACCAAGCGTTACATTATGTTGTGTGTTAGACCCTAAGTGGCGTTGTGTTGCGATAAGACGAAGCGTTACATTACGTTGTGTTATCGTGTTAAGTGGCGTTGTGTTATGATAAGACCCAGCGTTACATTACGTTGTGTTATCTGTTAAGTGGCGTTGTGTTATGATAAGACCGAAAGCGTTACATTACGTTGTGTTATCTGTTAAGTGGCGTTGTGTTATGATAAGACCCAGCGTTACATTACGTTGTGTTATCTGTTAAGTGGCGTTGTGTTATGATAAGACCAGCGTTACATTACGTTGTGTTATCTGTTAAGTGGCGTTGTGTTATGATAAGACCCACGTTACATTGCGTTGTGTTATCTGTTAAGTGGCGTTGTGTTATGATAAGACCAAGCGTTACATTACGTTGTGTTATCTGTTAAGTGGCGTTGTGTTATGATAAGACCAAGCGTTACATTACGTTGTGTTATCTGTTAAGTGGCGTTGTGTTATGATAAGACCCAGCGTTACATTACGTTGTGTTATCTGTTAAGTGGCGTTGTGTTATGATAAGACCCAGCGTTACATTACGTTGTGTTATCTGTTAAGTGGCGTTGTGTTATGATAAGACCAGCGTTACATTACGTTGTGTTATCTGTTAAGTGGCGTTGTGTTATGATAAGACCCAGCGTTACATTACGTTGTGTTATCTGTTAAGTGGCGTTGTGTTATGATAAGACCCAAGCGTTACATTACGTTGTGTTATCTGTTAAGTGGCGTTGTGTTATGATAAGACCAAGCGTTACATTACGTTGTGTTATCTGTTAAGTGGCGTTGTGTTATGATAAGACCAAGCGTTACATTACGTTGTGTTATCTGTTAAGTAGCGTTGTGTTATGATAAGACCCAGCGTTACATTACGTTGTGTTATCTGTTAAGTGGCGTTGTGTTATGATAAGACCAAGCGTTACATTACGTTGTGTTATCTGTTAAGTAGCGTTGTGTTATGATAAGACCAAGCGTTACATTACGTTGTGTTATCTGTTAAGTGGCGTTGTGTTATGATAAGACCAAGCGTTACATTACGTTGTGTTATCTGTTAAGTGGCGTTGTGTTATGATAAGACCAGCGGTTATCGTGCTAAGTGACGTTGTGTTGCGTAAAGGGCGTTACATGGCGTTGTGTTATCGTGCTAAAAGTAATTGTGTTATGACCCAGCGTTACATGGCGTTGTGTTATACGTGTTAAGTGGCGTTGTGTTACGATAAGACCCAGCGTTACATGGCGTTGTGTTATCGTGCTAAGTGGCGTTGTGTTATGATAAGGCCGCGTTACATGGCGTTGTGTTATCGTCTTAAGTGGCGTTGTGTTATGATAAGACCGCGTTACATGGCGTTGTGTTATCGTGCTAAGTGGCGTTGTGTGTTATGATAAGACCCGTTAAGCGTTACATTACGGCGTTGTGTTTGATGGAGCTAATGCGTTGTTGTGTTATGATAAGACGAAACGTTACATTACGTTGTGTTATCGTGCTAAGTGACGTTGTGTTATGATAAGACCCAACGTTACATGACGTTGTGTTATCGTGCTAAGTGACGTTGTGTTATGATAAGACCCAACGTTACATGACGTTGTGTTAAACTTAATAAGTGACGTTGTGTTATGATAAGACGAAACGTTACATTACGTTGTGTTATCGTGCTAAGTGACGTTGTGTTATGATAATTTACACATTCGTTGTGTTATCGTGCTAAGTGGCGTTGTGTTATGATAAGACCCAGCATTACGTTATGTTATGTGCTAAGTGGCGTTGTGTTATGATAAGACCCAGTTACACCGGTAATGTTATCGTGCTAAGTGACGTTGTGTTATGATAAGACCCAACGTTACATGACGTTGTGTTAAACTTAATAAGTGACGTTGTGTTATGATAGGCCCAACGTTACATTCACGTTGTATCGTGCTAAGTGGTGTGTTACGATGAGCCAGCATTGTTGTGTTGCTCGTGCTGGCGTTGTGTTATGATAAGACCGCGTTACATGGCGTTATCGTGCTTAAGTGGCGTTGTGTTAAAAGCCAGCGTTACATGGCGTTGTGTTATCGTATTAAGTAGCGTTGTGTTGCGATAAGACCACGTTACATGGCGTTGTGTTATTCATTGCTAAAGTGGCGTTGCGTTATGATAAACGCGTTACATGGCGTTATCGTGCTAAAGTGGCGTTATGTTATGATAAGACCAGCGTTACATGGCGTTATGTGCTTCGTAGCGTTGTGTTATGATAAGACCCAGCGTTACATTACGTTAATGTTATCTGTTAAGTGGCGTTGTGTTATGATAAGACCCAACGTTACATTACGTTGTGTTATCTGTTAAGTGGCGTTGTGTTATGATAAGACCAGCGTTACATTCGTTGTGTTATCTGTTAAGTGGCGTTGTGTTATGAAGACCCGCGTTACATTGCGTTGTGTTATCTGTTAAGTGGCGTTGTGTTATGATAAGACCTTACTGTTAAGTAGCGTTGTGTTATGATAAGACCCAGCGTTACATTACGTTAATGTTATCTGTTAAGTGGCGTTGTGTTATGATAAGACCCAGCGTTACATTACGTTGTGTTATCTGTTAAGTGGCGTTGTGTTATGATAAGACGCGTTACATTACGTTGTGTTATCTGTTAAGTGACGTTGTGTTATGAAAGACCCAGCGTTACATTACGTTGTGTTATCTGTTAAGTGGCGTTGTGTTATGAAAAGACCAGCGTTACATTACGTTTGTTATCTGTTAAGTGGCGTTGTGTTATGATAAGACCCACGTTACATTACGTTGTGTTATCTGTTAAGTGGCGTTGTGTTATGATAAGACCCAACGTTACATTCGTTGTGTTATCTGTTAAGTGGCGTTGTGTTATGATAAGACCCGGCTTTGTTAAGTGGCGTTGTGTTATGATAAGACCAACGTTACATTACGTTGTGTTATCTGTTAAGTAGCGTTGTGTTATGATAAGACCCAATTACATTACGTTAATGTTATCTGTTAAGTGGCGTTGTGTTATGATAAGACAGCGTTACATTACGTTGTGTTCTCTGTTAAGTGGCGTTGTGTTATGAAAAGACCAGCGTTACATTACGTTGTGTTATCTGTTAAGTGGCGTTGTGTTATGATAAGACCAACGTTACATTACGTTGTGTTATCTGTTAAGTGGCGTTGTGTTATGATAAGACCCACGTTACATTACGTTGTGTTATCGTTAAGTGGCGTTGTGTTATGAAAGACCCAGCGTTACATTACGTTGTGTTATCTGTTAAGTGGCGTTGTGTTATGATAAGACCAGCGTTACATTACGTTGTGTTATCTGTTAAGTGGCGTTGTGTTATGATAAGACCCGACACATTACAATTGGCGTTGTGTTATGATAAGACCAGCGTTACATTACGTTGTGTTATCTGTTAAGTGGCGTTGTGTTATGATAAGACCCGACGTTACATTACGTTGTGTTATCTGTTAAGTGGCGTTGTGTTATGATAAGACCCAGCGTTACATTACGTTGTGTTATCTGTTAAGTGGCGTTGTGTTATGAAAGACCCAGCGTTACATTCGTTGTGTTATCTGTTAAGTGGCGTTGTGTTATGATAAGACCCAGCGTTACATTACGTTGTGTTATCTGTTAAGTGGCGTTGTGTTATGATAAGACCCGACACATTAAGTAGCGTTGTGTTATGTTAAGTGGCGTTGTGTTATGATAAGACCCAGCGTTACATTACGTTAATGTTATCTGTTAAGTGGCGTTGTGTTATGATAAGACCCGACTTTGTTAAGTGAAGTGGCGTTGTGTTATGATAAGACCAACGTTACATTACGTTGTGTTATCTGTTAAGTGGCGTTGTGTTATGAAAGACGCGTTACATTACGTTGTGTTATCTGTTAAGTGGCGTTGTGTTATGATAAGACCCAGCGTTACATTACGTTGTGTTATCTGTTAAGTGGCGTTGTGTTATGATAAGACCCAGCGTTACATTAGTTGTGTTATCTGTTAAGTGGCGTTGTGTTATGATAAGACCCAGCGTTACATTACGTTGTGTTATCTGTTAAGTGGCGTTGTGTTATGATAAGACCCGACGTTAATTGGCGTTGTGTTATCTGTTAAGTGGCGTTGTGTTATGATAAGACCCAGCGTTACATTACGTTGTGTTATCTTGTTAAGTGGCGTTGTGTTATGATAAGACCCAGCGTTACATTACGTTGTGTTATCTGTTAAGTGGCGTTGTGTTATGATAAGACCCAGCGTTACATTACGTTGTGTTATCTGTTGGCGTTGTGTTATGATAAGACCCAGCGTTACATTACGTTGTGTTATCTGTTAAGTGGCGTTGTGTTATGATAAGACCCGGCGTTACATTACGTTGTGTTATCTGTTAAGTGGCGTTGTGTTATGATAAGACCAGCGTTACATTACGTTAATGTTATCTGTTAAGTGGCGTTGTGTTATGATAAGACCCAGCGTTACATTACGTTAATGTTATCTGTTAAGTGGCGTTGTGTTATGATAAGACCCGACGTGTTAAGTAGCGTTGTGTTATGATAAGACCCAGCGTTACATTACGTTGTGTTATCTGTTAAGTGGCGTTGTGG
>CM028383.1:31357076-31401634 GCA_013146195.2 Codonopsis lanceolata | reverse complement strand
TTGAATCATTTGTTATAATGAGGGTTGAGTAATCCATCTACACTATTCAAAACTTAGTTTGGTTATTAATCAAATTGATTAGAATTTGAAGGCAAAAGTTCTTCCTTTCCTGAATATCGCAGGTAGGCCTACTTCCCTGCTATTTCATCACTTTAAGCATGAGTCATTCAGTTACTTGAATCATTTGTTATAATATTGGGTTGAGTAATCCACCCTACACTATTCAAAACATAGTTTGGTTATTAATCAAATTGATTAGAATTTAGCAAGGGTAAAAGTTCTTCCTGCTGAATATCAGCAGGTAGGCCTACTTCCTGTTTCATCACTTTAAGCATGAGTCATTCAGTTACTTGAATCATTTGTTATAATATTGGGTTGAGTAATCCACCCCTACACAATTCAAAACTTAGTTTGGTTATTAATCAAATTGATTAGAATTTAGCAAGGGTAAATGTTCTTCTCCTAATATCACAGTAGGCCTAGTTCAAGCTTTTTATCACTTTAAGCATGAGTCAAATAACTGAGGTCACTTACTTGACTCACCTTGGCCACTAACTCAAGCAAGTTTGTGGTAACTGCTGCTCCAAAAAGAAAAAGCTGAAGGATAAATCTGGCAATTAAAATAAGACTATTCTTTAAAAAAGATAGAACAAGTTCTCATTTTGATCAAAATATACTCAAATACAAAGAGGATCTAAAGATTACAAGCTTCAATACAATTTCCAGTGACTTAACTACTCCTGTTAAACAACTAATCTACACCTGATACATATCTAAAGATAAGGATGTTACAAGGAGGAGTCTATGAAGACCATGGACCCAGATTCAACACCTAATCGGCTGGCAAACGGAATCTCTACACTATGAAAAATGCAGATATGGGATCCCGCCGCCTCTCCCTCTCCCTTCGCCTAGCTCTCAGAGGCGCCCTTCACAAGTTCATACGACTTCCTTTCGAAAGTCCTCATTTGTGAAGTGAATCTCGAGAGAGAAGCTTGTCGAAAGGAACATGTAGAAGGTCTACAAAACCAAGACCGAACCGCTGACATGAGCATAGTCATTGGAGTCTTGGAAATGCATTCTAAATGATTGATGAAGAAAATCTTCATACAAGAGGAATCCTAGAAACTAACCAAACAACTTTTGTTGGATATGAAGAGTAATTCAAAGTTGTTGCGAAGGAACCTTAATATAGTGCTAAGAATTCTCCTAAGTAACATAACATAAGATAACATAGTGTTTGGGGTAGTTTGCCAGTGATAGAGAAGAAGGAAGGAATGTCTCTATAAATACTCGCTGAGGCAGGACAATGGACGGATTTAATAAATTTTACACTATTAAGAATGAACAGTCCTTTCAACCACTTTCATTAAAGTTATACTGGGAAGGCCGGGAAGGGTGAGATAGTTTTAATTCCTACATATCCTGTAAAGTTTCTACTTTGGAAAGCTAAAAGATTTTGAAAAGACAATACAACTTTCTTGGGGAATGTGCATGTTTGAATGTGAGGGGGAGGGGGGGGCCTGGGCGGTGTAGTGGCTCCGACACTTGTTTTGTGTGTGGGGGAGGGGAGAGTTTTGTATTTATTTTGTGGTATGGTGTTAAATTTAATATTTTTGTGTAAGAAGATGTAAGAGCCGCCTCAATGTTAAAATTTATACCAACTTCTTATACAACTTCTTAACTGGGCCTCACTGCCACCTACACAATTTTCTCTTCTTACACACTTAAGAATAAATCTTCCCATTTACTTGACCCTATGCAATTTTAATGGACACTATGCAAATATGAAACTGATATACAAATTAAATAGAAATAAATCTCAACATAGAAATTTGAATATTTTTTTATTAAAAATTAATAACAATCTGAAATCTAAACTTATATGGTCCATGAAATCTGAAAACTGAAAATGTTTTTAAACATTTGAGTGTCTATCAGAAGTAGGTTGTCTATCAGAAATAAGTGTTTGATTTCTACATGAAAGTCGATTGTGCCCCACTTGTCCACATTTACTGCATCTTTGTCTTTTGCGAAACTCTCCGATCGATGGAATTCTCGATGTTCGCGACGCCCGTGGTCGAATTCTGTGGCAAAAAATCATCGCCTTAATTGCATCTGGCATGTCCCATTCCTCTTGATTGGCCGCTGGGAAGATGTTACATGAATATGCCATTCTCCAAGCCGATGTTGTATAGAATGATGAGCACAATGGGTACACCGAAAACGCCTCTTGATGCAACCGCAAGCGCAGCTGCGTGCTCGCATGGTACATGGTTCAATTGAAACCTTTGGCAAGTGCAAGTATGTTTATCAAAATCCACTGTGGAATGCTTATTACCACCCCTCACCACATACATGGACTCATTGATGGCTTCAATAACCGTATACTTCTTGGCCATCTCTCTGGTTTTGGCTAGTTTTGCTTCCATTACTGGAGTTAAAATGGTTGTACACCGTGAAGATGACTCACGCCTCTCACAAAACCATTTCTGCAGCGTTTTTCCAATACTTTGAAACAAGGAAAGTATAGGAGTCTTTCGAGCTTCCTTGAACACTGAGTTGAGAGACTCCACATTGTTTGAAGTCATGATATTGTAACGGTTTCCTTTGCAATGCGACCTCGCCCACGTTTCAAATTTTGTCTCACTAAGATATTTCCAACCATTTTCATCAGTTTTTTGAATTTGAGACATATGCTTGTTGAACTCTTCTATGGTATAAGCCTCTCGCCGCCTCATAAAAAGGGACATCGTGTCAGGCTTACGGGTTACAACCCTTAAGTTTCCCTTTATATGATAGATACAATGAGCATGATGTGCACTCTGATAAACATTTTGAATTTGACCGCAAGTAATAAGACTCCTATGTCTGTCAGAAATGATCACAAGTGATTCATTATCACCTGTTACTTCTTTCAACTTCATAAAAAACCAAGTCCATGATGCATCATTTTCAGAATCGACAATAGCCCATGCAAGAGGATATATCTGCATATTACCATCTTGACAAGTTGCAATAATCAACGCCTCGTATCTTGCAGTTAAAAATGTTCCATCCACAATCACTACTGGCCGTATTGCATTGTGGAATCCGATAATGCAAGCCCCATACGCCAAGAAGAAGTACTTGAATCTGTGTTCATTATCAAGCTCCAAAGAGTAGATTGTTGATGGATTGACCAATTGCAAGTTGTGCGCATATGCGGCCAGCTTCTTGTAACTATCCTCAGCTGAACCCCTGAGTTGTGTTAAGGCATCTTCTCTAGACCTCCTCGCTTTTTGGTAGTTTAGTGAAACCCCCAATGTTCTAGACACTTCTGCAATGATTTCCTTCGGTTGTAACACAGTGTCGCGGTCCTCCAACCTTGGTGAAATGTGTTTCCCAATCATACGTGTTGTCGCTTGCCTGTGATCAGCCATGCAAATATTTTGGGGGCAACAATGTTCGGGTGTATATTTTCGAATCTCAAAATAATCACTTTCTGAGTACTTTGTTGCAAACAAACGCCATTTGCAATTATCATCAACACAAACTACGATGTACAATCGCCTTGTTGGATTTTTTGTTTTGAACTCAAACTTATGGTTTAAGGCAAGCAAGTGAACAAAGATCTGAAGCTCCTTCTTGTTATTGAATACTTGTCCAACATTCAAATCAATCTCTTCGGTATCACTCGCTACTGCACTTGCAACCGAAGAAGTCCCTAAATTATCACTTGTGAACCGATTGTCTTGATCTCGTTGGCTTCATCTCGTGTTGTCTTGATTGAACCCATCAAACATCTGCCTCGTGGGTGTAGCAAAATCATTAGGGTTATTGGATAAAGGTTCATCTCTCGTTGTCTTCATCTATGTTCTCTTGACTGAACCCATCAAACTGTCTCGACGGTGTGGCAAATTCAGTAGGTTCATCTCTGTTGTCTTCATGTCCCATTTCTTCCTCTTCTCCATTGTTTTCATCTTCTCTATTATTTTCCTCTTCTCCATTATTTTCCATGTCAAAACCAGTTTCATTATTTTCTCCTCGGTACGAGTCAAAATTTTCCATGATCAAACGGGTAACAAAAAGTGGAGATTGAACCCCTAGTCTGTTAAGGTTCAAGTACCATTCAAAATCTTCATCTTTAGTAATTAAGGACGGAAATTTAAAAGCATTTGCCGTTGCTGGAGTAACAAATCTTATCTCTATGTCATCAACTTGGCAAATGGTTCGTACTTTACCATATAACTCTTCACATGTACTTTCATTACTGATACCAACTCCCCTTGGATTACGTTTGTCAATAAATTTCCATGAGCATCCGACGATGTCGTCTTCAACAAAATGTCCAAAATAAATAACTGAGGGCCAAAAATCTGAAGTCATATCTGCAATATAAAACATAATAAATAAGTACATTCAAATACTCAATGTATTCCAATGTTAAAGGAATGAATTGTCAGTTGATAAACCACAGACCAGTTAACACTATTAATAGACAATGACATGGTTTATCTATGGTTTATTAATAAACCGCTTGATAAACCAAGAGACACACCGATTGATAACCCGGTTTGCAAACTTCTTTGTTTGGAAACAGTTAACAGACACTCACCTGGTTTATCAATAAACCAGTTGATAAACCAGTTTGCAAACCTGCTGTTTAGTAACCAGTGTCAGTTAACAGACACTCACCTGGTTTATCTATGGTTTATCAATAAACCAGTTGATAAACGAGTTGATAAACCAATTTGCAAACCAAGGTGCAAACCTACTGTTTATTAACCAGTGTCAATAAACAGACACTCACCTGGTTTATCTATGGTTTATCAATAAACCACTTGATAAACCAATTTGCAAACCAAGGTGCAAACCTGCTGTTTAGTAACCAGTGTCAGTTAACAGCCACTCACCTGGTTTATCTATGGTTTATCAATAAACCAGTTGATAAGCTAAGGGGTAAACCTGCTGCTTGGAAACCAGTGTCAGTTAACTGACACTCACCTGGTTTATCTATGGTTTATCAATAAACCAGTTGATAAACCAAGGGTTAAACCTGCTGCTTGGAAACCAGTCTCAATTAACAGCCACTCACCCGGTTTATCTATGGTTTATCAATAAACCAGTTGATAAACCAAGGGGTAAACCTGCTGCTTGGAAACCAGTCTCAATTAACAGCCACTCACCCGGTTTATCTATGGTTTATCAATAAACCAGTTGATAAACCAAGGGTAAACTTCTTGCTTGGAAACCGGATGCCACTCACCCGGTTTATCTATGGTTTATCAATGGTTTATCTATGGTTTATCAATAAACCAGTTGATAAACCAAGGGGTAAACCTGCTGTTTCGAAACCAGTGTCAGTTAACAGACACTCACCTGGTTTATCAATGGTTTATCAATAAACCAGTTGATAACCCAGTTTGCAAACCTGCTGTTTGGAAACCAGTGTCAGTTAACAGACACTCACCTGGTTTATCAATAAACCAGTTGATAAACCAGTTTGCAAACCTGCTGTTTACTAACCAGTGTCAGTTAACAGACACTCACCTGGTTTATCTATGGTTTATCAATAAACCAGTTGATAAACGACTTGATAAACCAATTTGCAAACCAAGGTGCAAACCTACTGTTTATTAACCAGTGTCAATAATCAGACACTCACCTGGTTTATCTATGGTTTATCAATAAACCAGTTGATAAACCAAGGGGTAAACCTCTTTGCTTGAAACCGAGTCAATTAAACCACTCACTGGTTTATCTATGGTTTATCAATAAAATTGATAAACCAAGGGTAAACTTCGAAACCAGTGTCAGTTTAACAGACACTCACCTGGTTTATCAATGGTTTATCAATAAACCAGTTGATAAACCAGTTTGCAAACCTGCTGTTTACTAACCAGTGTCAATTAACAGACACTCACCTGGTTTATCTATGGTTTATCAATAAACCAGTTGATAAACCAAGGGGTAAACCTGCTGCTTGGAAACCAGTGTCAGTTAACAGACACTCACCTGGTTTATCAATAAACCAGTTGATAAACCAGTTTGCAAACCAAGGTGCAAACCTGCTGTTTAGTAACCAGTCTCAGTTAACAGACAGGTTAGGTGCCAATGTATAAGGTACCAGTTCAAAATGCACATGATTGTTGAATAGTTGTGCATTTTGCAAAGAAAGACCAGTTTTGAGCCATGGTTGAATTTGCAGAAAAATAAAATGGATTCAGATGAATGTTTATGGAAACGAACCTGAATACTAAGCATACTAAGCACACAATTGATGTGCTTGCTTCGAATTTGGAAGAAAACTTTTCTGAACTCCACGACGCGACTGAGGGTGGGAGTATTCGACAAGGGGAACGAACCTGATTACTTAGCAGTTAGCACACACTTGATGGGCTTCGAAACCCCTTCGAATTTGGAAGAGAACACTGGATTTCGAATATTACGAATTTGAGTAACGATCCTAACGAACTTTGTCGAACTCTGTTCTGGCGGCTGAGGGGCTGAGGGACGGAATATTCGACGAGTGAGCATTCGTATACTTAGGTATAATCCCACATACGTATAATGTATAAAATCGAGCCCTACAAACCAATACCAAAAAAAGAAAAGGATAAATGAAGGGTAGTTTAGACATTTTACACCCTACAAACCAATACCAAAAAAAGAAATGGATAAATGAAGGGTAGTTTAGACATTTTACAGTTAAGATGGCCATATAAGAACTTTTTTTTAAGTTTGGCTAAAAAAGACCAAGTCTTGTTTGACTTGGCCGTTTTTGTAAATGCCCCTAAATAAAGGGTTAAAGGAGGAGAAAACCCTTTATCGTTAACGGAGTACAAAAAAAAAAAAGAAGAAACGAGAGAGAGAAGAAGAGCCGGCAGCCGAGGGAGAGAGAGAAACGAAGGGGCGGTGGCTGAGGTAAAATTTTTATTTTCTTTCCGATCAGTTTTGACGGCTTAGTATGATCATATATATATATATATATATATATATATATATATATATATATATATATATATATATATATATATATAATGATGATGATCAATTGTTTTAGTGTTGATATTCAAATTTGTATGTACCAACAAACAGTGCGGCACTATTCATCATGCGTGTAGGTAATGTTGTGCAGTGCGTGTGTCGGTTGATTATACAAGTTTCATGATTACAGTTGTTGATTAGTTGTATATAAAAAAAACAATAAATAAATAAATAAAATCGAATGATTCAAACAGTGTACTTATATATATATATATATATCTATAATATATAAAATCAAATACAACAGTCCATTCCGTGTTAATGAACTAAATTTTTTTTAATGATTTTTCTTTTAACAGTGTACTGTGTGTATTACTTTTAAATAATAATAATATTAATAATAATTATGACAATAAATTATTTAATAAAGTATTATTATTATTATTATTATTTAAATTAATAGGTTTTGGTTGGTAATTTTTTTTTAAGTTTAGTGATTATGATACATTTTTAACATAGATTTGGGCAAGGAAGATTAGGACGAACGTACGTGTTGCGGATTTTACCTTCGCTAAGCATTTCGAGGTAAGAGATTATACCTCTTTTAGGTCTCTGATCTTTTATATATCGTTCGTTAGGTTTCCATTAAATATCTTGTCTTCGATATTTCTTGAAACGTACGCCGATTTTTAAATCGGCATTTGAATTTGAACTCCGTCGTTTACGCTTCTTTCGAACTCATTACTTGTTTATCTGTTATTCTCACATAATTATTGAATTCCATGTGAGATACCATTTATATGAAAGTATGATTTTTGGCGATGCCTAATTTTGTAAAATTATTTGATTGCTTGAAATTTTGCCATGATCACTAAGTTGAATTTATGACACTATGAATTATGAACTATGATTTATGATACTTATAAACGCCACTTGGCCCGTGGCGTGGTTATCCGGATATACCAATGATCTATGACCTATGAATTATGAATTATGAACTATGATTTATGAATTTGCTTGTGTGATCATGAAATTCTGTGAGTAGTCAATTGTCACTAATTGGTATGGGACGGTTAGTGATAGTTGATTACTCGAGTCATCTTTGAGCGTTATTTTCATTTGGATTCTTGCTCACTTAATTCGAAATTTGATTTTCGCTTCCGTTTATCGATGTTTAATTTATGAATTTTGTATATTCGAAATATATATATATATATATATATATATATATATATATATATATATATATATATATATATATATATATTCATCTCAGATTTATTTCTGGTCAACTCCTCCTTAGTAACCGGAGGGGTTGTATATGAACTTGCTGAGCATTGTTCGCTCACCCTTTCATATTCTTCTTCCTCAGGTAATGAGTAAGATTATTAGAAGATTTTTGGCTCGGGTAGACCAAGATGGCGACTTCCAAGAATATTAGATTTGGTCTTACTTATGGAATTATTTGACAATACTTAAATTAATTATGGATTTATGTCAAGTTTTTAGATAGAATTTGTATTTAATTTATTTGGGTTATTTTGAATTAAGTCAAGGATATTAAGATTTAATTATTACGAGATTAGAACATTTATGATTTAAGTTATGATTGTTGATGACGTGGCCAAATTGTGGGACCGTGGTGTCGGTGCCGAATTTGGGGCGTTACAGATTGGTATCAGAGCTTAGGCCTTAGATCCGGATGGTCTTAAGATTTAGGAACAATTAAGAATAAGAAGTGATATTATGATAGGATTATGATATTAGTATTAAGTTGTGATTATAGCTAAGTTATGATCTTACTGATGATTAAGAAATTATTAATTCGTTAAACTAATATATTCGTGTGTTACTTGTAGGAAATGGCGCGTAACAATACCGGTAGAGCAAGGGTTGTTCCACCTGTGTCAGCTGTTGGAACAAGACTGAGTACGATGCACGCTATGCTAGCCGAACTTGATGAAATGAATCATGTCTTGGAACAGGAGAACCAACTACTCAGGAATGAAAATCAAGTACTAAGAAATGGTAATCAGGCGTTGGTGGATGAAAAATAGGCACTATTAGAATGAATCAAGGAAATGATGAAGGCACTAGAGAAGGCGGAAGATGTCTTGTTTAGGCATTTTGATGAAATAGAAGATGCTAGGAGGGCTCACACGGAGGTTGGAGCTAGGATGAGGAACACTAACTTCTTAGCTAAGAACGTTTTGGACGCGGTCCAAGTGGCCAAGAATAATGGACAACTAGCAGCAGGAAATCCAGAAGACTTAGAGAATTGAAGAGGAGACAGAAAACTAGATATAACATCACGCTAGTTATTTTTGTTTTATAGTTACCTCAGTCGTTGAGTATGTTTAGAGAATTGTTTTAGTTGAGAGACATGGGATACCCTGTGTACCCAAATTTTGAGATGTTGGAATTTTTTTTTTGAATTAATAAATTCGAGGATTTATTTGAATGTTCATCAATATTCCTTACAACTATATCTGTATTAATGCATGTTTGAGTGCCTACGATTATAAGATGAGTTTGAATGAAAAGATGATATGTAACAATTATGTAAGTGGTTCCCATTTACATCATACTGAATACCGAAAAACCAATTTCAGTGTGATAAGGATTTTACACACTATTTGACATTATGCCATTTATATCTCAGTACCAAATGGCACGTGGAGGACGCACTGGAGCTCGTGGACATGGACGTGGACGTGGACGTGGTAGGGGTACTAGAGCTGGTAGAGTCATGGAAGACTCCACTTCTGGCAATACACCCGAAGTCGTCCAACCAAACGCAAATGTTAATGGACCTGTGCCTGCAGTGCCAGTAGACCCTACCTTGTATACCTTGCTTAAGACTATAGCGCAAGCCCTTGTGGGAAATAGGGACCAGGGAAACGCAGCACAGGCTCAACTTGTAGCTCCAGCTCAACCTACAGTTAAGTATCCGCTAGAAAGTTTCTAGAAACGAAACCCAAGGACGTTTACAGGAGCACCGGGCACGGAGAAGCCTGATGAGTGGTTGCATCACATGAAGAAGATCCTTGAAACAATGACATGCCCCAGCGAACAACAGGTGAAACTAGCAACCTTTATGCTGCAAGGGGAAGCTAGTCTGTGGTGGGATTCTGAGAAGAGCACACTAGAGTCTCGGGGAGTTGAAGTGATTACTTGGGACATATTCGTGGAGGTGTTCAACAAGAAGTACTTTCCACCAAACATGAAGGACATGAAGCTAGTGGAATTTCTTAACCTCGAGCAAGGGAAGATGACGGTTGATGAGTACAATGCAAAATTCATCGAATTGTCGAAATTTGCTCTCGCCCTTTTTGCTGACGAAGGTCAAAAAGCAAGGAAGTTTGAGAGAGGCCTGAATAGCCGGATTAGCTATAGGATGACTCCTCTACAATTGCCGACCTATGCTGACGTGCTGGACAGAGCTCATGTGATGGAGCTGGAGTCTGTCGAGTACCAAAGAAAGAAGGATGAGAGAAAGAGGGGTCCTGAAGAGAGTTCTGACCGAAATCATGGTAGGCGTCAGGAATGGAATGGCTATAAAAGAAGAAATACTGAGAACAATGATAACAAGGCGACCAACCCGCCTAGTCGAAGTTCTAATCATGGCCATCAGCAGAATCAGTGGCGGAATCAGAACCAAAGTGATCAGCAGAACCAATGGCGTAACCAGAACCAGGGACGGAATCAGAATACCATTCAGACTTGCGGTAGGTGTGGGAAGAACCACAAGACTGAAGCATGTTTTTGGACAAAGGGGGCTCGTTTCAATTGCGGTAAGGTGGGACATAAGGCCATGGACTGCCCAGAACCACCAAAGGGTGGTGCTAATCAAGGAACAGGAGGGGAAGATAAGAACAAACCAAGAGGGCAGGGGAGGATATTTGCCATGACAGCTAGAGATGCAAGGGCTACAAATGACGTGGTGGCAAGTACCGTCCAGCTTTACTCTCGTGACGTATATGCATTGATTGATCCTGGTGCCACACACTCAATTATACGTACCACACTCGCACATCGTATGAAATTGTGTTCCCAAAGCCTGGAAGTTGACCTAGTTATAGACACGCCTACTAAAGAATCCATTCCTGTAACCACATTGTATAAGTCATGCCCTTTGAAACTAGAGGATAGAGAAATGCCTATTGATTTGCTACCATTAGATATCCAAGACTTTGATCTAATTTTAGGCATGGATTGGCTAGCGGCGTTTCACGCCAAGGTCGACTGTTTCGAGAAGGAAGTCATATTTTGCATGCCGGGCGAGGCAGAATTTCGCTTTAAGGGGTCTAAACCAGCAGTTCCATCCTTTATTATTTCTTCCTTGAAGGCGAGAAGGTTGTTAAGGAAGGGCTGCCAAGGCTATTTAGCCTCCATCATCGATAGTCGAAAGGAAGGGGTTAAGTTGGAATCCCTATCCGTGGTTAAGGAGTTTGTGGATGTGTTTCTGGAGGGTTTACCAGGTCTTCCACCTGAACGGGAGGTAGAGTTTGGAATCGATTTAGCACCGGGGACGGCGCCTATTTCTAAAGCACCCTATAGAATGGCACCAGCAGAACTCAAGGAGTTAAAAGAGCAATTACAAGAATTGTTGGAGAAAGATTTGATTAGACCAAGTGTTTCACCGTGGGCGCCCTAAGTATTATTCGTGAAAAGAAGGATGGGAGTATGAGAATGTGCATCGATTACCGCGAGCTCAATCGGGTCACAATAAGGAATAAGTACCCACTACCTAGGATTGACGACTTGTTTGATCAATTACAAGGGACCTGTTATTTTTCAAAAATTGATCTTCGCTCGGGGTACCATCAGTTGAGGGTTAAGAAGGAGGATATTTTGAAGACCGCTTTCCGAACTCGCTATGGACATTATGAATTCTTGGTGATGCCGTTTGGACTCACTAATGCCCCAGCTGCCTTCATGGATCTCATGAATAGGGTTTTCCAGAAGTTCCTCGACCGGTGTGTGATCGTATTTATTGATGACATCTTGATCTATTCGAAGACCCGGGAAGAACACGAGCAACACTTGAGGTCAATGCTGCAAATATTAAAAGAGGAGAAGTTGTATGCTAAGTTTAAGAAATGTGAATTTTGGATGGAGAAGGTAGCCTTCTTGTGACATGTTGTGTCCAAGGACGGAATTTCAGTCGACCCGGCCAAGATTGAAGCTATTGTGAGTTGGGAAAGGCCGACGACAGCAACAGAAGTGCGAAGTTTCTTGGGTTTAGCAGGATATTACCGTCGCTTTGTGGAAGGATTCTCGAAGATCGCGACACCCTTGACTAAGCTGACTCAGAAGAACATGAAATTTGTGTGGACGGAGGACTGTGAATCCAGCTTTCAAGAATTAAAGAAGAGATTGGTTTCAGCACCAATTCTTACTTTACCGTCAGGCACAGACGGGTTTGTGATCTATAGCGACGCTTCTTTGAAGGGTCTGGGGTGTGTGCTGATGCAAGATGGGAAGGTGATTGCCTATGCATCACGACAACTGAAGAACTTTGAGAAGAATTACCCGACTCACGACTTAGAGTTGGCTGCAGTGGTGTTTGCGTTGAAGATTTGGAGACACTACTTATATGGGGTGACATGCGAGATTTACACAGATCATAAGAGCCTGAAGTACATTTTTACCCAGAAAGAATTGAACATGAGACAGACAAGGTGGTTAATATTGTTAAAGGATTACGACTGCACCATTTTATATCACCCAGGCAAGGCCAATGTAGTGGCTGATGCCTTGAGTCGCAAGAGTAGGGGGACATTAGCGATGATGCTGACAAAAGAGAGGAAATTTCTCGAAGAGATCAAGAATTTGGGCCTAGAAGTGCGGGTAAGAGGAGGAAAAGGTTATTTGGCTCGTTTAAGTCTTCAACCGTCTTTATTAGAAAGAATAAAAACGGCCCAGAGAGCTGATCCAGAATTAATGAAAATTTGGGAAGGTGTAGAGATGGGAGCTCAGATAAATTTTCGACTTGGAGGGGATGGTATTCTACGTTTTGGAAGAAGAATTTGTGTGCCATCGGATCCGGAGTAAAAAAGAGAGGTGTTAGAAGAGGCTCACAATTCAAGGTTTGCGGTACATCCTGGGAGTACAAAAATGTATCGAGACATGAAGGAGACGTTTTGGTGGGAAAATATGAAACGAGAAATTGCAAAATTCGTTGCTAAGTGCTTGGTGTGCCAACAGGTTAAGAGCGAACATCAACGACCTGGTGGAATGTTACAGTCACTACCGATTCCCGAATGGAAGTGGGAACACATTACTGTGGACTTTGTGGTAGGGTTACCTAGAACGCTAAAGGGGCACAATGCTATTTGGGTTATCGTAGATCGATTGACCAAGTCAGCTCATTTTCTTGCTTTCAAGATTAATGACTCTTTGGAGAAGCTAGCAAAGTTGTATGTTGACGAGATCGTTAGACTACATGGAATCCCAGTTTCTATAGTTTCGGATCGGGATGCCCGATTCACTTCGAAGTTTTGGGGTAGCTTGCAGAAGGCCTTGGGCACAAATTTGAGCATGAGTACGGCCTTCCATCCACAGACAGATGGCCAGTCAGAACGGACCATACGAACATTGGAGGATATGCTTAGGACTTGCACTTTGGATTTACAAGGGAATTGGGATGACCATTTGCTGTTGGTCGAGTTTACGTATAACAATAGTTTTCATGCAAGCATTGGTATGGCACCGTACGAAGCATTGTATGGAAGAAGATGTAGATCACCTACGTGTTGGGATGAAGTGGGCGAGAGGCAACTGTTAGGGCCAGAACTTGTGCAGATTACATCGGATAAGGTACAGTTGATCAAGAAGAGACTCCTTACGACCCAGAGTAGACATAAATCTTATGCCGACAAGCGTCGTCGCGAACTTGGGTTTGAAGTGGGAGATCATGTGTTTCTCAAAATTTCACCGACCAGAAGAGTTATGAGATTTGACATTAAGGGGAAACTCAGTCCGAGATTTGTAGGCCCTTTTGAAATATTGGATCGTGTGGGGGAAATCGCTTATAGGCTTGCTTTACCACCTACGCTTTCAGTAGTCCACAATGTATTCCATGTGTTGATGCTGAGGAAATACCTCCCAGATCCAAGCCACGTAATTGCTTTCGAACCCTTACAATTGCGGGAAGATTTGTGCAACGAGGAACAACCAATTTGTATAGTGGACCGGAAAGATCAAGTATTGAGGCGACGTACCATTCCGTACGTGAAGGGACAGTGGACTAATCACACCGAGAGAGAGGCTACTTGGGAATTAGAGGAAGATATGCGAGAAAGACATCCAAGCCTCTTCGATTGATTAGGTACGTTAAGTTTAGGGACTAAACTTCTTTTAAATGGGTGAGAGTGTAATACTCCGATAATTTTAATAAAAATATTAATTTTTATTTAATTAATATTACGATCGTTTTGGACCTACATAATTAATGTTATAATTGTTGAGTTAAATTAATGCTTTGAACCTATTAAGTAACTAATTAAATTGGGGTGGGCTTGGCCCACTTGTGACTAGGACTTATTACTTTTCCCTAATAATGTTACCCAATTAAGAGTTTGGTCTTGGCCCATTTAATGATAAGGTTATAAAACCTAATAGGGTTCCTATATAAATAAAGGGTTAAAGGAGGAGAAAACTCTTTATCGTTAACGGAGTACAAAAAAAAAAAAAAAAGAGAGAGAGAAGAAGAGCCGGCAGCCAAGGGAGAGAGAGAAACGAAGGGGCGGCGGCTGAGGTAAAATTTTTATTTTCTTTCCGATAAGTTTTGACGGCTTAGTATGATCATATATATATATATATATATATATATATATATATATAATGATGATCAATTGTTTTAGTGTTGATATTCAAATTTGTATGTACCAACAAATAGTGCGGCACTGTTCATCATGCGTGTAGGCAATGTTGTGCAGTGTGTGTGTCGATTGATTATACAGGTTTCATGATTACAGTTGTTGATTAGTTGTATATAAAAAAAAAACAATAAATAAATATATAAAATCGAAAGATTTAAACAGTGTACTTATATATATATATCTATAATATATAAAATCAAATACATTAGTCCATTCCGTGTTAATGAACTAATTTTTTTTTTATGATTTTTCTTTTAACAGTGTACTGTGTGTATTACTTTTATATAATAATAACATTAATAATAATTATGACAATAAATTATTTAATAAAGTATTATATTATTATTGTTATTTAAATTAATAGGTTTTGGTTGGTTTTTTTTTTTTTAGTTTAGTGATTATGATACATTTTGAACATAGATTTGGGTAAGGAAGATTAGGACGAACGTACGTGTTGCGGATTTTACCTTCGCTAAGCATTTCGAGGTAAGAGATTATACCTCTTTTAGGTCTCTGATATTTTATATATCGTTCGTTAGGTTTCCATTAAATATCTTGTCTTCGATATTTCTTGAAACGTACGCCGATTTTTAAATCGACATTTGAATTTGAACTCCGTCGTTTACGCTTCTTTCGAACTCATGACTTGTTTATCTGTTATCCTCACATAATTATTGAATTCCATGTGAGATACCATTTATATGAAAGTATGATTTTTGGCGATGCCTAATTTTGTAAAATTATTTGATTGCTTGAAATTCTACCATGATCACTAAGTTGAATTTATGACACTATGAATTATGAACTATGATTTATGATACTTATAAACGCCACTTGGCCCGTGGCGTGGTTATCCGGATATACCAATGATCTATGATCTATGAATTATGAACTATGAACTATGATTTATGAATTTGCTTGTGTGATTATGGAATTCTGTGAGTAGTCAATTGTCACTAATTGGTATTGGACGGTTAGTGATAGTTGATTACTCGAGTCATCTTTGAGCGTTATTTTCATTTGGATTCTTGCTCACTTAATTCGAAATTTGATTTTCGCTTCGTTTATCGATGTTTAATTTATGAATTTTGTCTATTCGAAATATATATATTTATATATATATATTCATCTAAGATTTATTTCTGGTCAACTCCCTCTTAGTAACCGGAGGGGTTGTATATGAACTTGCTGAGCATTGTTCGCTCACCTTTTCATACTCTTCTTCCTCAGGTAATGAGTAAGATTATTAGAAGATTTTTGGCTCGGGTAGACCAAGATGGCGACTTCCAAGAATATTAGATTTGGTCTTACTTATGGAATTATTTGACAATACTTAAATTAATTATGAATTTATGTCAAGTTTTTAGATAGAATTTGTATTTAATTTATTTGGATTATTTTGAATTAAGTCAAGGATATTAAGATTTAATTATTACGAGATTAGAACATTTATGATTTAAGTTATGATTGTTGATGACGTGACCAAATTATGAGACCGTGGTATCGGTGCCGAATTTGGGGCGTTACAATAGCGAAGGCACTAATAGTAATGAGATTAATAATATTGTTTATTTTTGTCCGACTACCAAACAAACCTTTAGTTTAATAATAATAATGAAAATAATAATAATGATAATAAAAATAAATAAATAAATAAATAAAGTTTAATCCTACAATGGAACAGGTTATGCAACGAAGAGATTGTGTCCTAGTGGGCGTTTTTTCCTCCGCTAAGCCGTAATAATCCCGATTGTATTGCAAGTGAAAACCTAAAGCAAGTGGTTTTATACCTTGAGAGTTAGTGAGAACACGAGAAAGTGAAAACGGTAGCTTACACGTCTCAAGAGAGGAGCAGGAAGCAGGAACTGAGCAGCTGCAGTTTCAGTGCGTACTCTAGGTAAGTTCAACTATTAATCTTCTATTGTTTCTTGCTTTGGAACTATACAATGTACAAAGTACAAGAATAAATTGTACTTCCTCCGTCCCTAAATTATCGTCTTTTTCTTTTTTTTTTCGTCCGTCCAAAATAATTGTTCAGTTTGAAACTTACCTTTTTAGAACATCACTTTTACCACTTTACACTTACTTTATCACTCTATTTTAATTACGGACCACATACACATAGGCTTTAAAGGAAACTACACATTAAATAAATATAAATAATCAAGTCAGTTGTTTTTTCTTAAACTGTGCGCCGAATCAACCAGGATGATTATTTAGGGACGGAGGGAGTAGCATATTATAGTAGGGTTGTGTATTTGGTGTGTTTTGTGGAATTTGTTAATGGAAGAAAGATTGGGCAGAGTTGTATGCATGGAAGAAGTGTATGATCGAGTGGTGGGTTGTTGATTTGATGAGAAGTATTTGAAATAGGGAAGGAAAGAGATGACAATTCAGATTTTGGGATTTATTAGTTTGTAAACAAGCTTAGTTAGAGAATAATATATAGATGTATATTTATGTTGATATATAATAATTAAGTTGGAAGAAAGCTCAATGGAACAGAACATGGGACGACTTGGGGAAGACGAAGAACCAAAATTACAGATTCACCCCCTGGACTTTTGGACCTTTAATGTTAGGTGTCTCTAATTTTCAAAAGAGTACCCCAGATGTAGAATTGTCAATTAAGTCCTCGTTTTGTTAACCAATAACTATTGTGAGAATTTTTTGGTTAGTTAAATTTTTGAAAATTGCACGTAGGCCCTTAAACTAAAATTTTTATATGTATGCCTTGTAACAATTGTACAATTCAATATACATTATATATGTAATTATTGGAATATTGAGATGATTAGTATTTTTCTTAAGGGTTAATTGTATGATTAGCATTAGTCACAATTACACTACATTGTAATTTTAGATTCGAACAAGAAGAGGTAGTTCTTTGCTTGCGATGGGGTGATAATTGTTCGTTGTGCACATGCTAAACAAGTAAGAAATTACGTTTCTTTTAGGTTTCTTACGAAAGTATAAAAATACTTTTTGAATGTTTGGCTTTCGTTAATTTCTTGAATTACGTCACGTCGTCTTTTTTGTCGCTTCTAATATATAATACTTTTACTTATAAAAAATGTCTTGAATTACGTTCCTTCAATTGCTATGCCTAACCTTGTATCTGTAGTTGCTTTGACTTCATTGTTTGCCTTTGTTGTATATCTTTGATATGGTTTCGTTTTTGCAAATTCCATGAATTAACATGATTTTACGTGAAATTCATTTCGTTATCGAAAAACTACCTTGTGTTTGTAAATTTTATTGGTTGACCCTTTTGTATTGGAAATGATGATTTGCAATACGATTTACATTTTGATAGTATTACATTTATAATACTATCTCTGTTTTGAAAAATATTTATGATCACCAAGTATGAACAATCTGTCACAGAGGATTACGTGACACCTATGAATTGATGGGATGCGGGTGATTCAACATATATTCATATACTCCCTCGTTTTGAATAAAAGTTCATTATTTCATTTTGAAATATTTCACTTAAAGATTTCATTTTCAAAAATTAAAGCATATGAGTGTCGTTTTATTACTAATAAATTATTAAAAGTGTGATTTTATTAAAAAAATTGACTTTCAAATGATCATATAAGTGTCATTTTAATAACTCATATGGCTGCATCTATTTAATATCTCTCTATAATAAAATTGAGTTTGTCCTGAATTATATCTTGTAAATTAATGTTGGTTCAAAACATCAAAATCTGATCAATACAAGATATTACCATGATTAAGTCTCTAAATAGGACTTGAATTTTTTTTAAATCTAGAAGAAATTGTGCATGTACATGTACATGGTACATTAATTAATTTAAAATTGTTATGTAATGCTTTTTGTTAGGATAGTTACTGTTTCTTTATTCTGTTATTAAATATGTTATGTACTACTTGAAAGTTAGCTGTTATTGTTGCTCCTCGTCTTATGATAATATTGTATCTAGATATGGACCGGGAGGCAAAGAGGTTGCAACCATCTACCTCTTGGTTGACGTTGTTTACGCTGCGTTCATACAACATTGGGAGGACACTACCCACAAACAAGCATAGGCTTAGCGCATTACGAAACACACGATTGGGTCTATTAGTGTTGCTGAGCACCACTCCCGTATGGTATGTACTTACTTTGTCTTAATTTAAATATTATTATTCAAATATTGATATATAGTTGGGTAGTCTTGTTGATGTTATGAAATCCATAAATTTAATTTAACTATTTTTATACATGTGCGTTAAACACACGAAAATATATATTTTTCAAATTAAATTATCATAAATTGGTTACGTAATGAAATTTACTGTGTACTGCTTTTACATAAAACCAAGTATTAATCTTTAGTATTTGGTTAATTTTATGTGCATGTAAATACACTCTCCACCCCCAAAATAAGTATCCCTTACTTCAATGCAGTTCCCTTTTTGTTTTTGTCATTATTGTGTCTGATACTAGTACTGATGTATTATGCTCCCTCCATTCCGAGTAATGAGTCCACCATTCTATTTTATCCCTTACTTCAATGCAGTTCCCTTTATTGTTTTTGTCATTACTGTGTCTTATACTAGTATTGATATATTATACTCCCTTCGTTTCGAGTAAAGAGTCCATCATTTCATTTTAGGATTAAAGAGTTCACTTTCAAAAAATTAAAGCATAAAAGTGTCATTTTATTACTAATGGGTCAGGCTAACGACACACCAACATCTTCTCCCTACAGCCCAAATTTTAAAATTGCAAAAATGGCATTGTGTGAAATGACAAAATAAACCCTCCAACCTAAAATAACACCCCACAACTTAATTACAGTAATGTCATTCTATAATATTTAAACATTCTACCTACACCCCAAATTTGATACTTACTGTAGCTACGTCTTCCTTTCTCACCATTCTTGATGCGGGTGCATCGAGGATAGCGTTGAACATGACCGCGAGCATAGTGGACGGACACGGAGAGGGCTTGTTTCTATCAAAGGAGGCGATGCATGAAGACGTGCATGGTTTTCCTTTTGGGCACGGAATGCGCGGGTTCAACTTGGTCACGTGCATTACTTGGAGTGGCTAAGGAAAGGAATCAATGCGGCTGGAGACAAATGGTTCGCATGCAATGAACAGCGGGCTGATCGAGTGTGCGGCCCAAGCTTTTAGTTTTCAGTTCTTTTATTTTCTTGATTTCCTTGTTTTATTTTCTTGTTAGTTCGGTTATGTCCTGTAGTCTATGGTAAGGCTAGTTTTGGTATTCTTGCAAGGTAGGGTTTGAGATGTAACTATTTAATAGGACTTTATCAATGAAAGCGGCAGAATGAATGTTTGAGGAAACTCTCTACAGAATACAATTGTATTCTTCTTTCGATTTCTTCTTCGTAGGCGAGTGAAGCTTAGGAGAATTAATCAAACGGACATCTTTACGTTGGGCGAGTGAAACCTAACCGGTGAGTCCGATTTTTATCCTTTATTTTGTTTTGTTTCCTTGTCGATCTCTTGCGAACAATCATACTGTTGAAATAAATTCGGTCAGCCCTTGTTTCTGAATTGTTGGTGTTTGATTTTTCGGACTGGGTGATTTGGTTTCGTATCAATTCTCCATTTTGTTTAGTTCCTCCACAACCCTACCTTACATCATATTGTTAAAAAAATATCAAACATGGAGCCTAAGGAAGTAATTGAAACAAATAATGTAAGTATTACTTCCATTTTATTCTATTAAAACTTAATTTTTCGTCAAATTTTGTCTAAATTTCAAAAAATGCATGTTCGTCGTGTGCGGCTATGGTTTGCCGCACACTTAGCCTTGTGTGCATAAGACATTCTCCGCACAAATCTCTTAATGTGCACCAAATGTTTACTGCACAGTCCTTCTTTTGTGCACAAATCATATGCCGCACAGTCCTTACTTTGTGCACAAAGTGTTGGCCGCACAGTGTGTAATTGACATGCAAATTTTTTTTCCAGGATTCAAAGACATCCCCTACGGAGCCTAGTGTTGTAGATCCATGTCCAATTCAAGATATTGTTGTAGATTACACCGATGTATTCACAACGCATGCACGTTTTCCATCTCGAGAGGATTTGTGTGATTGGGTACGTGTCATAGGAAAGGAACATGGTTTTGTGATAGTTACTACTAGGTCGGACAGTGGAACGGGTAAGAGAGGACCACGACTGTATTTGGGTTGCGAACGTAATGGGTATCAACGTCAATCTAAATCCAAGGTTGTTGATAATTTGAGTAAAACAACAACAGAAGTAACAAAGGAAGATGGTAGGAGATAACGTGGATCGAAGAAGTGTGGATGTCCATTTCGTTTGCGGGGCAGACAAGTATTTAGTGATGGAGAATGGGAACTTTCGGTTGAATGTGGGGTGCATAATCATTCACAAGAGCCTCATCTGCATGACCACTCATATATTGGTCAATTAGAACGGGAGGAGAAAGAATATGTTCTGGACATGTTAAATGGCAATACTCGGCCAAAGGACATTTTCATGGGTTTACACAAAAAATTTAAAGATAATAAGTCCTCATTAAAGACTGTGTACACTTGTCGTATGAAGAATAGATTTTTGGAGCGTGATGGTCGATCGCAGATGCAGCAGCTTGTGTCGAAATTGATTGAGTATGGATATTACTATCATCATAGGAGATGTGAGTCGACTAACACTGTGAAGGATTTGTTCTTTGCTCACCTACGAGCGTTGACTTATTGCATTCTTTTCCAAACGTTCTCTTGATGGATTGCACTTACAAGACAAACAGGTACAAGTTACCCTTATTGGAGATCGTTGGTGTCACGTCGACAAACATGGCATTTTTGGTTGCATCTGTTTATATGGGGTTTGAGCAACAAGAGAACTATATTTGGGCACTTACCATCTTGAAAGCATTGATGAATCAATCCTCTCTACCCACTGTGATTGTCACTGATCGAGAACTTGTGTTGATGAATGCAGTTGAGGTAACGTTTCCAACATCAAAACATTTTCTTTGTCGGTGGCATATTAATGAAAACATTGTGGCAAATTGTAAGAAAATGTTTCGCACGAAAGAATTATGTGATCAATTTATTGTTGCTTGGAATACGTTGGTGGTCGCAAAAACTGAGTCAGCAGATGATGAATACCTTCGGAGACTACAGTCAGATTTCACAGATTATCCGACAGCCGTTCAATATGTCATGAACCAATGGTTAGGGCCGTATAAGGAAAATGTTTGTGTCTTGTTGGACGAATAATATAATGCATTTCGACAATAACACAACAAACATGTATTTAAATGTTTTAATAATTAATTTATTTCTCTAAATTTATAAATGATATAAAAATACCTAACATTGTTATTAATTGTATCTTATTTTAGGGTGGAGAGTCAACATTCGGCGTTGGAAAGACATCTTCAATCGAGCCAAGGTGATTTTGAGACATGTTAGAAACAAATTCACACACTCATTGAGACCTCACATATTGCAATCAAGGGTTCATTTACGAAGAGTCGAACAATGGTTCTACAGAAATTCAAATCAGTCTTATTTCAACACCTACGAGGTTTGGTTTCGATAATTGCGATGGATAAGATATACTATCAGATGAACAGTTTACCCGAGGATGGTCATGTAGACCCATTGTTGTGTGGGTGTGTACTGAGAAAGACATGCGGACTACCTTGTGCGCATGAGATAGCTGAATATCTGAGAAATGACGTGCCAATTCCTATTGATCAGGTTAATGCATTTTGGAGAAAATTAAATATGTTACCAGCAAAAATTGAGAATATTGATATTAATGTTACGTCAGAAATGGAGACTCGATTATATAAGAGTTGGGAACATGTTGTTGCAAAATTTCATGAAGCTGCAATGTCAGAGAAATTGTTGATACTCAAAAGAATGATGTAGGTTGCGGAGCTAGTAACAACGTCATTGATTTTGCCCCATGATGAGACTCGCACTCGTGGTCGTCCGAAGCCCCTAAAGGCTAAAAAGTCCAAATTAACCAAACGTGATCCTAGTTTGTTTGAGTATGTCAAGACGATGGAAGATAGTTGCTCTCCATGTGATCAAGGTTTGGTGTACGAGGTTGGTCCATCGCAGCAACCTCCATCGTTCACTACTGTACCACAGGAGGTAAATATATCTTTAACTTGGTGGAAATATGTATGTATGTATATATATATATATATATATATATATATATATATATATATATATATATATATATATATATATATATATATATATATATATATATCTATTTATATTTATATTTATATTTATATATGTTGACATTAATTTGTTTTGTTTCAATAGGTTGGTCCATCGCAGCAACCTCCCACGTTCACAACGGTACCACAGCCTAGGACAAAGATGCAGGTAAATTTAAATTTTTAACTTGGTGCAAATACATATATATATATATATATATATATATATATATATATATATTGATTTTAATCTGTTTTGTTTCAATAGGTTGTACGACATCGTACTAGAGCCGGGATGGCTAGTGGTCACATTAATCAATTCCCGAAGAGATTTCACGAGTACATAACGGACACGGTGAATGTAGCGGTGACGGTCATTGCGGTTTTCGTGCCATAGCACTGTTGTTATTTCAAAATGAGAATTCATGGAGTAGGGTTTGATCAGATCTATTGCAGGAGTTAATAAAAAACCAAGAGTTGTACGCACGTGTGTTTATTGAACATAAGCATATTGAGAAAGTGAATAATTGACTCGAACACCATGAAGAAACTACTGCGAAGAAATATTGGTTTGATGCAAACGATATGGGGCACTTGGTGGCATCGTTTTACAACCGTGCTCTCCTGGTATTAGATAGTCGTCATTGTTTTACATATTTACCATTGAGAACCGCGCCCCCAATCGATCCAAAATTGATTTGTATCGGAAGACTAAACATGGATCATTTTATTCAGGTACTCACTTTTCATAAGATAGACATCATTGTTTCACATACAAGTTATATATTAATAAATTGTACCTTATTGACATTTACTTAATTTCATTTGCAGGTTAATTTATGTCAGGGTTGCCTGTTAGCACCTGTCTCAATCGTATGGGATCAGAACCGTGTGGAATGTGCTGCAGCTTGGAAATCAATTTATAGTCAACAACTTCTGTCATATATTGAAAGTGTAGAAAATGAGCGATTTGTTCTCAAAAGTTCGGACAGTATCAATTTGGATGAGTGATATGTATTTTCATTTAAACTTGGAATGTTGGTTGCATTTTATATTTGGATCAGTGATATGAAAATCTATTTAAACTTGAAATTTTGGTGGCATCAAATATTTGGTTTGAAATAAGTCATTTCTAAAAATAGTAATATGTCTCAAACATACATAACATTAACATGTCTCAAACATACATAACATGTCTTCAAAATACATCATACGTTAAACATGTCTAAAAATACATAACAATATCAAGGTTGCGTCCTACGACGAGTCTCAACTCGAGATGATCATGCCTCCTCCCCTGGACCTTGTACAAAGCTATCTACTATCGAGACCACTGACACTAACTCCTCATAAGTTATACTTCTGTCACCCGATCGCAATCTTCGCATTATCGGTCCTGTCAAATTGGGAATAGCTGAAACGGTCTCCGCATTATCGGCTGCAATGGGATTAGTCACCCTAACCCTAGTCGATCGAGCGGCGGGCTTCTGCACAATGGGATGTGAAATTCACAAGTACCAATCTATGTATTCGGGTGAACATTTAGATGGATATCGTGTAGCTCGCCCAAATTGTTTTGAAGATAATATATGGCTCTCAACAAGGTTCCAGTATGCTGCAAGTGCTATCCACATTATCAAATCGCGAGGGTTATTTCTAACAGGGATGTCATGTGCGATAGGGATAGATGGAATAGTCTGCACGCGTCCGAACTGTCGAAGCACTCGATCTGGTAGGTATGGCTCCACATTGGCTCCCATGACTATGAATCCATGATATAAGGAGTTTTGATGAAATGGAAAATGCTCCCTGGCTGTGTCGTCGTAAGGGGTCCACGCAACCTACAACATATTTAAAATTTTATTAAATACAACAATTTAATAATGAATGGCTGAAGCATGAGCATAAATAAATGTAACAGATGAATACTAACGTCATTCGCCGTAAGCATGTCAATATTTTCTCGTATAGCCCGTAACCGGTCCATGCTTGTTCCTTGATTTCCGATCGGTTTCCACATACGAGCAAGCGCTTGTGTGTTCTGGTACCCCACATTATGATCAGGGCTGAACTGTGGAAATCGTAAGTATATCCATGCCTACATGCAATAAAACATTCAATTAGATGTGAAGCAGCTGTAAATTAAACATGTCAAAAAAAAAAAAACTATAAATTTTAAATATACCTCTAATAATGTGAAGTATCCAGCTATCTGCTTCGTCTCATATCTGGACGCTTCGCCTAGCTATCTATATAGATAAGCCAAGGTGGAAACTCCCCATGCATAGGTATGTACATCATCAAGATCCTCCAGCCACTGTAAGTATGAGAGCATCACTCGTGAGCCGCTCTTATCTGTGAAGATGGTGCAACCCAAGAGGTACAATATGTAAGCCCTCACCGAACACGTCACCTTGTCTAAATCATCAGAACTGGCATCTTCATTAAACCTATTACGTAGCCACTCTAACTTGATTGAAGCACCCTTTCTACCTCCCATTCCCTCAATCATCTCACCTTTGGACACTCCCAATATCTCGCTAGCAGACTCCAAATTGATGTTTCTTAGCAAATAATGGCGACCCTGAAATCGGAAGTCCAGTAATACAGAAAACATCATCCAAGGTGATCGTCATTTCACCGAAGGGCAAATGGAATGAGTTTGTCTCTGGATGCCACCGCTCCACAAACGCAGAAAGCAACGGTTTGTGAACATCAAGATAGGTCAGATTCCTTAGGGTATGGATCCTTGTTCCCCTTACCAAATCCCTCCATGCTTGGGCACCCTCTGGAATGACCCACTGACGTAGTTTCGAACGATGCTGGTGAAACTTCAAAACCTCTCGCTCTTGTCCACGCCAAATCGATGCTGCTACATGTGTCTTGTACGTAATCAACAAAGATGGGTCAAGTGGACCACCAGGAAATCCCATCTCAGGTTCAGGCTTAGGCTCACGCTCGGTCTAGGTCTCAGTCTCAGCAGTCTCAGGCTCAGGATTAGGCTCAGGATCCTGAAAATGTATAGGCTCTTGATCTATATGCTCCGGGGGCACTTCTGCATCACGCGCATGTTGCATTTCTCGTCTGGCTGATGCGGTGACACGACGCCTAATATATTTATTGCAGAACCTATCAATTGGACCTCCTGTAATTAACAATAAATAAGTAATATTAGAGTAGTCATAAATATTTAGAATGTTAGACAAATTTGAGGTATGTGCGGCATATTCATGATGCACGTGTGTGGGCTTGTGCGGTGAATATTTAGTGCACAGATGATGGTATGTGTAGTGATAAGTAACCGCACAAAACAAGGTCTGTGCGGCGAATGATGTGTGCATAGGAGGGCAAGTGTGTGGTAGTCATTAACCGCACGCACAGCTTTGTGTGCGAGGAACCAGGGCCGCACATACTGTTGATCGAAATTCCAGCCTAAAACAACGTTCATCCAAGCAACCAACCTATATTATACAACAAATAGTTCATCAAAATAGAGAGAGAGAAGAATACCTCGGTTTGAAGATGACATTGTGGGCGGGGAAAAGTTCATTCTAACAGATAGTCAGACACTGTGTGCGACCAGCCTTGTGCGTTTTGGCCGGGTTGGGGTTTCCTTCTTGGGTTTTTGGGGTGTTGGTAGTTGTTGTTTGGGAAATTAGATGTGGGGTGTAGATAGAATAGGATGAGTTAGATAAGAAAATTAAATGATGGGTAAAATAGGAAGTTAGTGATATGATTATGACCACCAACCAAGAACCAAGATTGTCACAAGCAAAGGAGAGACATTGGAAGCATGTAGATCAAGGTTCGAGGGTTCATATGAGCATGGATCGAGGTTCAAGGGTTCTAAAATGCATAGAGTATGATTGGAAGATTCAAGAGTTCTATACAAACTTAATTCGTGGATTTATTGGAGATTCAGGCTATTACAATGGCTATTCTACAAAATTCAAACATGTCTTGTGAAGCCTTAGATTTCATGGATGATGCCTTAAAGACTCGAGAAATGTTCGTTAATGTCATACAATGACTTTGGAAGCTTTTAACGCGTAAAGGAAGACTTTAGGGGGCCAAAATGCAACTTTGAAAATTAGGCCTTTACAAAAAACGAGATTTGTATATTTTCCATATTTTTGAGGATTTATGTTTCTTAAATAGATTAGGTAACTTACCTAATTGTTTCCTACATAGATTAGGTAAGTTGAGTAGTTTCCTAAGTGAATTTTGGGTAGTTTCCTAAGTTGATTTTAAGTAGTTTCCTAAGTTGATTCAACTTAGACTTTTCCTTTTACTTTTAGGTTTAGGATTCACAACCCATATAAATAATGGTTGTGGTTTATTGTTTTGTAGACAACTTTTGATTATTGATTAATATAGTTTTTGAGTGTTTTTCAAAATCTCCTCGTTCTTCATTGAACTTGTGATTATTTGGTGAGAGGCTAAGTAATCGAAACCCGAACTTATCAATAGGATATTCATCCCTATTGTGGTGTTCTTTATTATACCAAGGTTCGTGTTCGTCTCGTAATTGGATCGCGGAGTACCACGTTCAATAACGGATCGTAGCATTGGGTCAAGGTGTCATAATCCATCAATTCATTGACGTTATTCGCTTGCTGTGCTACGTGCTCTATGATTCCTCCATCGCGAGTACGCGTCTAGGAATCATATCAGTTAGGGTGGGGGGTAAAGAGTAAATTTTAAAAATTGGTTGAATATGTGGGGTGTAGATAGAATTGGGGTGTAGAAAGAAATTATTGGTGTGTGGTTAGCCTGGCCCATTACTAATTAGCTACTAAAAGTGTCATGTTTTAAATTTTTTTGACTTTCAAACAGGGACTCTTTGCATGGAATGAAGAGGGTATGTAGCATATTGCAGAAACATATCAGTTTATGAATCCAAGCACGCATAGATTAAAAGAACATTTTCCAACTTCCCCATCAAAATATTTCTGGATAGTAGTTTGAACAAATATCACCTCATGTTAGTATCTTCTTGGATTACACCAGCCATCTCCTTACTTCAACATACTTTCAATCTTAGCCCAAAATGAAACAAACTCTGTAAAAACAAATATTCACTTCCTTTAACTACACTGCACACTAAAAAAATTGCACAAGACATGACCTTTGAACTACTTGGCCTCTACAAAATTATAGTCTAGTCAACACAACTGATCATAGGGGTAGCACACTTTCAACTTCCTTGGTCTCAGCATTCCACTCTGCAACAACCTTCCAGGTTGCTTTTCATTTTGACTCTTTTCTGTAGCCATCCTGTAGTAGGCCTGAAAGTTAGTCTTGAGAAACTGATACTAACTGATCAATTAGCCAGACAATACAACAATGATGGTTCAAAACAATAACTCTAACCATGGCAGTGAATTACTAGAGTAAACATGTTACTTTATAAAAGGGACTTAAATAACAAGAGATTAAGCAACAACCACCAAATGATCACTAATTTGAGATCATTCAAAGTAGTGGACATCAATAAGGTGCAATATGAATTATGTTGTCCAAATGAAAAGATGGAGAATTAAAAAGAAACAACACTATAAGAAAACAGGGCAACTGCAACAGAATTGAATTCAGTTACAATATGAGTGGACAAATAATTTTTAACGAGGAAACCCATTAGCCGCGTCCTTTTTTGGGAGGGAAATGTTGGAGGGAAAAATGATGTCAAATATTGAAACGGAATTTTGCAACAGAATTGAAATCGGTTTCAATGTTGTCTAATTTTGCAATAGTTTTTGAAACAGGTGAGTTTCCGTTTCAATTTTCCGTTTCAAGTTCAGTTGCGTTTATTAATATAAGATTTTTATATTTTGAAACTTAAAAAATTTACATTCTATTTTGCACGAAAAATAGGTGGGAAGAAACAGCAGTCCCTCCATATGCGATATCTCTCTCTTCGTCTCTCTTGCGATTTTCATCGATTGTGTCCCTCTGTCTCTCTCTCTCTCTATGCAATTTGTCTCTCTTCGTGTGTTTGCTAATACGGCTGCTGGGAAATACCTTTGATAAGCGCCTCTCTCTCTTGCTCTCTCGCCTTTTATCCCTCTCCTTAGCTGATTTTTTTCCCTAACAATTGTGCCCTAATTTTTAACAATATGTTGGTTTTCTGAAATCACTGAGGAATGGTTCTCACGATTCCAAAATTAATTACAATATCTTGTTCCTCGGGCTGCTAGGGAATTCGTTTGGTAAGCATCTATCTCGCTCTTTGGATATATCACTCTCTATCTCGCTCATTCTCTGAATACTTTTGCGATTTAGTATTCACAATGTTATTGGGAATTGATTTTTTTATAGCCATACCTTTTTTCCTCTGCAATTTTTTATTCTTGTTACTTGAATTAAACTAATTAAGTAAGCCAAATATGGGTAGTGACACGAAACATGGGTTTCGTGATTCAGGAAAATGGTTGTAAGTGATGTCGTTGATATGGTTTTGTGATTATGGGCATATGAGAGTAGTTTTTGTAATGGGGGAGCTCTAATTAATATCCTTTTGGCTTAGCAATTGGTTATGCTGATTGGATTATGGTTATTTGGAAATGTGGGGCTTTGATTTGTGGATAATGGTGGTTTTGGTCAGTAGTCAAAAGATTTCCTTGACCCGTATAGAGTAGAATTATGTGACTTGCTTGTCATTCATTCACTAGTTCTGTTGTGCTTGCTGTTGTGAGTCTTGTGGGTAATATTGGTTCGCAAGAAAAAGCATGTTGAGCATAGACTTAGGTGCACCTTAACTCAACTCATAAAGATTTTATAAAATAACCTTACAGTTCCATGAATCCAAGTGTGCTATGCATAAGGACATGTGTACTATATATACAACCTATTCAAGAAAATGTTACGCAACCTATTCAGCGAATCCAAGTGCGTTGTGGATAAGGATTTACATCTTTGTACACAGCCCAGGTTGGAAAACAACAATTTGAACTACGACTGGGGGTATTCATTCATCGTACGCCATTGAACTGGTCATAGTCGTAAGCCATTGGCCATAAGCCACGGTACTACGGTAGCCACCAGCCATCAGCCGCGACAAGCGAGTTCTAACATGACGATCTCATCACCAAAACAAGAAAAAAAAACATAAACTAACTATACGGTTTTCCCTCATAGCCCCAACAATCGGCTTGACAAAGGATCCCTATAATAGATTGATCTTTGTTTTTTTCCTCAAATACCCGAATCAAATGTCAGTCAAATCCACCTTTGGTGTAGTCGTCATTGGAATCATAACCCTAGGGCTTTATTTGCTCACGTGAAAATCCGCCTTGACCCTAAGCCATTGTGTATTTGTTGGCTTCATAAATAGGGTACATGTGTTAGCATCTTCATTCTATTTGTTCGTTATTCAGCATGGAGGTCACCTTTCATTCATCTGCATTTCTTTGCCTTGGTCGACTTGGGGGCTAGAGAAAACTAGAGCCAATTGCCACATAATATCCCAGCTTGGGCGTAGTCCTGTCAACTTAGCCTTCTCTAGTGTGATTTCTCATAGAGTTGAGCAAACTAAGACAGTACAACAGCATTTTCATGCCTCCATAGCTCCTTGACCGAGCTGTCTGCACTCAGTCGTATGACTTGGGCACCCACACAATTTACTAGCCTGAGATGAAGCAAGATAGCTGACTAGCTGTTGCCGTATTACTTTTTTCAACTACTATGGAGATATGGGTCTGGACTACTTTCGAGATATGGGTTATGAAAAGAATGCTCTACCACCCATATTACCTATCCAGTGATAGCAGGATACTCTCCTCACCATACACCTGTAAAAACATATACAACAAAAATAAGTTCAAAAAGACTGCAAAAGCAAGACTAGAACCGAAGAAACAAAGCCGAGACCATGTCACCCTTCGATTATCTTTGCACGAATCAACAACTAAAGCGGTAAGAACCACTTCCCATGTGCGAGAAGAATATAAAGGAGTAACAAGAAGCGACTTATAGCGAGAATGGATAGATAAACAATTAGCGAGGCGCATTGAGAGTAAAACATTATGTAATGGCTAAAGCACTAATCTAAGAGTGAAGCCACCCTGAAAAAGCAGTTTCGGAGACTCCTCAACACGAGCCCGATGGATAACTCTTTAAATTCTGAAAGTAGTTAACAAAACCCTTTCTAATGACATTGTCAAAACAGAAAGAAATCATGGTGACATTTGAGTGGAACATTTGAGTGGTAAACATCTTAAAATCTTTTTAGGAAGAAACTGTAATGAAGGAGAATGCTACTCATTACTGAAGATTCATATTTTTCAGTTTTATTTCTAGTGTGCATTTGGTTTAGGTGTTTGGAGATGGATTTCTATTTGGGAGGGGATTTATGAAGTCTCCCAATTCCCCCCGTTTGGCTTGTGATGAACATGGGGTTTCGAGACTAAAAAGTTTGGCTTGTACAAAATTATGAAATCCACTCCTAAAAATATTCATTTGACAAATCCCACTTTTGAACCCATTCTAAACCTGGCCTTTGGACCAAAGTAAAGTAGTTTGATCCAGAGAAGGGATGAAAACTGACCGGCAGGAGGCATCATCATGTCACATAGTTTGAGTTCTTAGATTATGTCCATGGGGCTTTCGTTTGGAGGTTGAAAAGGCCTACAAGACAAGCCAGGCATTATGAAGGCGGTTCAGTCTTAGAGTTAATTGGATGTGGGGGGGCGAAGGAAGTAAACAACTCTTAGTACCCGTTGAACGACTGAAACAGTAAATACTTTTTCTTTCTTTCCTTTTTTTTTGCCAAAGGCTATGTAATAAGTCAAAGTTAGGTGAATGCCTCTAGATTGGACATCACATACTTATCAGTATTCAAAATATGTCGTTACCACTTAGCCACACTAGGGATGGTCTATAATTTTAATGCTTGTCAACTAGTACAACTAAACTTTGGAAAGAAAAAAGTTGGTTTATGGTTTCTAGTTCTCTCTTAACAATAGGTTGTGGTGTTTATGCTCTCAAGGCTATCATTAAAACTGGGATCTCGTAGGATTAATGGGTCCCCATCATCATTTCTAGTAATGATTGACACAATAGCATTAGCAGGCTTATACAATTTCTTTTTCTGTTATACCATGTAAATATTTATATGTTACAGTTATAGCGAGCACATCGCCGATGATCCAACCAAGTATTCTGAAGTATTCCTTGGAAAGCCAAATGAAGAATACTGTGCTTGGATTCTTAACCCAAAGAAATGGGGAGGTTGGTTTTGTGTTTTTTTCCTTCCAAACAATCCCTGGTTGGTCACTTAAATATTCTTATGAACCTTGTTTCGGACAACCAAGTTATGCACTCCCTGGCCATTGGTCACACGATCTACTTTACACGCCCTATTGTGTCAAACACAGGATCAAGCTGGTCAATTAATGCCTTCACTTCTCGAAATAGAAATCTGGTTTTTACTAAATTTTCTAGTGATCTATAGTTTGTACATACATACACCTTCTCGTACTCATCACACACAGAAGTATGTACTTTTGCATCTAACTTTTCTGATGAATATGTTCATGTTATTGTACCATGTTCTGATTGGGTACTAGTCCATCTTGGACTTCTCACTTTGCCTGCCCTCCTTTACTTTTTACTTTTTATGGTGCTTCTTCAATAGCTATCATAAAGTGTTGTTCTTTCAATTAGTATGGTTGACAGGATGGCATTTCTCCTTAACTTGAAATTTTCCCGAATGGGCCTGAGTTCTTTGTTTGCCTTTGCTTCAATTTCTACATTCCAAAGAGTTACTTGCAACCAATTAACTTCTCTGGGTCTAAAGTTACCTTTTTTATTTTTTTATTTTTTTCTGTTCTTGTTAGTTATCACTAGTCAAAGACCCAAAATATACGAGATCATGTTTCAGCATCGTTTTACCTGTCGTTTCTTTATTGTGTCTTGTATTCATGATAGGTACTACATTTACTGCAAAAGATCGTAGAGAGGTATTATATGATGCAAATCCATCTTCATTGTACCTTTTACAAAAAAAAAAAAAACACTAAATGAAAGTAGTTCCATAAATGTTTTGCAATGCATCATCAACCAAATTGTAATAAAATATGGACATCTTGTGCAAAGCATGAGCAGAATGACTAGTATATATAAACAAGAGCCACTTACATAAATCTGAAAGAGACATTCTCTGATGCGATGACTAGTATATATATATATATATATATATATATATATATATATATATATATATATATATATATATATCCCAGAACATCCAGTTGTATAACGTTTTGCTTTCAACTGATGCACAAACAGAGTTTTAAATGTATGTCATATGATTAACTATGGTTATTATCATGCAGAAATACTTAAAATGGGGCTTAAAAACTAATCTCCCAATCAGTTCTTGTGTAGCCTGTTGCATTTGATATTGTAGTATAAGTACCAACTGGTGAAATGTCAATGCTCATGGCAGATCCCTCTCCTGCCTCTCATTAGCCACCTATGTGTTTGACAATTGACATAAATTTATAAATGGCAAAGGTCAGGTTTAGGTTTGAGGGTGGCTAGCAAATTAGAGTGAATCGGTGATATATACAGATGTCTATTGCAAACTTCAAATCCATTGTCAAGGTTTGTATTATCCCCATTGTTTTGTTTTCCTCTAGAGCCAATGCCGATCTCCTGGAAGCGAGTCGTTGCCTAAAGGAATTGTCTCCAAGACTTACGACTTGGAAAGGCAACCATTATGGGGCTCGCGAAAGGTATGCTTAGAGAAATTGATTTTTGAATTGCATTTTCCTTGGATTTGTGTGTTCCTGCTTCTGCTTCATTTGTCCCTCTATGTAGCATAATGTAACAAAGTTTCACTTGTGCGATACGGTATTCTCATCCTATTTACTTATCAAAGCCAGAAATTATGTTTTTAGAATAGGTATATTGATGTCTCGATCTTCTCGTTGCTTGGCTTGCATTATATTCAATAAAAAAGTGAATTCATCAACAAGCTTATTTTCTATTCTTTGTTGGAATAAAACAAAAGGAGTTGGTTGATAAGATTGTTAGGAAAGTAAGTAACGAACTTATACTGACTTCTTCTTACATCTGATTTACTTTAACCTTTATGTTGTACGATGGTATTTACTTTCTTTCTCTCATACTGCAGTTTCTGTCAAGTGATTTTGTAGTGATGCTTTTCCATTATGATGGTATTCTTGATGAATGGAAGAATTTAAACCTGACTGACAAGTGTGATACATATTTCTGTTAATCAAACTAAATGGTAGGCTTAATGTCCAATGCTAGCATCTTGTGGAAAGAAAATATGCTTCATAAGTATCTATTTTTGTCCAATGCTAGCATCTTAGGAAAACTATTTCTAACAAAGCTTCGAAATTGCAATTTACCTATAGAAAGCTATCTTGCAAACAACTTTTGCCTTGGTGATTCTGCTTCCCCTATCCAACAGACATCTTTGGCGGATCCTCGAGGAGGAACACTTTGAGCTTTCATTCTGATTATACTTTATTCTTGCAGCTCAGTGTCTTGTACATGTACATTTGAAATTAATTGGCATAAAAAATTCATAGGAAAAGAAAAAAAGGAAAAAAGCGCAAATTTTGTGAGATATGAACTTCTCAGTTTTTTCGGATGGTAAAATTTAAACAAAGTATAATAATCAATTCACCAATAGTTTATGCAATTAAGTTACCAGGTATTAGGGACAATTAGATAACCAATGAGTGGTTTTATTAATTTGATTTTACTAGCTCTGTTACATGATTGACAGAAGGTGTAGCTTTCTGGGACCTTATTAGACAATAAGGTGAGGAAGGCATAGCTCAAGTTGAAATAGTTGAAGATTTACAACCCTTTGTGTCATGCAACTTAGTGTATGACCAGACCTGTGTGTGGCAGGAGCACTTGTGCCAAGAATAGAAAGAAAGTTATCTCCTTAAAGGAAACTTTACATCAGGTTCTATACGGATCAGGATTGGGACAAATCTTCGAGTCTTTGTAATAGCTTGAGTTTGCCAAATTAGTGGGGATAACCTAACTAATAAAGTAAGGCAAGCTATTGGTCTATGCTTGTCATTCTGTTACTTGTTTGTACTATGGTTGTGTGCTAATTGGAGAGATTGCTTAAGGCTGTGTGCAGAATGGGTTAATTTTACATAAGACCTTTAAAGAGTGGAGACAATGTTCACAACATTGGTTACTACATTATTTATAGTATTATCATTTACTATTTTGTTTACCTTATTTGCCTTGTTCTCCTATTTCTTGGCACATTTGTCTTCTGGAATTTCTATTTTTTAGGATGTCCATTTATTCCCTAACCCCAATGACTGCCATAGGTGTTATTCGAACCTTGGTGGGTATGAAGACTAATTTTGTCATTCCTTCAAAGCTTCAACTCTTTTCTATGACGTTGTCATGTTCCTTAACCATATCCTTTTTTAGATTTCATTTGGAGGGCAAAGATTCCTCCTAAGATCCGTGTGCTTATTTGGTCCCTTATTCTTAGTAGACTTATGGTTGCAGGCAAAGCATGGTCATTCAAAGACTTAAGCCAAGTTGTCTAGTAAGATATTCATGTTTTGCTGTTCACCCCCCCCCCCAACCTCGAAATGTCCTATGCTTATTTTAGGTTAATTGTCGGTTATGCGCTTCCATAATTTCTAACATACTTGAGGATTTTGGTAATGAATCAGAACTGGGATGCCGCTTGTGGACAACACAAGGATAAATTGCTACGTCAGCTTTGTGAAATGGCCAAGTTGGAACCTAACCTGGATGATGGAAAAGACTAAACTGAACTCCTTGGTGATTATCAAGTCGTACATCAACAGAACTTCCAATTACATAATTCAGAGGCACCAATATATTTGTCACATGAGGTATGGCTTATTTATATCCTTTTGCCTCGATTAGTAAGTTATTGTCTTTCTTCTAGCTTGCCATCTCTTTGCCCTCTTTGATCTATAATTGAGTACACAACAAAGTTCTCTATGTACTGATAAAATGAACTAGAATAAAGTGATAGGTATGAAATTTCTGATACCTACGAAGTTCTCTCTAGTAAGTAGATGATTTATTTTGGTTAGCTTGGATGAGAACCTTTACTTGATGTAATCTTGCTATAATTTAAGTTGTTATACTTGTAAGAAAGTGAATTTAGGGAGAGAATATAGAGTAAACCATTCTATAAGGTTAATGGAGACTTCAAATAATTGATCAGAGCCTACTTGATGATAAGAGGATCCACCAGATTAGGGTCCGAACTCCTGATCAAGCTTGTGTTGGATCAGCACCTTGCTTGGGTGTGGAGGATATGGAATGAGGTCCAAGTCAAAGAGAGTCGTTGTATGGCCTAAAAATCTTACGTGTGATAGTGATATCAGCCTCTCGCAATACGCTTAAGCTTTAGCCCGGTAGTAAACATTTTATGTTTGCGCTTGAATATCATTTGATGGACAGCTTCACACATCAAAGCAAATCAATTAGAATAAAGTTATAATCATAAAACTGGACACCTATGACTATTTTGAAAATTGATGGGATTCGAATTCACCTTTGTATCTTCCCGTATGTCTTGACTGGTAACTTATGGACCACATGAATCTACAATAAAAAAAAATTAAGATGTACATCTCAAAAATATTTATCACATGTTTATCTATCAACAAAAAATAACTTATGAGATGTATTATGTTCCTATGTTCATGTTTGCGTAGATATGTTTATTAACCATCGCTGAAATACTTCTCCTTCAACTTGCATGGGATACGCAATGCATGTATAGGAGTAATAAAAATATATGTATGGAAATGAAGAGGAATTTGTATTCAGTAAAATGGGAGAGCTTTTGTAGGAGTAATAGAGAAATTTGTGATTGTCAAGTTTATCAAAAAAAAAAGGCTGCTAAACATAACAGGATCATTGGATCAGTAAGGAGTCCATGTACTAATTTCTTAGGATAATTTAAGTGGATAATTTGTTATATATATATGCAAGTTATGGATAATTTAACATTACACCTCTGTGTGCGATTGTTTGTATGGCTTTGGTTCTGCGTGGTCCCTCGCATAAAAGATTGAATCAAAAACAAATACAAGTCGACAATGTCAAGCGAAATGGAGAAAATCAAAGCTGATTTCAAGTTAATGCAAGAGGAAATTCGGTCACTTAGAGCCCAACAACCTCCACCAACGCCTCGTAGTTTGACGCTAGACAATGCCTTTTGTTAATCATTTGGAGACTCTTAACATTCTCTACACTTTCATGTAATCAGACACATCGACAATGGCTTTTGAATGAAATGCTTAAACTTGAGTTGTTTTAAATGTTTGATTTTAGATTTAATTTTTTTTTGTAAAATGTGAAATATGAAATGTTCAATCAGGTACGATTATATATATATATATATATATATATATATATATATATATATATATAATGGAAAAGTTTGTTGCAAAAATGCAACGAAAAAATCCATTGCAAAAATGTAATAAAAAATGCAACGAAAAAGTCTGTTACAAGAATGCAACAAAAAATGCAACGATAAAAATGCTGCAACGAATGCAACAAAAAGGTTGCAAGAATGCAACGGAAAAGTTTGTTGCAAGAATGCAACGAAAAAATTAGTTGTTATTTGCAACAGACGTCAACTACCCTTAGAAACACATTTGCAATGTAAAAATTTGAAATTGCAACGCTCGATACAATATCATGCAACGGAATACATTCGGTTGCATAAAATTTGCAACGAGGGTTTTCCAAACGGAATTTGTAAGCGAACTTTTTCCGCTTTCAATCGTCTAATTGTAAATTTCATTTTTTGCAACGGAATTTTCCGTTGCTGTTGCCCTGTTTTCTTGTAGTGCAAGAAACAACAAATTAACATTTTGAAACAAGCAAATACGCATCAAATTTAGTGGTTCTATGTTTTCCTTAACTTGATTTGAAACTATGAGTATAAATGTGTGTGTTTGTGTGTACTAATGTACTAATAGCATAGTTAAGCTTTAAATTAGTGGGGTTTTATGTGGTGTTTAGTAGTAGTTGCAGTTTATAGAGAATCCTATGACGCATGCACATACATTTTTTTATTTCAAATATATACATCTGTATTTTGATTTAGAAATTGAAAAATATTGTTATAGACTATACCAATCTCATGAGGTTGGTATGTATACTATTTTGGGCTCTACTATCAAATTGATGTGGTGATGTAAGTTGTTGCCTTGTTAGAATATGTTTCATCTCATTAAACACACTTTAGTTAGACACATAAGAGGATGCACATCCAGGCCGTCTTGTTGGATCAAACATGTCACAACCAATGGGGTGGCATTGGTCAAATATAGCCAATTTACCCGGTTGTTAAACATATATAACCTTTGACAAACCCATTTATGGATCTGACCAAAACGCCCCTGCGTAAAGTGGTCGATATAAGTGGTTATCAAGTGGTCGACATGTCGACCATAAGTAAAATTTTTGACCTACGTTAATTTATTGGATATACATCGATTTATCCAATAAACCACTTGGTTTATCTGTCGACTACTTACCCCAATACATATATACACACCCGTGGTCGATCTGAACAAACTCATAGTTCATTCTAACACAGCATTTGTCGACCTAGAACCCTCTCAGTGACGACCATCGATTTCAATTTGATTTTGGATTTTGATTCAAAGCTCAAAAGATTTCAAGAAACCCTAATTCATCTGTGATAATCAATTCAGAATCAGGTAAACCTCACATTGCTTTTTCGCTTAGGGTTTTAATGTACCTGTCTTTTTGTTTATATTGATCATTTGAGTCGACATCCACTGTTTTATCAATAAACTATGTACCTGCCTTTTTGTTTATATTGACAAAACCAATTGATAAACCAGTTTGCAAACCTGATGTTTGGTAAACCAGTTTGCAAACCAATGTGCAAACCTGCTGTTTGATAACTTTTTTTATAAATCACAAACCAGTTAACATTGTTAACATACAATGACATGGTTTATCTATGGTTTATTAATAAACCATGTACATGCCTTTTTCTTTATATTGACAAAACCAATTTGCTTTATAACCATGTGTTTTATAACCCGGTTTATGAAACCATGTCTGTAAACCAAGTGTAATTTCATATGGTTCATGAATTTCACTGTCAATAGCCGTAGATTATAGTTCCTTGTTTTAATGTTTAATTTGTATTTCTATTACAGAGAATATGACGACATATATTATTGCTCGTGATGACCGGTTCAAAGCGAAGGTTACATCAAGATCTAATCTGTTAATATTGGATGAAGCACACCAAATTCTTTTCAAGAATTCAGCTTTTGATGAGTTGTATAAGATGAGAAAGAATATGAGTAAGAGCAATGTGTTGATGCATGTGTTAGCACTTTTTAGGATTCAGTCACCAACAAATAATAAAAATGAAATATGGTTTTGTATTGGTGGTCAAGAAGTAGGATTTTCCTTTTCGGATTACACCTTAATCACATGTTTAAAACCTGGATTATTAGAAGATTATTATGATGAGATCCCTAGTACCAAGGCACTAGTGGATAAATATTTTCTCGACGAGTAGGCGTGAAGCCTGAAGAGTTAAATTTTTTTTTTATAGATGCAACTGACATGGATGATAAACTAAAGTTGGGTCTTGCGGTTGTTTGTGAGTATGTGCTGAGGGGTATTTCACCTAATGCTGCTATTGATGTGGGTGTGTTAAGTATAGTTGAGAATTTGGATTTTGTCGATAAATATCCATGGGGGACCAAACACCTTCTCAATTTAGTGATGAAGATGGCTACTGCTGCTCATACAGCCAGTATGCACCTTTGTTGGCATTACAGTAACCAATTGTATATATTATATGGTTAGGCGATTTTATATTGAATGGTTATCTAATTATTTCAATTTGATATGCTTCTAATATGTAACATTTTTAAAATGCGTGTTTGGATATTTGAGTTGTGCTATGATGCTTTCCCGATTTATAGACTATATGAGTTATCAAACATCGATAGTCAAGTGCCTAAAACTCCTTAATGCAATTGGAAGTCTTGCCAAAATCCCAATTTATGAGGAAATTATCGATACATTGATATTACAAGGGTAAATGTAGAGTTCGACACAAAGTTGTGGTTCTAAACTTTGTTATTTTATAAACAAGAGTGCCCAAGAGAGTTGATTAATCAAGTTGATATTTTGCTCAATTGACAAGATGAAGTGCTTGTTCATTGACTTCACCGGGTTGAAAAACAATGGCCTTATGTTGTTGAGTATGAGCGATGGTTTGGCGTTGATTGGAGCACATCCTTCCATGTTGTGGCTGAACATGTCAAGATGAAGTGGCATCAACAACAACAGAAGACCTCCCTCCCGAGCAACATCCTCTCCCCGACTAGACTAGCACCACACTGCGAGCACTAGCACTCCTTATCTCAGCAATTTTTGATTTATTGCGTAAGATGGACCAAAAGATTGATGATATTAGTCACTTCGTGGACCAAAAGATTGATCATCTTAGGACTGAAGTGACAGGTAAAGTATTTGCCCTTTTGATTTTGAGTAATTGGTTGTGATTATTAATTAGTTTGTACTTACCTAAGCTTACTTACCTACTTGAATTGACAGGACGATCTAAAAACAAGTTTAGATCCTGCTAGAGAACACGCATCACCCCCCAACTTGGCATTGACTCCCACCCGTGACTCTTCTCCTACTTTTCCAACTTTTACTTCTTTTTTCAGAATCCCAAATGTCAATCCCACCATCTCTACTACTCCCCCTATCACCACACCTATCTCTACTACTCCCCCTACCACCACTACTATCTCCACTACTCCCCCTACCACCACTTCTATCTCTACTACTCCCCGTACCACCACTCCCATCTCTACTACTCTCCCTACCACCACCATTCCCACCATCTCTACTACTCCCCCTACCATCAATCCCATCTCCACTACTACTGCGATGAAGAGTGAAAGTGTCTTCCAAAGGAAGAAGAGCAGGAAAAAAAGTGAAAATGTGAAACGGATGTTGGAAGATTTGGATAATCTTTTGGAAGAAGTATCTGCGTTTAAAGCAGGCGAAGATGCGGAGGACAAGCAGAGAAAAATAGATGAGGTTAAGGTTAATAGTAGGAAAAGGAAATGTCTCCTTGGTATTGAGGCTGACAATATTTTGGAATCAAAGAGAAAGAGGGAGAAAAAAACATCTACACATATCTCTTCTCCCTACATTACGCCTGTGCCGAAACCTTGATCCTAAACTTGTTTTACATAATCATTCAGTTGTATACATTGGTATTAGTAGAGACTATGTTATATTGTTGTAATTGATACTTAAATATTGGTACAAAGTATGTTATGTTGTAATTGCAAACACAATCCTTTCATATTATGTTGGTTTATTCAACTGGTTAAAGTTGGTTTTGGTTTATGTGTGTGGTTTGACAGGTTTTTTGATAAACCATGTTGATAGAAACAGGTTTATCAACTGGTTTATTGATAAACCAGATCTGTTTATGTTGTAATTCAGTTTCCTAAGTTAAAAATGGGTTTTCCTTTGAAAATGCACATGGTTTATCAGCTGGTTTATTGATAAACCATGTTTACATATTGGTTTATGAAACTGGTTTAAGAAATTGGTTTATTGAACTGGTTTATCAACTGGTTTATTAATAAACCATTGATAAACCAGGTAAGTTTTATGTTATAATTTGGTTTGAAGTGTCAAAAATGGTTTTTCCTTTGAAAATGCACATGGTTTATCATCTGCTTTATTGATAAATCATTGATAAACCATGTTCACAGAATGGTTTATGAAATTGGTTTAAGAAAATGGTTTATCAACTGGTTTATTGATAAACCATTGATAAACCAGGTAGGTTTTATGTTATAATTTGGTTTGAATTGTCAAAAATGGTTTTTCTTTTGAAAATGCACATGGTTTATTAGCTGATTTATTGATAAACAATGTTCACAGATTGGTTTATGAAACTGGTTTATTGATAAACCGGTAGGTTTTATGTTATAATTTGGTTTGAAGTGTCAAAAATGGTTTTTCCTTTGAAAATGTACATGGTTTATCAGCTGGTTTATTGATAAATCATTGATAAACCATGTTCATAGATTGGCTTATGAAACTGGTTTATTGATCTGGTTTATCATCTGGTTCAATAAACCAGGTAGGTTTTATGTTATAATTTGGTTTGAATTGTCAAAAATGATTTTTCTCTTGAAAATGCACATGGTTTATCAGCTGGCTTATTGATAAACCATGTTCACAGATTGATTTATAAAATTGGTTTGAGAAACTGGTTTATTGAACTGATTATCAACTGGTTTATTGATAAACCATTGATAAACCAGGTAGGTTTTATGTTATAATTTGGTTTGAAGTGTCAAAAAATGGTTTTTCCTTTGAAAATGCATATGTTTTATCGCCAAGTTTATTGATGTTAAACCATCTTCTTCACATTGGTTTATGAAATCGGGTTTATTGACTGGTTTATCAATCGTTTATTGATAAACCATCAATGATAAACCGTATGTTTTATATTATAATTTGGTTTGAATTGCAAAATTCTGTTTTCCTTGAAAATGCAACATGGTTTATCACCGTTTATTAATAAACCATGTTCACATTAGTTTATGAAATCGTTTATCGAATCAAGTTTATTGATAAACCATTGATAAAACCGTAGGTTTTATGTTATAATTTGGTTTCAAGTGTCAAAATTGTTTTTCCATTGAAAATGACATGGTTTATCACCGTTTATTGATAAACCATCTTCACGATTAGTTTATGAATCGTTGATCGACTCAAGCTTATCAACCGGTTTGCTGATAAAACCATTGATGTAACCGTAGATTTTATATTATAATTTGGTTTGAATTGTCAAAAATGGTTTTTCTTTTGAAAATGCACACAGTTTATCAGTTGGCTTATTGATAAACCATGTTCACAGATTGGTTTATAAAACTGGTTTGAGAAACTGATTTATTGAACTGATTTATCAACTGGTTCATTGATAAATCATTGATAAACCAAGTAGGTTTTATGTTATACTTTGGTTTGAAGTGTCAAAAATGAGTTTTCCTTTGAAAATGCACATGTTTTATCATCTGGTTTATTGATAAACTATCTTCACAGATTGGTTTATAAAACTGGTTTATTGACCTCGTTTATCAACTGGTTTATTGATAAACCATTGATAAACCAGGTATGTTTTATATTAAAATTTGGTTTGAATTGTAAAAAATGGTTTTTCCTTGAAAATGCACATGATTTATCAGCTGGTTTATTAATAAACCATGTTCACAGATTAGTTTATGAAACTGGTTTATTAAACTGGTTTATCAACTGGTTTATTGATAAACCATTGATAAACCAAGTAGGTTTTATGTTATAATTTGGTTTGAAGTGTCAAAAATTGTTTTTCCATTGAAAATGCACATGGTTTATCAGCTAGTTTATTGATAAACCATCTTCACATATTAGTTTATGAAACTGGTTTATTGACCTGGTTTATCAACTGGTTTATTGATAAACTATTGATAAACCAGGTAGATTTTATATTTTAATTTGGTTTGAATTGTCAAAAATGGTTTTTCTTTTGAAAATGCACATGGTTTATTAGCTGGCTTATTGATAAACCATGTTCACAGATTGGTTTATAAAAATGGTTTGAGAAACTGGTTTATTGAACTGATTTATCAACTGGTTTATTGATAAATCATTGATAAACCAGGTAGGTTTTATGTTATAATTTGGTTTGAAGTGTCAAAAATGGTTTTTCCTTTGAAAATGCACATGTTTTATCAGCTGGTTTATTGATAAACCATCTTCACAGATTGGTTTATGAAACTGGTTTATTGACCTGGTTTATCAACTGGTTTATTGATAAACCATTGATAAACCAGGTATGTTTTATATTATAATTTGGTTTGAATTCTAAAAAATGGTTTTTCCTTGAAAATGCACATGGTTTATCAGCTGGTTTATTGATAAACCATGTTCACGATTGAAAGTTAGAAATCGGTTTATCAACTGGTTTATTGATAAACCATTGATAAACCAGGTAGGTTTTATGTTATAATTTGGTTTGAAGTGTCAAAAATTGTTTTTCCATTGAAAATGCACATGATTTATCAGCTGGTTTATTGATAAACCATCTTCACAGATTAGTTTATGAAACTGGTTTATTGATAAACCATTGATAAACCAGGTAGATTTTATATTATAATTTGGTTTCAATTGTCAAAAATGGTTTTTCTTTTGAAAATGCGCATGGTTTATCAGCTAGTTTATTGATAAACCATGTTCACAGATTGGTTTATGAAACTTGTTTAAGAAACTGGTTTATTGAACTGGTTTATCAACTGGTTTATTGATAAACCAGGTAGGTTTTATGATATAATTTGGTTTTAAGTGTCAAAAATGGTTTTTCCTTTGAAAATACACATGGTTTATGGTTTATTGATAAACTCAGAAAAATTGTT
>CM028383.1:31262010-31356976 GCA_013146195.2 Codonopsis lanceolata | reverse complement strand
AAACGAGCGAAAAGCTAAACGCCGCACCAAACGAGCCCTAAAAAAAAAGACTATAAGGACCATTTGTGAATGCCTATTCACTTCTCCCTCTCGCCATGGCTATAAAATTATTTTAGAACTGTAACCAATTAAAATTGGATTGAACTAATACTTTGGTTTGGTCCGATCCGAATTTCACTAAATCGGACATTTGGTGGGTCTGGTTCTCGAATAAAAAACACTCCGACCGAACTGACCAGTAAGTTGTTTATTTATTTATTTTATTTTACATATACATATATAATATTATTATGTAAGTATGTATATTATATATATTAATTCCCAATACTTTCTTTGTTATACTTTTTAGTTGGTACTATTTTATTTTATTTTTTCCACCGGTTTGTTATGCTATAAGTTTATGAGTTCGAATTTTTTAATTGTTGAATGTACTTTTATCGAAGGTTTTTTAAATTTTTATGAAGTTTCGGTCTTAAAATTTTATTATGTATTTGTATCAAATGCTTAAAAGTAAAATATTATTGTATCCAGCCCTAGCTTCTCATACATCTGATTGGATCGAACCAATGTTTTGATTCTCATACATATTGAGTTGGTTCTGGTTCTAAATTTTTTAAAAATCAGACTATTGGTCTGGTTCCGATTTTCTCTTTTTTTCCAAAAAACTGAACTGAACCGGATCAAGCTCACCCCTAATGACTTCATTAGGTTCGGTCACATGCATCCCTAATTACAACCGGTAATTGGACATCAGGTAATTATTGATCCCTTCCGCCCCATAAAAAAAACTAATTTGATGAAATCTTGAAAAAGATGAACCATTCAAATCACTAATTTAATAGGCTATTTAGTTAAGAAAATTTTGGACAAATAACTAGTTTTGAGGCTAAAACCCTTTGAACCAAAAATGAACTATATCTCTAAACCCTCTTCGCCCAAGTCTGCAGTTGTGTTCAGTTTCTCATCCAAAAATGGTGTAAGAATTCAATTCCGAGCCTCCCAGTGACAAAGAATTCACCTTTGACAACAAAGAAGAAGACACTAGTTATAACTAGGGGTGTAAATCGGAACCACCGAACCGAACCGAACCAAACCAATCGGTTTGGTTTGGTTTTGGTCGAAGACGGTTTGGTTTCGGTTTCAAAAATTAGAAAACCATATGTTTCGATTCGTTTCACGGTTTTTGGTATCGAACCAAACCAACATATATATTTTTATTTATTTATTATATTACATTTATTAACTATTTTGAACATTTGATTTCTTCACACATATATATATATATATATATATATAGACGCATTGTTGTTGGATAACTATTATTTTTTTCATTATTTGTGTTTATTTTAGAATTTGTAGTGTTTTATTTTTGATAATTTGTTGTTAGTATGTTATTTCCTAATTTTGATGTTAATTCAAAATTAAAATCTTATTTTTATTGTTATTTTTAATGTTGGTTAATTTCATTAAAAATAATTTATATAAACCACAAAACCGAACCAAACCAAACCAAACCGAGTGGTTCGGTTCGGTTTAGTTCAGTTCCAAGTCTTACTCGGTTCGGTTCAGTTTGAGATTTTTGGAACCACTGAGAGGCGGTTCGGTTTGTGGTTTTGATATAAACCAAACCAAACCGAACCACTTACACCCCTAGTTATAACACCTTGACTTCATTGTTTGCATAATGGTCACATTTACCTTAGTCATCATGTGTGTGTATGTCACAAGAATGCTAGCATATGCCTTTGTTATTTCATATTTTTAAGTTAAGGTTCATAGGTTTGGACTTGTAAGATTTATTGTGTTAAATGGTGTATCATCATTGCATGTGTTTATGAATCATATATATATATATATATATATATATAAAGAGGCCTATAACGTGCTAGAAATCACATAATCATCCTTGTTTCATCTTGCTTTAATTGAGAGGGTCGTCGTTGAGCGTTTCCGACCCTTGTTGTAGTTGTTTCAGTTGTCGTTCGAGCATGTTTTAGATGCATTTCGAGTAGGGAAATATCCAATGATGTTTGAAGTTGGTTTAAGGGCTTTAAGGGTTGTGTTTATGAGCTTTTTCTTCAGCCTAGGAAGGTGGTCGCCTTCTGCTCGCGTTGTTGGTCGCACAAACTTCAGGGAGTTCACCAAATTGGCCAGACCAGACCCAATCGCCTTGTATAGGTGACGCGTCCACATCACCCAAATTTTTATTTTTGCCTTTTCTTTGTTAATTAACGTATCTATCCTTAGTGACCTGATCCTAATCACTCCCTAACAATTTAATTAGACCTAATTAGGACCTAAGTGACCTAGATTAGTGTTAAGGTTGGTTTATTAGACCTAAACCTAGTTAGCCTAATGGTGTTTAGCTTGGACCATCACCTTTACGACAAGTGTCCCACTAAGTTGGGGGATCACTTAAGTCCACTAGAAATTGCTGGGAGACTCCACTAACATTTTATTTCCATCCATACTTGAGTTCACAAAAGAGAAAGAGATAGATAATTGTGTTGGAGATTAAGTGTGATACTAGTGTGTGTTTGCTTGATTTCCTGGGATTTGGCACCCGATCGAGAATCCGAGACCACCCCGTGTAGCTCTCAACTTGTAGAATCTTTCCTACCACTTTGATTTCATTTTCGTCGGCTTGATTTCCAAGCCTATGTAAGTTACTAAACCCCCTATTTGTATGTGTAGGCTTGTTTGCATGCTAGCTATTATGTATGATAAATGCTTGGGGTTTGAATTGAGTATGAAATGCCTTAAGGTTCCCTTGTAATTCAATTAGAAGTTGTATTGGATTAGGGCTTATTTGTGAACATTAAACCTAGCTAAATCCCTAACTTGTGAACTCAAAAAGGGATCAAGATGCATATATATAGTCTATATGCCCTAATTTGGTGAATTTGTAGTTAAGACTCAACATAGTCAATTTTAGGGAAGAATTGAATGAAATGTACATCGTCTTCAATCCCTATGGAATTTAGAACTCTTTTGATGAGGTTTTTTAGGTTTCGAGCTTTTATTGGTTAAGTGTACGATTTTGACACTTGTGATTAGAGACTATATATGTAGCTCTAAATGTGACTAGTTGATTGATAGCAATGACATGCTTGATCATGATTCCTTCTTAGAGTTTCATAACTTACTTGACATTGATTGAGTTCGCTACTTTCAAACTTGATCCTTATTTGAGAATGACGAGTACACATCTACTTGTGCATTGCATTAAGTTTAACTAGCATGATTTGGTCGAGTTAATAGTAGGATGATGCATCGCCTTTATGAATTGAGAGATTCGTGATCACTATGGATCGCCGTACAAAATTTAGCACATAACCCTCACTGTTGGCCGAGGTTAAGATGTATCCCCAATGGCGTAAGAAATTTGTGCGACCTTAGTTTGCTATTAGCCCAAGTATGTTCTCGGTAGTCGATATATCTCACACGAGTATCGATGACACAAAATGGATTGAAATTGTGTATTGCAAAAGCAACGCAGAGGCACCAGTTCGATAACATATCCTACTTTATATGGTTTATAACAAGTACTTATGTGACATCAACATACTACGTGAAACATGAGAACTATGTGCCTATGACTGAAATTGATTGTGTAACTTGATATACTATGATGATATCTTGTTTATCTAATGTTGAGCATTATGCCATGACATGTAAATTACATTTTCGTAACTTACTAAGTCTTTATGACTTACCCTGTTTCTTGTTCAATTGTTTTTCCTTAGATTAGAGTCAGCCCGACAATTCCCTTGAGGATGACATGTCTGCGCTAGATAGCAAGGGTCTCTTGAAAGGTTGTTAGCTTTGATACTTTTAGTGGTTAGACTTTTCTTTTGAAAAGGACGTTTGAGAAAGCAAGTTATATAAATATAGCTTGGGAATTTGAACTTGTATTGATACTTGATAACTTGTTCTCGTAATGTATTCTTTTGAGTGTCGACACTTTTTAGATCGAGCCTTGCGTATAGTTATTGGCTCCACTACATTTTCTTCCACTAAGCATGTTTTAGTTCCTTATTTAATTACATTTGTTCTCCAACATATCTTTAGCCATCAAGGTCATTGTTTCCCGAGTTATAGATTCGTGGCGTAGTTATTGAGTTTCAGATGTAACGTCACCGATGACTTGTTTATATTGTTTTTGTTTTAACGGCATTTCGTAGCCGATGATGTGTAGTTGTGCACATTATTATGACACGTGGTTTCCCCATTTCGTGTATATTGCATGTTTGTTTACTTGTTTAGGCACGCCTGACCTCGGGATTCCGTATTGGACGTGTTGGGGTTTTAATCAAAATTAACAGGATGGAATAATAAAACTTTAATTTCAAAACCATCCCAAGATCCATGCAAATTAATATAAACTATATTTAAATTACTTACCCGAATATTAGAACAAACAATCTTCGATAGAGTACTCACGTTTGAATCACGAACACCGCAACAAATGATTTGCACGGTTTCTATATGATATCCACACGAATGGATTGGACATGATTAATTCAACAATTATGTGCTAGACAATTATTGAATCAAAGTAGGAAACTCTTCTTCTAACGAAAAACTAATCCCTAATTTTTCTCCCTACGAATTTAGTGTTTTACCAAACCCTAAATTTCTTTTGTATGTTTGTAAGCAAGTCTTTTGACAATCAAAAGACCCTTATATAAGAGAAGGGGTCATACGTAGTCCTAGTCAAATTGAGCTATTTTTTGGTCCCTTTATTTTATTCAACTTAAACTCATTAATCCAATTAATGACTCTAATAAATTCAGTCCAACTCATTATAAGAGTGTGACCCAATAGGTTCCTAAATTACTTTGGTAATAATTAATTATTATATCAAATATATAATTAATTATAAACAATGAGTTGTATCTAGCAATACATTATTGTTACCCAAATAATATGAATTATCAGTGATTACAAATAACTGATTGTGACCAAAATATTTTTTTCCCTTTATCCAAATATTTGATTAAATACAAGGCATGGAACGTGGCATCTTTGTTATAGCTTAATCTAGGTTTCTCGATCTCCAAGTAGACTTATTGTGAGAACCTCGTTTCGACACCCTGCCCTCGCTATTGAAAAACAAGTAGGTTTCAAAACATTGAGAAACATGTGGAACACACTCGGCCTCGTTGTGCACTCTAACAATGTGTATACAGAGTCGCCACCTCTATTTTAAGGTTAAATAGAGAAAAACCCAAAATACTAGAAAATGTAGGTTCATGGGCTAAGTTACGAGTTGGGAAGGACTTAGGCACCAAACTCGCCCTTTCGGTCTCATAATTAGGGTTGCTAAAAACATGTTTATTTTATGTGTGTATGGTCTAGAGAAAGATTATATATATATATATATATATATATATATATAAGAAATATTAATTGTTATGTCTTAAAATATCACTTGGGCATAATAACGACTATCTTTATAATTATATGAACCTATTCTTATTATTTATAATATCTAATTGTGCTAAGAAAATATTATAATTTAGTTACGTCCTAAAACATGAAATAATTATAATTTTATGTACAAATATTATTTATAAACATGCATAATTATTATATATACATTTTATTTATTATTTACTACATTAATATGTATACTAACATATTAATTAATTAGAATATTATTTATAACTAATATTTACAAAAGCATGCATAATATTAATTATTCTACATTTAATTTATAATAATGGGAACAGACTAGTATGGGGTACCTACCTCTTGAAGTGTGAGTATCTGAGCCCATTATATACACCTAGACTTTAGCCCACTAGGCGTTCGTAGTTTTTAGGTGTGCTTCCCCTATCTTTTTTCGAGAGAGTAAGTGTTTTTGCTTTTGTTGTTGTTGTTGCTGCTGTTGCTTTTGTGGTTGTCGGTATGCTACGCTTTGCCCAAAATAGGCAAATGCGATGGATATATGAGTTGCTGCGTTTTTTGTTGTTTTGGTAGGTGGTGTGCTAGCGCTATACCCAGAATAGGCAGAGACGGTAGATATATGAGTGTTGCTTGTGTTTTTGGTAGAGTAACGACAATTTTTGTTGTTGTTATTGTTGTTGTTGTTGTTGTTATTGTATTTTTGTTGTATTCGGGCAATTTAACCGTGGTTTTTGGCTTTTTAGATCGGCTTGCCAGAGCGAGGACGGAAGAGGCTCGCTTGCTCGGGCAAGGGAGGAGGCTGCCAAGGGGGCAGGAGGTCGGAGGCTCGATGGGTCGCTTGCACAAGGTAAGGGAGGAGGCGGACTGTTGCCTTAGCTCGCTTGCACAAAGGGCAAGGGAGGAGAAGGGAGAAAGAGAGGAAGCTTGGAAGAGCTTGGTGTGTGGAAATGAGGAGACTGAGGGTTTCTTTTATAGGCCAATTTGGTGGACAGGCAACCGACGGGCAAGGGCACCGGGCTGGCAAGTCACTAGAGGATCAAACTGGATGTGAGAAAGATGAAATGGCCAAATGGAACGGCTACAATGTGGAGGGAGCAGCTACATTAGGCAATTTTCTAGTTTTTGTTGACTTTTCAGTCAATCCCCCTATGTTGCCTCCGTTAAGTCCTTTTTCTTTCTGAAACATAGCGGAATTAAATTTCGTTAGTTTATTTAATTTATAAATTATATTTTTAGGACATCGTATTGTAGGGGTATAAAATTGAGGTGTCTACACTTATATAATAAACAAATAAACTCAATATCTCATATTGATTTATTTGAACACAACCATGCATTTATTTAAGCTCACTCATCAAGAGGTTCATAAATATTATACTCGTATTATGTAGGAGAGACAAATTATATCTACATCGTTCATATGTCTCAGCATGATTTATGGTATATCCAATATCCGACTTTATAATCACCTTGTTATATAATGACACGTTTATCGGTATCAAAATATACGACTCCTTATCTAGGGTATATTATAACGACTTCAAGTAAAAGGATAATGAACACATTTGTTATTATGAGAATGACCTATAACACTCACATAACGATCCACGTAGCATTCTCATGCGGGTCAATTCAGTACTTCGTTACACCTAAAACGCACCTATGTGTAGACTGATATCAACTATAAGAGTCGCAACACAAACTAGTCTCCGGGTATTATTATTGCTCTTATTAATAATAATAATTAATCATATATATTTAAAAATAACATATTTATTCTAAGGATTTTATAATGCATTACTATGAATAAATAAAAAATACATAATAAATAATGATACATGGAAAAATAGATTTTCCTCTAGGGCATAACAGGACATGATTGGACAGAAGGACTAACTGTGTTGAATGTGCTCGGTACAAGGACCTAAGTTTTCGGAAAAAAAATCAATTTATGGACGAATCCCGTAAAAAACTTGGAGCATGAAGATTATTTGGATAATTTTCACTAAACTAAAACATGCTCCAAATCGTCTATCTCACTCCCCATTGCATCGTCTGTCTCATTGAATCTCAACCGTACATTTTTTTGTTATTTTACTTAATTTTTCTTTTTAGAAAGAGATAAATAGAGTTAAGATTCAATGTAATAGAAAATATGACAATCGCAGGGATAGATTATTTGAAGCCAATAAAACATTACTTGAAGCCTTTACGTTGAAAAGTAGACTGGACATAACCTTACCCCTAAGGTGATCCACAAAACTGAAAATAATTAGAGTTCTAAAGTTTAATATGAAGTTTTTAAGTAATGTTATAAACTTATAAACATGTTTTATAAATATCTTACAAGCTTTTATTTATGACAATGCAAGTTTTATTTTTCGAAACTAATCAACTGTGTGATTATATGACTCACAAGCAGACCGGACCGAGGTTGTTTATATACCTCATTTTGAAGGGACTTTTTAGTATTATATATTTAAAAATATATTTGCAACATTTACTAAAAACATTGCGTATAGAAGTATTAAATAATTGGGAGAAATTCGGCTGGTCACCTCTAGATAATTTTCTACTGTTTACAGTTCTATATTTTTTGTAAACGGAAAGAGACGTTAATCATCGCATATACAAAATCATGAATTGCAATACACTAAATAAGATACTTTCATATTTTGCGATGCATAAGTGATGCATCGTAATGTATGATTTTATGCATCGGAAAATATAAAATGTTTGTTTTCAATTACGAAAAGTTATATGTGTATAAAGCCGTTGAACTTTGAAAGGGGACTGTGGGCAATTTTTCCTAAACAAATATAATGACGGCATAACTCATATAAAGACAATGAGGAAAGCTAATCGTCATTATATAAATTTGAAGTAAGAAGTCTCTTTGTCGGCAGAGACAAGAATCTTTTTTGCTTCATTACAATGTAGGAAATATTTTTTACTCGTATTAGCTAATCACGATCTTAATTAAGCCATTGAAAGCTTGTTCCTTTTACTTTACTGAATTTCAAAGTCAACTTTTAAATTTGGACTTGGATGTAAAAGGGTTTATTATTAATTATGGCATTTTATAACTAAGGCATTGTAAGGAATAATTGAGAAAAACATATACAAAAAAAAAAACAAAAATATAATGTTAATGGCATATACTCTGACTTTATTTGTCTCACTTAGAATTTGTCGTTAATAATGCAAATACTTGTTTAAAACGATCTTACGATTATTTTTTATAAGACGGATCTTTTTTATCTGACTCATCGTGTGTTGGTGGGTTAAGCTGTGAGAGAGTGGAGCTTCGTTTTACGAATTAAGATCCGTAAGACGGTTTTACAGGAGACCTACTCCTTCCGTTCCGAGTAGGTCTGTCAATTGGGTGGGTTGGGTTGAGTTGGAATGGGTAATTGGTTGAAACAGGTTGAAACCTGTTAAGATCCAAATATCAAACGGGTTGGGTTAGAATGGGTCGTGTTGAAATGGATAACAGGTTAAAGCGGGTCGACCCATCTCAACCCAACATTTTCCCCCCAAAAAAAAATAAATTTATAGCATAAAAAGTCACATGTCGAAATGGGTAATGAGTTCGACCCGCTTTAACCCGACTCAACCCAACCCGTTAATATTATTGAATCAAAACGGGTTACCTACTTCAACCCAAAAATATTAATGGGTTAAGTTGAGTTGGATAATTAGTGAGTTGGGTTTGGTGGGTTAATGGGTAATATGTTACAATTGTCAGGCCTAGTTCCGAGCAAAGAGTCATCTATTTCATTTTGAATGTTGCATTTAAAAAGTCTACTTTCAAAAACTAAAAGTGTCATTTTAGTATGAATGAGTTACTAAAAATTTTATTTTCTTATACAGTTTGACTTTCAAACGAAAATTCTTACATAAGACAGAGGGAGTATCTATAATACAATAGGACTCACTCTCGCACGCTCGCAATTGACTTTAGATAAAGAGCGGTTGAGATTGATTCATTTACGAAGATCTTACGGTCATAATCACTGCCCAAGTTCACATGTGTGAACGGCGGTTGAAAAACTACCCCTTTCTCTCCAACTCCCCCCACTATTCACGGTTGAAAAACTACCACTCTCTCTCTCCCTTTTCTTTTGAAATTTACTAATAATTATATCAAGAATATTCATCGTACTGATAATTCCAAATTGCAGCAATTAATCAGATCCGCTTCTGGGATGGAGATTACAGATTTGAAGCCGACCGTGATATGGAGATTGTTGTCAATGACAGGCGATAGAGACGCAGTTGATCAGGCTAGAAGTTGCTTCGCCGGAATCAGGGTGAACAGAGGCGGAAGGAGAGAGCACGGCTGTAGAAAGATAGAGGTGGGTGAGGAGACGAGGCATGAACAGGGGCCGAAATCGAGGCTTGAGAGAGGCGGATGACGGCTCGAAGCGGGAATCGATGGAGAGGGCTGATTGGTTGATGTTTTGATAGGAAGAAGACTTAGCCGTAGAAAAAGCGGCTACTGGGTTTGGCATGAAAGAGAGAGAGAACGCTGAAGATGGCGGAAGGGAGCAGAGGCGATTTAAGATGGGTGGCGGCCATGGAGGATGGCGGCCAGATTTGGGGTTATTTGATTTGGAGGTTCGGTGGAGGCTTTGGGCGAACGGGGTTGCTTGGTTTTTGGGGTGGCGGAAGACAGGGTGGAGGAGAGAGATGGAGATGGGGGGTGGAGAGATGAAGATGAAGACGAAGGAGCAGCTGCCTCGAACCTGTAGCCGGCGAACGTTGCTGGAATGCTTGGGGTCGGAATCGAACAGAGGAGAGAGATGAAGGGGCGGAGATGGAGATGCAGGGCTGACCTTGATGCTGGTCGAGTTTCGCCGGAGAAGATGAAGGAGGCCGTCTGAATTCTTTTTGGGAATGGACTTGAAGAGAGAGAGAGATACGGGCTGCCTTTTCCCCTTTCTTTCCTTTTCTTTTAATAATTTTTTTTATTCTGAATAATGTAATCCCTTTCATTCCCACGGCATTCAAAATTTAGCCACTCTTGTAAACCTTGCGATTGCAAGGTCAAAGGCCTTGCGGCCGCAATGTAATTTTCTTCGGGGCCCATGCAGTTTACTATTTCTTAATTCAGCCGTGATTTAGTCCATTGATTTGCGAAAATTAGTTACTCTTTTACTGAAATATTACGATTTTACAGTTAATATTTTACAGTTTTATGGTTGCGAAAATTTGTATTTGTATTTTTTTTCTTTTTAATTGTTATCGTAATTAACTTAATCAATTTAATTTTTTCCTGACCCGTAATTTCTTATACAAATTTAAAAAAACGTAAGTTTTGTAATTTGAAATATTTTTTTTCTTTTTAACTGTTATCGTAATTAACTTAAGCAATTTAATCCCTCCGTTACGGGCAAAAAGATCCCGTTTGAAAGTCAATTTTTTTTAAGAAAATAATATTTTTAGTAGTTCATTTCTATAATATCTGTTTCATTTATTGATAAATTTTCAAACCGGCGTCGTATCATCGATACTGACAAGAGTACTAGTATTACTATACAAGCGATCAGAGAATGATGATTGAGTTTCAAAATCTCTTTGAGCAAAAAAGGAACAGAAATGCGTAATCATCTCCGCAACTAATTTCTACTCTTTTCTAAAATGAACTTTTCGCTTACTTTTACAATTAGAAGGAATATAATCCTAGTATTTTCTACATTGTTAATATTTTTAATTATTTTTTATAATAATAATAATTACTATTATTATTTGTAGATACTAGTATAAGATTTTAGGCTTCGGTTATGTTGTTTTTTTAGTTATTCATGTTTTTTTTTCTTGTGATTTTTATCACCGTTAATTTTTTCCCAACTTCTTATTTTTATATTAAACTTTGCAAAATCATGAAAAAAAACTTCGAATCAAAAACGAGGCACGTACTTGAACAAGGCCTTTAAGTTTTTGAAAATAATGGGGAAGAAAAGACAATAATACAAGACAAGAATAAGAAAGGTCAAAAAACAAAACTCCATTCGTCCCTAAATTATCGTCTTTTTTTTTTTTTTCATCCGTCTCAAAATAATTATTCAGTTTAAAACTTATTTTTTTAGAACATTACTTTTACCACTTTATGCCTACTTTTTCACCATATTTTAATTATGGATCACATACACATAAAATTATATATTAAACCAATATAAATAATCAAATTAATTATTTTTTATTAATCATGGCGGATCAATTAAGATAATAATTAAAAAAAGGAAGGAGTAAAATAAAGAAGATTTAATTACCATATATTTTAATGAGCATGTCTCATACAAGATTCGTCTTATTCATAAAACAGCAAACTATCCATGATCAAACACGTGGTTCAGCCGGATGAAGATTTGGAAGTGGAAGGAAGGATGAAAATAGCCATGACCAAACACGTGGGTCGGCCGGATGGAGGAAGTGGTGACATGGCACACCGCATTAATGGAAAGTTTGATGAAGAATGAATTGCAGTGTTGACCTTCTTCTTTCATTTTGTTCTCTGGAGCCCCTAAAGTTCTGAACTTAACTGCCAAAGTCCCTTCCTCCCTCTTTTCGTATTTTACTCCTAAATCAATTTAAAGCTTTTATCATTTTCCTTTTTAATGCAAAGTGACACATTGTGGTAAAATTAACACTTTTAAGGGAAACAATATAGGAGAAAATACCAAAAAGTCCTATTAAAAAAATCTCATATCCAAAAAATCCAAAAAATCTCAAAAATAATGTTTTTATCTAAAAAGTCTCAAAGTTAGACTTTTAATATTAAACAGTCCAAAACTTAACGTTTATACTAACTTTGCTAGAATAAAAGTTCTGAATTTTATATTTTTTTCAATGAAAGTAACAGTGATAAAATTGTATTTTATGTAGTAATAGTAACAATAATAATAATAATAATAATAATAATAACAACAACAATAACAACAACAAAATAATAGCTGTAGCATCAATACTTTTATTATTATTATTATTATTATTTTGACAATCACTACTACTACAATTACTCATAAAAGTATAAAAAAAGTCAAGTTTTTTCTCTCTTACTTTTTATTCAATTATTACAAAACAAAAATCTAAATCCTAAAATCAACTTTAAAAACCGTTTGACAAATAAACACTTAGAATCTGAGGAGTTATGGTAATTCAGGAACGAGTGATGAAATGCAAAGAGGGAAGATATTCAAAGGAACTAGTGATGAAATGCGAAGAGGGATAGTGGTGGAAGTGGGAGCTTTGCCACATCCAGCTGTTTGCCTACAATCGTTTACTTACAATTTATTTAATAATTGATAGATCATGCCTTACTTATAATTAATTAACGGATTAAGACTTGCCTAGGATTAAGACTTGCCTAAGTTGGTTGGTGTAATATCCCCGTCCAACATCGGGTAGAATGGTAGATGCGAGAATTATGTACAATTTATAAGGTCGTCATATTCTACTACTAAGTATCAATATCATTTATGAACTTTTGGGTCGGTTTATAGTGGATCTGATGACCCAAGGTATTGCATGTTCAGTGGACTACACGTAATGGACCAGACTATCGGACTCGGGGCGTTACAAATGCTATTAGAGCAGGTCCCGACCGAAAATGTGGAAACAAAGTGTTGTGCGACTCAAAGTGCTACACCACGGGAGGTGAAAGTTACCTCTTGATCCCATGTACGAACCACCTCTTTAATCCTGCATCGTCTAGGGTACGGTTTGGCCTTGACGAGGAGGGCACCAACATCATCCATGAACTTGTGGTGGGCCTAATGACTCAATATGTTGCGTGCTCAGTGGGTCAATGTATGGGCTACACATAATGGATCGGACTTTCAAACTCGGTTGTTACAGTTGGAGAATGGATATGAGGTTAGAATTAACGTTAGAGGTTGTTTTATTGTTTAAAACTTTAAACATATTTAAAAAAATATGCAAAAACTTATGTAACGTGTTTTATGGATACTTTTTGTAAAACGAATGTCCCTTACCCGACTCACCATTGATGGGTTGAGCTGTAAAAAAGTGGGAGATCAATCTTACGAATTGAAATCCGTAAAACCGTCTTACTGGAGGCCCACTCAAAAAAATATTGTTTCCAAAAATTGTATCTTGCACTAGAGATGCAAAGAACCCATATTTTTAAAGAGAAAACTAGTTTTTTAACCCGTGCGTTAAACGTATGTCAATAAAATCGTATATAAACAAAATAAGGAGAATCAGTTTATTAATAATTACATATAAGTATATCACTAATCATTATAGATTCTAAAAAAATATTTTTATACACAACATTTATTGTCTTATTAGTTGGTTTTTCATCTTCACTGCAGATCAATATCTTCAAACCAAAATAATTTGTTACTCTAGAAACTACGACATATAACTGTCTATGTTTAAATAATGGTTTTTTTTTCTTTCTAAAAGAGATCTGCGTACAATTATTGACTTTGAAACTTATTAATTGTCATTGCATATGATACCCGCAATGTAAATTGTCTTCTCTGGAACTTGAAAGACAGTCTTACATCGGATAAGTTAATGACAATCTTGGGATAAAAATATTTTCTCCAACATTATTTCATTTCAAAAAAATTGTTTCAACAATGTGATCCTCAAGATTTATGATGATTAGTCTTGTTTCATTGCACAACAGCATGGTTAATGTTTCTCAATAGCATTACTGGAACACTAATTTTAAGTATCAATTCATGACCTGACAACCCCGAACATTTTATACTATTCAAAAACTCTGTATAATTCCGTTTGTTTCACGAAAAATGACTTCCGGAAAACGTTTTCCTCATTTTTCGGTGTTTGGTAACCTTAGGAAAATGCAGTCAACGTAAAAGGTTTTCCGAGTCAACGGAAAATAAATGTTTTTTTTTCCCGAAAATGACTTACAGATTCATTTTACGTAAGTCATTTTCCAAATGTTCGAGCACCCTCCGCCCCCTTTCACAATTGCACATATTTAATTACACACACAATATTTCACTCAACAAATAAATTGTTTAGAAACATAAATAAAGTTTGTGCATACTATTTAAAAATTATAATTTTAATAAATGCTTACTACGTTCTAAAATTAGTGTCACCTATATTATTTAGGGACATCCTAACCATTGTCAATTTTCTATTTTAAAACCTTTTTTTTCATATCAATTATCAAAAAAATTATTTGTAATTGTGAGATTGAAAAAAGATAGACATTGATTTGACATCACTAATGATAAATTGAGGGTTACTAAAGAAAAATTACTTAAAGCTCAACACTATTTTATATTCAATATGTGCATTAATATTAGAATATATTTTTTGTATTTATTCATATATATTTTTCCGTAACATTTTCTAGGGACATCCTAAACGTTGTCTATTTTCTATTTTAAAATGTTTTTTTTCATATCAATTATCAAAAAAAAATATTTGTAATTGTGAGATTAAAAAAAGATGGACCTTATTAAAAAAAGATGATCCTTATTGATTTTCTAGGGACATCCTAAACATTGTTTATTTTATATTTTATATTTTTGTATTTCTTCATATATTGTTTTCCGTGACATTTTCCGTGTGTTTACCAAACACCCGTAAATGTTTTCTGACATATTTTCAAAAGATCTACCAAACACCTGAAAATGAAATCTTTTGTTTTTCCGGAAATCATTTTCCAGAAATCATTTTTTGGAAATGATTTTCCGTGAAACAAACGGAGCATGAATATCTTGGAACAAACTTAATTTTTTCCGCCGTTCAAATAGAATGTGAACTCAAATAAGTTCTTTCTTTTGAATAATTACTTTTATTAAATTATATTTGTATTTTATGAATAAATAAATTTATGAGAAAAAATAAGCTAAAATCAAAATAACGAAATTATTTTTACCGTTAACAAATATTTTTGTTTTGTAAATTATTTTAATTTTAATAACTTCCATTATATATTTTTTGTTTTATTGACTTAATAACTATTATTTTTGTTTTATTTTTAAGAATTAGTTTTATGGAAAAAAAATTGTTCCGTAATTTTTTATTATTATTTTACTAACCTCAGTTTAAATTGTTTTGTTTTATTGACTCTGTAACTATTCTTTTTGTTCCATCAAATATTTTTATTTTACTAACGTATTTTTGTTTTACCTAACTATTTTTAAGAATTTTTTTAAATTTTTTTTCCGTAAATTATTTTTATAATTTTACTAACCTCAGTTTAAATTATTTTTGTTTTATTGACTCTGTAACTATTATTTTTGTTCCATCAAATATTTTTATTTAACTAATGTATTTTTGTTTTACATAGCTATTTTTAAGAATTTGTTTTAAAATTTTGTTTCGTAAATTATTTTTATTCTTTTAGTAACCTTAGTTTAAATTGTTTTTGTTGTTATTGACTTTGTAACTATTATTTTTGTTCCATCAAATATTTTTATTTTACTAACATATTTTTTACATATATATTTTTAAGAATTTGTTTTAAACTTTTGTTCCGTAAATTATTTTATTTTACTAACCTCCGCATTAAATTATTTTTATTTTGTGATTCGGTAACTTTTATTTTTTATAGTTACTTATTCCATAAATTATTTTTATTTTACTAACTTCTTATATTTTTGTTTTTCTTGACTCAAGAATTATTATTTTTGTTTTAGTTACTATTTTTTTATGTTTAAAGAGAGAAAATGTTTAAACATATTTTAAAAAGAGGAGATGGTGGTGATGAGAGAGAAAATATGGAGGAGATGGAAAAGAGAAAGAGAAATACAATCAGAGTAAGATAAGAGAGAGAAAGTTAATAATTCAAAAGTGATATTTGGAAGAAAAATCAACTCTTGTCATTATATATATATATATAGATTGATGACCCGTAATTTTTGTGGAGTCTACATTGTTGAAAGATGAGGCCCAATTTTCACCCTATTTTTTTAAGGAATGAAAACCAAGAAAGAGGATGTTGTTTGCAACAAAATCGTGCCTAAGTATTTGTAAAACGATAAAGCTGAGTTGCCAGAATCTGGTAAGCCTGAAATGGTAATTTAAGGATTTTTTTTTTTTTTTTTGTCATTTACAAAGGTGAAAATATCCAATATAACTTTAATAAATCGTTGAAACGGCTTTGGAGAGTCGTTAAAATGACTATGAAGTTGTGTAAATTAAACAATCTTAGAGAGTCGTTTAAACAACCATGATGTATAAATTACAAAGATAGGTCCTTTAAATAACTTTAATAGTAGTTTAAATGACTATAGTGAGTAATAAGGGTAAAACAGTAACTCGAGAAATACTGACTAAACAGATTCTAGCTATTTAACACGGTCATTTGTAAAATAATTGTTTCCTTTTGATAAGCTTGTCCTTCGATCGTTCTTGACAAGAAATTCATACACAATGCCGAATACAAGAAACGGTGTTTGTGTTGGTGTACCTTGTGCTCAAAGATTGGTACTTCACACACCAGCAAAAATGAAATCTTAGTATAAAAAATAAAAATATGGTATTTGTTAAGTAAACAACTCATCTTAAAGTTTAAACTTTTAGAGAGAGTACCAATAATATATATCATGTTTTAGATTTTGTGCTTTAGCACTCCCCTCACGTGCATACGTGGAGAGATATGCATTTTATATAGGGCCAATACGTACCTTTTGTAATATTTTTAGGATAAATGCAAGGATAGAGATTAACCCTTGTTCTTGCCAAACCATGAGTTCTGATACCATGTTAAATAACCAACTCATCTAAAAATTTAAATTTTTAGAGAGAGCACCAACAATGTATATCATACTTTAGATTTTGTGTTTTTAACGGTATTCAAAACTCACAATTTTATTCTGAAGTGTACTTTTGGTACGCAGTTCCTAGGATGAACAATGGAATAAAGTCAATAGGCTCATTTTGGACCCCAGCCACCTCCAAGGAATCCGCGTTCATAAACAGGAAAATTGCACCAACTCACATCACCACCAGGCAATCTGCTTCAAGCTCAAGAAAAAAAAAATCAATTTGAAATATATAGCCATCACCAACATTGAAGAGATTACAAATAATGTCATACAAATCAATTTAAAAGACACTATGCAGCACTTCAAAAGACCAGGGGGATGATGCAGACATTAAAGGATTCAATCAAGTATCCCCCACTCGTATGAACTAGAATCCTCTGAAGCTACTTGGAAGCTCCCCTCCACCTTAAAATATGGACTAAAAGATGCAAATCACTCTCGATTATATCAACCTCTATATATAGGCGTGGTTGGATAACACACTCTTTCATAAACTATCTCGAAAACTTTGACATAAAACAAACAATGGCAGAGCATGCAGGTAGCACTAATGCTGGAGGTATGAGTTCAGCCTACCGAGGTGTCCGCAAGCGAAAATGGGGGAAATGGGTGTCAGAAATACGAGAGCCTGGCACAAAGACACGTATTTGGCTAGGGAGTTTCGAAACACCTGAAATGGCTGCCATGGCATATGATGCAGCTGCAATGTACCTTAGGGGGGATAGTGCTAGGCTAAATTTCCCACAATTGGCTACTAGTCTTCCCCGTCCAGATAGCTCGAGTGCTGAAGATATACGTTTGGCAGCTCTAGAAGCTGCTTCACGTGTCAGACCCGACACTGCAGTGGAGGGTAGCTCCGGCTCAAGCCATATAGGACTTTCCCCTAGCCAAATTCAGGCCATTAACGAGTCGCCACTGGATTCACCAGAAACGTGGATGGAGATGGCCAATGCCCTTGGGTTAGAGCAGCGTATGTTTTTTTCTACTAATACTTATACTAACACTGATATGAACGACTGGGAAGAGATACCCGATGATTCCCTTTGGGGTTCCTAGGTGAATAAACACTCAACCAACCTCCTAAACAAAATGACCAAACATTACTACCTATCTTATTACATTCACTTTTAGAAGCATTTTCAACTGTTTGTGCTAATATACTAAATACTTTGTCCTAAAGCTTCCTACTCAAACATTACTCCCTATACATGTTTCTTACCTAGTATAGAGAGTTCAATGTTAAGAATAAGACCCATTTTTCAGGTCATTTGAAAATTAACTCCTTTTGCCTAGCTAAGACAGGGGAACATGATTAATTTTTTAATCCTCCTTTTTGCTACATCTATATATAGTGAGTTTGTGTGCGTGTGATTTTATTTATAGGATCCTTAACTATAGTATTTTACTTATTGTTATGATTTTTCGGTTTCAATAAAATGCTACTCAATCTTACCCTCGGGAAAGAGGCAACGATTGCTGCAGGTGCATCTAGTGGTACTCGAGCTACATTCTTTTTGGGAGAGTGGTACAGCCAACTAGGCTAAACCATTCATATATTCTAACTTCTACGTGACATCGTAGGAGCTGCAGTCTGCAGATGATATGTTTTGATTTGGGGTTCAAACGAACATTAAAGGAGGTGGTATTTAACAGTGTGTGTGGTGTCTGGTGTAGTCACTCCCTCTTGTATAATATATAGATCTGTTGTGGATATGTTATCAACATAATGATGATCATCTCTCTCTCTCTCTCTCTCATTATCGTTATCCATCACCCATTGTAACTTGATCAAGCTCACTACCAGCAGAACTAAGGTAAGAAGAGACCCATGTAGTCCAAATAGCAACAAACTTCAAAATAATTCAGTACTAAATACTAATAATGGTCTCCATGCACCGCCAATTTCCAAATGCTCCTACGGTGTCTTGAAAGGCCCAAGTATAATTTATAAGTCCATTCACATTGCATGAAGATTTGCATAGAAAAGGTCCGACCGACTTCTGAAAACCATCCAACACCCACACAAAAAAGCACAGTAGTTGACTGAGTAAAGTCCAGCATATTTCACCAGCCAGTTATCCAGAACCTGAAGAAAAAACAACACCCAGGCCCAATGTGAAAGACCTAACTAACTAAGAAAATTAAACACACAAAATAATAATCCTACTAACTACCACATCCCAACCAAAAGTCCTACCTGATTTTCACCCGAAAAAGAAAAAGAAAAACAGAGGAAAAGGTCCAATTTCCGTCCAACCAAGTCCTAAAATAAATGTTGGGTCCACTTTTGACAATTTCCAACCCCTACTGTGGTCCATATTTTAATTTAACTAGTAAATGACATTTTTTTTGGATGAAAAGACTAGTATACCCTTGATGAAATTAGATTAGGTGCGCACTGCATCGTAATTTCAAGTCGATGCATTGCTATTCCAATTTTTGCATCGAAAATCCAATTTGTGAATTGGAATTTTTGCATATTTACTAAATCCAAATTGATGCATCACAATTCAAAATTATTGCTTCCTGAATCTAAATCGGTGCATCGCATTTCTAAATCAATGCATCGCATTTCTAAATCAATGCATCGTTAATAGAAAATGAAAATTGAGGGGAAAATATTTAACAAATCATTTAAAAATGCCACCTTCAATCAAGAGTCTTTCACTCCAGGAAGTCTATAAGTTACTGTCCATCTCACTTTTTCGTCATCTTCATCATTGCCATCTCCATTTCCTCACAGCTAAATTCCTTTGGCTGCTTCTGCATAAAAACCCAAGATTTCTCTTTTTCTTGGGTACCCTTTTCGTTCGCATTATGTTCTCAAGATCCTGTTTCAATCTCTTAAACCGGGGAAATCATTCTAGAGATTCTGTCTATAGAGATTTACTCCCCTTCCTCATCTTCCTTGGGCCTAGCCAGGATCCATTTCTAAACACCAGCATTCAACCTATCCACTTTCTGTATTTCGCTTTCTTTCCTTTGTACAGTGCATTCCTTCCAGCTTTCCATTGGGCCTATCCTTGCAAATGGCTTCCTTCGACGATTGTACCAATCTTGATAACCCGGTCTGAATCTTGAGAGTGGTGACCGTACTCATAATTATATCTATGTTTGAAGAAGACTCCAGTGGATGCGGAACCACCGCCACCCCCGACGTTGTTTCATCGCCAGTCTAGAAGGTTACGCAATTCCAATTTTTGCATTGAAAATACAATTTGTGAATCGGGATTTATGCATCGCAAATCCGATGCGTACATCGCAAAATCAATTTGTGCATTGAGATTTACTTTTGTATTCTAATGCCAAATTGATGCATAGCTATTCCAAATAGTTACATCACAAATCCGAATCCATATCGTGCATCACAATTTAGTAAAGTAAAGAAATCTGCCTTATTTCCCCTCAAAACCTCCAAATTCACTTCCATATTCAACTCTCTCTCTTCAAAAAAACTGATGGGCTTGTACATATTGAATGAGCTTTACCTTCTAATTCAAGAATTCTAGTTCAGAAATATTAGTTGCCACCGTCTTTGGTTTATGTTTCAACAATTAGTTCACAAATGTTCCGTTGGGTATGCATGTTCATATGCACAGAAATCATAGTACAATCTATCTCCCTTTTGTATATCTATGTTTGCTATCACTAAAACTCGACTTTTGCACATCAAATCTCACACACTTCACATTTTGCCTCTTTTTCCCATCGCTGCACAAGAGAAAGTCAGCCAGAGATTATCGTCTCATGCATTAGGGAGGAAGGAAGGAGAGCAATTGAAAATGGCGGAAATTGTCGAAATGTGTTAGGTTCAATTCAGTGGACGGGGGAGTGAGAGGACCGTGACTTGGTGCAGGTACGTGGTGGGCATTTTAGAAAGGGGTTGCGTTATTGAGACCCCTTATTCCTCCAAGTTGCCCCCCCCCCCAAAACCCTCCAAAACCCAAACTTCCTATTTTACCCTCCCCTATCCAAGTTGACCCCCCTTCCCACCCCCCTCACCGCCTCCTCCATCCCCCCCCTCACCGCCTCCTCCCTCCCCTCCCCCCCCGCCTCCTCCCTTCCCCCCACGCCTCCTTCCTCTCCCCCTCACCTCCTCACACTCCTCCCCCAATCCACACTTCTTCCTTCCATCACCATCTCTTCCCCTCCCCCATCACAGTATACTCACCCCCTTCATAGTCTCATCCCTTCCCCCCACACCTTCATTCTTCCCTATTTCTCCTTTTTAAAAAATAAAATAAAATAAAATTAATTGCAGATTTGTTCGGTCCTGGTCAACCGAACAAACTTGTTCTGTTTGGCCATGGGTGACCGAACAACCATGAATTGTTCGGCCATGGGTGACCGAATGCCTTGTGGTGAACAACACAAGGTTGTTCGGTCACCTATGACCCAATTCAAGGTTGTTCGGTCACCCATGGCAACAAGCCGAATTAAATATTTTTTAAAAAAAGAGGGAGAAACGAGGAAGAATGGATTATGTGAGGGGGTGAGTATATTGTGATGGGGGAGGGAGAGGGGGAGGAGGTGGTGATGGACGGGGGGAAGAAGCTGTGGATTGAGGGAGGGAAGAGGCGGTGTGGGGGGAGGGAGGAGACATTGAGGTGGGGGAGAGGGAGGAGGCAGTGTGGTAGGGGGGAGGGAGGAGATAGTGAGGTGGGGAGAGGGAGGAGGCGGTGTAGGGTGGGGGAGGGATGAGACAGTGAAGTGGGGGAGAGGGAGGAGGCGGTGAGGGGGTGGGAAGGGGGTCAACTTGGATAGGGGAGGGTAAAATAGGAAGTTTGGATTTTGGGGGGTTTTGGGGGTCAACTTGGAGGAATGAGGGGTCTCAATAGTGCAACCCTTTAGAAAGAAGTGGTTTAAAAAATAGCGCAAACAACCCAAATGGTCCATGTACTTTTTGGTTTCTCAGTTTTGGTCCTTGAATTAAAATTTTCGAATTTTTCCTCCATGTATTGATTTTTTTCACGGGATTGGTCCTTCCGTCCAATTCTGTTAATTTTCTTCCGTTAAGTCTAACCATGTGCATATCACATGGTTTTGACCAAGGGTAAAATAGTCATTTTAATGATAAAAGTTCAGGGACCATTTGTGTATTGTGAATTGATGGGTTTAGATTTAACATTTTGCAGTTAAATCTGATTTTCTTTTTCTTTCTTTTTTTAATTTTAAACCCATTAATTTCTACACATTCTGAGTTTCTTCGTGTAATTTCTTTTTCTTTCTTTTTTTCTTCCATTTATATCTGAAAATGAAAGTTGGATATGAGAGTCATGACCGAATTGGCTCTCTGTCAATGATGTGTATTCAAAGTGGAATTATTGTCTAATTACAAAACCTAGTCTCTGTATATATACAAAGAGAAGACGAAATAAAGAGAAATAACCAACAAATTACAAATAAGCCCTTAAAAGGAAACAAAAGTTACACCCAAGCATTAACACTTTCTATTATAATGGAATTAAGGAAACTCTTCAGCCTTGACTTCAATTGTCCATACTTAGCTTTGGTTCTCACTTCATATCCTTGCTTGAGTCCAAAACTGCAATTCAAACTCCTTGCAACAGCACTGTTAATACCCTCCCCACAAGTTGAGGGAGTGTAAATGCTAACAATCCCCAACTTGGAGAGGAAATTCCAATGTAAACTTTTTCCCATAAATTTAGTAAAAATGTCTGCCAACTTGTTCTTAGTAGAAATGTGTTGCAAACATATGAGGTCATTTTTAATTTTCTCTCTGATAAAGTGGCAGTCTAGGTCTTTGTGCTTGGTTCTAGCATGATACACATGGTTATTTTCCACTGCTATGGAAAAGTAGCTATCACAAAACATAGCAACAGGTGTAGGCAACTGCACTTGCAAATCTTTTAGAAGGCTACATAGCCATATCACCTCACACCTGGCTGTAGCTAGAGCTCTATACTCAGATTCAGTGTATGACCTAGAAACCACTGATTGCTTTTTAGAATGCCAAGAGATCAAAGACCTTCCTAACATCATACATAAGCCTGTGATAGACTTCTTATCATTGGGATTCCCTGTCCAGTCACTGTCACAGTAGGCCTTGAGATGAAGTTGGTTAGAAGAAGGTAAATATATCCCTTGCTCTAGAGAAGCCTTGACATACCTTATTACCCTATGTAAAGCTTTCAGATGAGGAAGCCTTGGGTTATGAACAAATTGGCTTAAGCACTGTGAAGCAAAGGCCAAATCTTGCCTTCTCACAGTCAAGTATATCAGTTTTCCAACTAACTGTTTGTATTCTAATGGGTTGTCCAAAGGAGCACCTTGACTAACCATTAGCTTTCCATTAGGATCAAAAGGGATAGTGAGGGGTTTTGCATTTTGAAGATAGTATTTAATAAGTCCTAAATTTTTTATGCTGAACTTGTCATCTAGTAATTGATTTAAAGAGGTGATGGTTCACATATCATTCCAAGCAACCAACACATCATCAACATACACTAACACATTTGTAAACTTAGAGCCTTCTTTAAGAGTAAATAGTGAGTTATCTACTAAAGACTGATTATATCCAAGCCCAAGAAGGACCTCAGTCAGTTTGGAAAACCATTGCCTTGAAGCTTGCTTCAGACCATATAGAGACTTTTTTAGCCTGCACACACTGTTGGAATTCATTTGAGATGTGTAACCAAGGGGCAGATTCATGTACTCTTCCTCTTCTAGATCCCCATGCAAGAATGGATTGTTGACATCTAGTTGGTGAACCTCCCACTTCTGAGCTGCTGTTGTAGCAAGAATGGTTCTGATAGTAACCATCTCGTTTACAGGGGAAAAAGTTTCTGAGTAATCAATCCCCTCAGTTTGGCTGTAACCCTTAGCAACCAATCTTGCTTTTAATCTTTCCACACTTCAATCTGAATTATACTTCACCTTGTAGATCCATCTACATCCTATAGCTTTCTTGTCTTGAGGCAGATTCACAATGTCCCAAATTTGATTAGTCTCAAGGGCAGCAATTTCTTTATTCATAGCTTCTACCCATTCAGCACTTTGAGTAGCTTCACTGTAAGAATGTGGTTCTTGTATGTGCACCATAGAATTGACATAACACTAATGTGTGTGGTGTTGATAAGTTGTGTGGAAAGTTTTAGCAAAAACAGAAGAGATAACATAATCCTTTAATTTAACATAATGATATTTAGTCCTTGTGGATGTTCTAGTGGGAATATGCAAATTAGCATCTACAAGTTCCTCATTAACTTTGTCATCAGTAGCCTCATTAACAATGGTGTCGTATGTTTCATGTTGAGTGTATAAATTAGGAGATGCCTCATGTGAAAGATTAATGTCTATATGATGCAGTTCAGGAGATTGTTCAATAATAGAAGATTCCATTTTGATGAAAGGGAATACAGAATCATGGAAAACGACATGTACACTTTCCCTTTGTGAGAAACTTTAACCTTATCACCATTGGGTAAAGATAGTATGATAGGTTTGCTAATAAGTTCAACATCATGCATAATGGAGAGTGATATACATATGTGGTCAGTTGAACCTGAATCAATGATCCAATTGTATAAAGTGTGACTAGTTTTGGTATGTTTGTCATCAATAGAAGTACATGCAGTGTGTGTCATACTAATGAATTTTGTCCATATTGGTGTTGTGATCTTCAGGGTTGTCCTTGACCTTGAGCATGGACATGACTTGGTTGAGTTGCATTCGAATTTGCTCCAGACTGGGCTGCCTTATGCTAGTTCTGTTACTTTTATCTGCATTGTTAGCGTGGGTAGACTGAATTTGCAAAATTATGGGATTTGTTGTTTGTGGCTGTTGTAACTCTCTTGACTCCTTCCTGCATTTCCAAATTGTTCTTTACCCATTTTGGTTTTGTGTGCAGGATGGTTAGGGTTCCCAGGGTGCCCTATTGGGAAGCCCTTAAGCTTGTAGCATTCTTCCTTAACATGCTCCTCCTTGGTACAATAGTTGCAGAAAATCCCCTTTTTTAAGGGGGTTCTGCTGTATCCAGTTTTACTTTGAGAAGATCCAAGGGAAAAAATTCCAGACACGTTTTGAGGAGTCATATGAACTATGTTGGCTGAAAGAAAACCATTTTCAGACACATAACCTTGTCTTTGTGTCTCTTATTGTCTAATGATGTAGTAGGCTTCTACAATAGTAGGTAAGGGTTTCATTCTGAGAATTTGCCCTCTTATGTTCATATAATAGTCGTGGAGACCAATCAAGAAATGCATAAGTTGTTTTCTTTGCTCTCTTGATTCTTGAGCCTTGGATGAGCCACAATTGTAAGGGCATTTGCAAGCTGTAATAGGATCCAAAGCCGAATTGTCATCCCAATACCTCGTCATTTTGTGGTAATAGAATTCAACAGACCCAAACCCTTACTCAAGCCTGTGCAATTCTTTCTCCAACTGAAACACCATGTGTCCATCGATATTAGCAAACCTTTCTCCTAACTCCTTCCATACATAATTTGCATTAGGCACAAATTTTAAACTATTACTTATCTCCTTTGTGACCACGTTGAAAACCCAAGAAATGACCATGTCATTGGCCCTAGCCCATAGAGGAAATAGAGGATCTACCTTTTCTGGTATGGGAAAGCTTCCATCTAAGAAGGTGGTCTCGTTCTTGGCTAATAAGGCAATTTCAAGGGAACGCTTCCACGAATTATAATTTTTGCTTCCCGTTAATTTCGTGGCAATAAGAACCAATCCAGGGTGATCGTTGTTATGAAGATACAATGGATGCATGTTGGAATCTATTCCTATTTCCATAGTGGTGGTTTTGTTCTTCGAATTGACTTTAGAATTAGAGGTTTCCTCTATCATAGTGAGGGTTGAGATACATAGAAAAAGGGAAAGAAATAGGTTTGGGGACGATGATCTTCAGAGGCCAAGAAATCTATGCTCTAATACCATGAAAACGAAAGTTGGATATAAGAGTCATGATCGAATTGGCTCTCTGTCAATGATGTGTATTCAAAGTGGAATTACTGTCTAATTACAAAACCTAGTCTCTGTATATATATACAAAGAGAAGACGAAATAAAGAGAAACAGAAAATAACCAAAAATTACAAATAAGCCCTTAAAAGGAAACAAAAGTTACACCCAAGTACTAACACTTTCTATTATAACGGAATTAAGGAAACTCTTCAGCCTTGACTTCAATTCTCCATACTTAGCTTTGGTTCTCACTTCATATCCTTGCTTGAGTCCAAAACTGCAATACAAACTCCTTGCAACATCACTATTAATAATATCTAAGAAAGACATTTTACAAGCTTGGATCTTTCACTTTTTTTTTTACCCAATTTATTGAAAGACTTTTTACAAGCTTGGATCTTACAAACTTTCCTCCATTTGTATATTTTTTGATACGTTTCCCCCAATTCAATTTAGGAAAGATGAGAAAAAAGCTCGAATTGTTAACATGGCACCCAAATCGGGTTTGTGTTTTAGAAAGAGAGGAAATTCTTGGGGCTTTGACTCTGATTGTGATGAACGACACGATGTTGTGGGCGAGATTCACCAAAAGGCGGTCCTCTCCCGATCATGAAGGGTTCGTCATGCTCGGGAGAGGATGGCGGTGCAACCATTTTCGATGTGACGTTGAATTTGAAGGGAAAGATTGGGGGTTCTGTGGTGCTGGAAGTTTGGAACAGTATGAAGTAGAAAACTAGGAGCTTTGATTGGGAGATGAAGGTTGAAAGTCTGGGTTGAGGTCCTTGGGGATTTAAACTCTCCTTTCTCTCTCATGTAAGTTTCATCTATCTCTCTCTCTCTTTTTTTTTTTTAGGAAACAGGGACGGTACCCTGCTAGATTTTATTTATATAGGGAAAAAAATACAAACTTGAGGGGGACAACCAGCCTGGCCCTTATAAAGGGAGGACAGAGGAGCCTAACCTCGAAAAGGAAATACATAAACTGCATAAAAGAGAGGAGCAAGGCCAAAACGAAGGACTAAGAAACCTGAACATAAGGAGTACCAATTTTATCCAGAATAAGAAGACCTCTGATTTTGGCGGGGAGAGAATTAACAGAATCAAAAACAATGTCTTGATCCTCATCAATACCAAAATTGGCTAGGGCATCCGCTACAGAATTTGCCTCTCTATAAATATGGTGGAAGAAAATGTCTAACTCCCTTTGAAGAAGAGTAATGGAACGAATCAAGTAAGAGCATCGCCAAAGGGGACGCGCGGAACCCAGAATGCAATCAAGAAGACCTTTAGAATCAACTTCCACACGAACCCGTCTCAAACCTCTGCGCTGCAATTCTCTGAGACCATTTAAAAGAGCCCAACATTCCACTTGAAAGCTGGAAGAGAGGCCATAAGAAACTGAAAAAGCCCAGATCATATCTCCCATGTTGTTGCGCAAAATACCACCCCCTGAACCCAACCCCGGGTTACCTCGGCATGCTCCATCTGTGTTAAGTTTAAAGGATCCTTGATCAGGTTTGGACCAGCTAACAACTCGAACAGTTTTAGAAATAATGCGACCCATACGGGATGAGTAAGCTCGATTCCAGCTATCCAGAGGGAGAGGAAAGATGTCCGAATTTTTGAGTATGGAAATAATGAGGGTCTTTATATTGTCGACGACTACCCAGCCAGGTTTACGAGAGTTATCATGAAGGGCAGAGTTTCTGTATTTCCAAAGCTCCCATAAAATAATAGATGGAGTAATAACATGCAAGGCTGAATTTTCCTTAGAAAACCACCATGCAAAACAGCCTTGATTCAAAGAAATAAAGGGCTGGGCAATTCCTGCAAGACTATTAAAATGGAGCCAAACATAACGAGCAGTAGGGCTGTGCAAAAAGACATGATTGTAGGATTCAATATTCCTGAATCACAACATGAACATCTGGAAGCTAACTGAATACCTTTAGCCATAACACTTTCGTCAAGGGGAAGGCGACGGAGCCAGAAACGCCACATGAAGATGATGATATGTCGGGGAAGATGCTTGGACCATATGAATTTAGAATAAGGCAAAACAGTCCATTTTTTCCTTATGTGTTGCCAGGCGGAAGCTAGAGAAAAATTCCCTTTAGAGTTAAGACTCCAAAGAAGCATAATCGGACTATCGAGAGAGAAATGCCATGCTGCACAATGTAGTCCGAAGCTCGATTACCCAATTCAAGCCGAGCAGCATCAGAGAGCTGAGACTGCGTATTGAATAATTCACTTACCCGGGAAAACTGGCTGGAAGAAGACTGCATGAGGTTACAATCTAGGAGCCAATTGTCATGCCAAATCGAGCAATCTCCTTTGCCCAAAATCCATTTAATACACTGTTCAACAATTTCTCTAATGGAACAAAGCCGCTTCCAAATAGGGGAACCCGAAGAACCGCAGAAAGCTGGATGAGCAGAGTGAAAATATTTTTGTTTCATGAACTTACTCCAAAGACTGTTAGAGGACCGAAGTCTCCACCAAAGCTGAATGGAGAAGGCTTTTATAACATCAGAAATAGACCGAATGCCTAGACCACCCTCATCCGTAGGTGCGGCAAAGATTTTTCCCAAGAGATCCAGTGAGTTTTAAGTTTGCCATCAATTGAGCCCCAGAAGAAATTGGCAAGAATCATGTTTAAATGTTTGATGACAGAAATAGGAGGATCCAAAACAGCGATCTGATACATCACAATAGATTGTAGGATAGAATTGATCAATGTAACTTTGCCCGCTTGGTTAAGGAAAGCACCCATCCAGGAATTGATTTTAACTTGGAGCTTGCCAATAAGAGGATCAAACAAATTCTTAGTTTTCCTGCCTTCAAAGAGAGGACAACCCAGATAATTAACAGGAAGCTCATGATTATTAAATCCCACGTGCCTACGTATTGAAACAATCCTTGTAGCAGCAATGTTTTTGGAAACCATGAATCCACTTTTACTTGTGTTGATAAGTTGGCCCGAAGTTTGCTCGTAGAGATCAAGGAATTTACGATGCTGCTTTAGGGAGTGTTTGTTTCCATTACAAAAAATAACTATATCATCCGCAAACGCCAAGTGAGAGATGATAGGGCAGCCGCTAGAAGAGGAGTAGGCAAAGTGAGGATGATCCAGCTGAAGTTTATTAAGACCACGACTTAGAACTTCCGCAGCAATGATGAAGAGGCTAGGAGAAAGAGGGTCACCTTGGCGAAGACCCCGAGAGGATGGGAAGAAGCCAACGGATGAGCCATTAATTAGAACCGAAAAATAATTGTTGGAGATAATCCGCCAAATCATATCAATAAAAACTTCTCCAAAACCAAATTTCCGGAGAACATCAATCAGAAAAATCCATGAAACTCTGTCAAAGGCTTTAGCCATATCGAGTTTGATAATCACATTGGTACCATTAACCTTCTTTTTCAGGTGGTGAACCATTTCATGAGCCAATAATAAGTTATCCTGAATGAGACGCCCTTTAGTAAATGCACTCTGAGAATCAGAAATAATGAGCGGCAATATGTGGGCAAGACGAGCTGATAAAATCTTTGAAACGATTTTATTGCAAAAATTGCAGAGGCTTATCGGTCTAAGATCCTTAAAGGAATCAATATGAGCAGATTTAGGAATGGTAATTAAGAGGGTGCTTGTCCAAGATTTTGGCATTTCGAATCCCGCAAAAAATTCGGAGACAGCTAGAAAGAGGTCCCCCGAGATAATGTTCCAGCAAGATGTGTAGAATTTCCCCGAAAAACCGAGCCGCACTATCCCCTGAGAGAGAAAAAACAATCTCTTTGAGTTCAGCCATAGAAGGGGGAGCCAAAAGAAGACTGTTATGATCTGGGCTTAACAAAGAAGGAATCACATTAATGAGATCATTAGAAGTCCGAGGAGTGGCCGAAAGTTGATCCTTGTAAAAAGCAACAGCAACATCTTTTATGGCAGCTTCAGTTGAAAGATTATTGCCCTGCATATCCTTGATTTGATGAATGAAAAGCTTATTTCGAGTTTGCTTAACTGAGGAGTGAAAAAGCCTTGTATTACCATCCCCATCCTTGAGCCAACGAAGATGAGATTTTTGTTTCCAATAATCTTCTTCAACCTTAATAGTTTGCTGTAATTTAGCCCTCGCCAAGTGAAGATTTTCGCGGTTAACGGCACTGTTATTGTCTGCGAAGATAATTTCCTTAGCCAAAACATCATCCTCTGCAGTTGTAACGGCTTGAAAACTATTCCCAAAAACGGTTTTATTCCAGTCCTTCAATGCTTCTCTAACCGCACGCAGCTTATTAGAAAACTGAACCATAGGCCGCCCCAGAACCGACCCGCCCAAGCCTCGCTCAATCTGAGCGAAAAAGTGGGATGAGATGGCCAAACATTCAGAAATTGAAAATGGTAAGGCCGGCGATCTGAAGCCAAATTGATGGATAGAACAAGAGGAGAGTGATCCGAGCAGGTTCGGTTAAGATGAGCTACCAAAGTAGAAGAAAAAGAAGATATCCAAGAAGAATTGCAAACAGCTCTATCAAGGCGCTGATAAATAGTTGCTTGTCCTTCACGGTTATTGCTCCACGTGAATCGGCTACCCGAGAAACCCATATCCATAAGACCAGCCGCATTGAGGCACGCTTGAAATTCATGAGCACCCTCTCTATCCCAGCCATTGCCTCCAATTTTTTCGTGAGAATCAAGAATAATGTTGAAGTCCCCGACGACCAGCCAAGGAATATTACCGAAATCATGTCCCATATCGATAATATTATTCCATAAAACTTGTCTTTCCCCTGAGGAACATTTAGCGTAAACGGCAGTGATATAAACCGAATGAGACCACGAGTAGTGCCTAATACTCAGAGTTAGATGCTGCAAAGATTCGTTAGCCTCCAAACAAGTGAAAGAAGATTTAGCTAACATCCAAATACTATTAGCAGAATTGCAAAAATAGTAACGAAATTTCAGTTTACGGGCAAGGATAGGAAGCTTAGAGCTGTCTTGCATGGGCTCACAGACCGAGATAAAAGAAATTTTATGAAGGGAAATTAATTTCTTGAGATGAGCAATAGTGGAGTCGTTACCTACTCCCCGAAGGTTCCAAAAAAGATGGTTAATCGTCATGAGAAACTGCCGAGGTAGTGCTGTTGTGAGCTTGCTTTTTGGAACGAGTATTCCTCCCCTTACCAGTAATAACCGAGGGTTTTTTCCAAACTGTCTTCTTAGAGGCCATTCCATCCAGATTTAAAGCTTCCAGATTTTGAGTGTCAACTCCTCCGTCTTCCTCATCCAAAGTTTGCAGAATCACAAATCTGTTTGGAGAATTGATTTCATCTTCGACATGCTCAGAATTATTTTGATCAACCGGGAAATTTTCAACATGGACCTCTTCTACATGGCAGCCATCTTTATTAGAAGGGTTAGGCTGCTTGGAAGCCGTACCCTCAGAATCATTAAATGAAGCGTTCACATCTTTATTAGGGTTTGTAACCACAACAGGAGGAGAATTATTTTGATCAACCGGGAAATTTTCAACATGGACCTCTTCTACATGGCAACAATCTTTATTAGAAGGGTTAGGCTGTTTGGAAGCCGTACCCTCAGAAACTGTTTCATTAGTTTGAAGGGGAGAAGTGCCTTGATCTGGGGCTTTAGTGCCATCGTGCAATGATGTGTTTACAGCAGCATTTTTAGGACTCGAACAGGATGGTTTATCGTTTGAAGGCGCACTTGTATTAGCAACATCATCCGTCGAATTACTAGGAACTTTAGGCTTCCAGATCGCCTTAATCCCACCAATATTACCTTGTTTCGCCTCTGCGGTTGAAGTATTAGGACCAACAGGATCTTGTTCATTGTGCTTATCAGCTTGGCGATTATAAATTTTGCAAGAGTCACCATCATGGCCTTGCCTGTGACAAAAAGTACAATATCGGGGAAGACGTTCAGCCACGATAGGCTGCCAAAACCCTTCAGACAATCCACTTTCAATCCAGATGCGAGTTGGAATAGATTTAGTGAGATTGATTTCAATGCAGATTCGGGCGACACTAGGGCGAGAAAGGTTTGCGGTAGGGTTGTCAATAAGAAGAGGCTGCCCAATCATGCTAGCAATCGAAAAGAGGGTTTGCTTGTTAAACAAGTAGATTGGGAGGCACGGAAGGGAAAACCAAACCGGAACAATAGGACTTTCCACCTCCGGCCTGAAATCTGGCGTCCACTTAAAAACTCGCATAGGATACGATCCAACAAACCATTGGTCCTTGATCCATAGTCTTTGGAAATCAGCTTCGTGGGTAGTTTGGATCAGCACATGTTTGTGGTCGAGGTGGCCTAATGTTACCCCCGATTTGAGGCCGAATGTATGAAATTCTTTGCGCATAGTTTCAAGAGAAGGGCGGCCATGTGAAAACTTTCCCACCAAGGCATGTTTGAAGGGTTGAGAGAGGGTAGCAACTATGTCCGGGGTAAGTTTGAGCGCGGGTTCACCTTTATGAGTAGAAGGAGGTATTAGATTAATGGAAGCAATAGAGGGAGATGATTTGAACAAGGAAGCGAAGGATTTTTTAGCAGTGGGAGATGGCGGCGCCGAAGGAGGATCCTCCATGGCGGCAGCCATGACGGCAGCGCAAGAAAACCTAGTGTAGGAGCCGGCAACCCTAGAGAGAAAAACGAGCTAGAGAGAGAAATTCTTTCCCAATATTTTTGAAAGAACTCACCATGTCTCTCTCTCTCTCTCTCTATCTCTAACATACTCACATAAATTATATTTTTTGTTGAAAATGATTTAAATCATGTTGGTTAAATTCAGATATGGTATTGCTAATGATTTGAGTAAGCGACTTCTTAACCTTCGTGCCTCTGTACCTTCCTTCTTAAATTATTGGAATTTTTGAACTTTCTAACTTTCATAGATTCATACCCAGAACATTTACTTGCTTTAACCAACGGAATTGATGACGGGAGAGAAGACGTGATCTCACCTTTTTACCTCCCCCAAAGTCACATGACACGCACATGGGGAAACTTAACTGGTGGAATTGGACTGAAGGATCAACTGCGCGGAAAGTTTCAGCATAAGGACCGATTCCGAGCAATCAAGGCCAAAACCAAGAAAGCCAAAAAGTACAGGGGCCATTTGGATTGTTTCCCATAAAAATACTCTTTTTGCTCTGGGTAAAGTGTCCACTATTTCATTTTATGATGTTTTACTTAAAGAGTCCATTTTCAAAAATTAAAGTATAATAATGTCATTTTATTACTAATAAACTACTAAAAATATCATTTTTTTTAAAAAAGTTTGACTTTCAAACGGGAATTCTTTACTCGGAACTGGGGGAGTATGAGGTATTAAATAGGTTGAAAATTTAGTAAAGTGGACTGGCCTACAATTATTTCATAAACGTTCCTATCAAAACAGAGGTAGTAAAGTAATCATTCCCTCTTAAATTGAAGGCTTAATTTTCAATTTGGTCACCCTACTATTTCGAAAGTCCGATAAGCTCACTCTACAAATTTTTTTTCACAACTCAATAACTATACTTTACAATAGTGTCATGTTATTCACTAGAGATGTTAATAGGGTCGAAAACCGCAGGTTCAAACCGAAACCGTTAGGTTTTTGACCTGCTAGACCGAAACCGTTAGGGTTGAAATTCTATATGGATCATTTAAGCCGGACCGTTTAGGGACCGAAAACCGTTAGGGCTGGACCGAAAACCGTTAGGGTTGAACCGAAAGTCGATTTTCATTCGGTTTAGTATAGTTAGTAATATACGGGACGTGTATAATACCGAAATCCGTTAGGGTTGGACCAATTAACAGCTTTAATATAGTTAGTATAATATACGGGACGTGTATTATACGCTAAAAAAACATACAAGCCTCATAATTGGGAAAAAGTGTACAAGTTTAATCATTGACTGGAAACCGCAGGTTTGAACCGGAACCGTCAGGGCCAGACCACTTAGGTTTTTTACCGGATAATATCGCTAACCGTCTAAACCAAACCTATGTTAGACCGGAACCGTTATGGGTTGGACTGAAACCGTTAGGGCTGGACCGATTAACATCTTTATTTCACTCCGTCTGTTTTTTTGGATAAACTGCCTAAAATATTTCTTAAAAACAAAAATACCCCCGATTAAATTATTTCTATTTTATTATTTTCCATACCTTTATCTTCTTCCCACAATTTGATTTCTTAAATTTTGTAAACCCAAAACTACAGGTCTTTCTCTCTCTCCCTCTCTCTCTTTCTCTAGTAAAGTAATTGGCCTGCAATTATTTCATAAATGTTCCTATCAAAACAGAGGTAGTAAAGTAATCATTCCCTCTTAAATTGAAGACTTAATTTTCAATTTGGTTACCCTACTATTTTGAAAGTCCAATAAGCTCACTCTACAAATTTTTTTCACAGCTCAATAACTATATATTACAATAGAGTCATGTTATTCACTAGAGATGTTAATAGGGTCGAAAACCACAGGTTCGAACCGAAACCGTTAGGTTTTTGACCGGCTAGACCGAAACCGTTAGGGTTGAAATTCTAGATGGATCGTTTAAGTCGGACCGTTTAGGGATCGAAAACCGTTAAGGCTGAACCGAAAACTATTAGGGTTGAACCGAAAACCATTAGGGTTGAACCGAAAATCGGCTTTCATTGGGTTTAGTATAGTTAGTAACATACGGGACGAGTATAATACCAAAAACCGTTAGGGTTGGACCGATTAACAACTTTAATATAGTTGGTATAATATACGGGACGTGTATAATATGCTGAAAAAAAACACACAAGCCTCGTAATTGGGAAAAAGTGTACAAGTTTAATCATTGGCTGGAAACCGTAGGTTTGAACTAGAACCGTCAGGGCCAGACCAAAACCGTTAGGTTTTTTACCGGATAATATCGCTAACCGCCTAAACCAAACCTATGTTGGATCGGAACCGTTAGGGTTGGACCGATTAACATTTCTATTATTCACTCCGTCTGTTTTTTTGGATAAACTGCCTAAAATAATTTTGAAAAAACGAAAATACCCCCGATTAAATTATTTCTTTTTTATTATTTTCCATACCTTTATCTTCTTCCCACAATTTGATTTCATAAATTTTGTAAACCCAAAACTACAGGTCTCTCTCTCTCTCTCTCTCTCTCTCTTTAGTAAAGTGAACTGGCCTGCAATTATTTCATAAATGCTCCTATCAAAACAGAGGTAGTAAAGTAATCATTCCCTCTTAAATTGAAGGCTTAATTTTCAATTCAAGTGCGAACCGAAACCATTAGGTTTTTGACCAACTAGACCGAAACCGTTAGGGTTAAAATTCTAGATGGATCGTTTAAGTCGGACCGTTTAGGGACCGAAACCGTTAGGGTTGGATCGAAAATCGTTAGGGTTGAAGAAAAAGTCGGCTTTCATACGGTTTAGTATAGTTAGTAATATACGGGACGGGTATAATACCGAAAACCGTTAGGGTTGGACCGATTAACAACTTTAATATAGTTAGTATAATATACGGAACATGTATAATATATTGAAAAAAACATACAAGCCTCGTAATTGGGAAAAAGTGTATAAGTTTAATCATTGACTGGAAACCGCATGTTTGAACCAGAACCGTTAGGTTTTCTACCGGATAATATCGCTGACCGGCTAAACCAAACCTATGTTGGACCGGAACCGTTAAGGTTGAATCGAAACTGTTAGGATTGGATCGAAACCGTTAGGGCTGGACCGATTAACATCTCTATTATTCACTCCGTCTGTTTTTTTTGGATAAACTGCATAAAATATTTCTGAAAAAACGAAAATACCCCCGATTAAATTATTTCTATTTTATTATTTTCCATACCTTTATCTTCTTTCCACAATTTGATTTCTTAAATTTTGTAAACCCAAAACTACATGTCTTTCTCTCTCCCCCCCCCTCTCTCTCTCTTTCACACACACAAACAGACAAGTCAAAACCCTTTCTCTTCATCAGCCCTACTTCAGCTATTCCCGGTCAGCAACCTCATCACCTCCGTCTCCGGCAGTCTCAACATCTTGTGGGTGCCCCGGATGCTCCCGCGCCCCACGCTCCCTTTTCTAGGGGGGAGCGACGTGCGGAATCGACACCACGCTTTCCATTCCACCCTCCCTTGGTTAGGGGAAGACGAAATTAAAAATGCAGAAAAGGTGCTGTCAAGAAGCGCGTTGAATACGCCTCGGTCACTTGAGTGATTTTTGGTCCAAAATGAGACCTTTGGTTTTTCTGTATCAAGTTATCCCTTGTTTAGGGGATACCAGGATGCAGGAATACATCACCATTTCATTCCCATTCTCCCTTGTGTAGGGGAAAACATAAAAGTGCAAGAAAGGATGTTGCGGGCCCCACCATGGACTTTGCGAAAATTGTCTTACGACCTATTTTGGATCACTATGAGTGCTTTGAGTTTTTGTATCAGGTTATCCCTTGTTTAGGGGAGACCAGGATGCAGGAATACATCACCCTTTCATTCTCATTCTCCCTTGTGTAGTGGAAAACAGAAAAGTGCAACAAAGAATGTTGTGAGGCCCCACTGTGATCCAAAATGTTTTGACATAGTCGCCATCTTTATTTTAAGGAGAAAACAAAGAAAAAACCAAAAATAAAACCAGAGATTGCAAAAAACGGGTTCGGAGGCTAAGTTACGAGTTGGGAAGGTCCTAGGCACCCAACTCGCCCTTTCGGTCTCAAAAACAGTTTTTGGCTAAAGTATGTTTTTTTGTTATATTTATCTAGCAAATAAATAAAGCATTAAAAGAAACAAATATATCCATGTCTACATTATTTACGGACTTGCAGCCGCTTCCTTCCAATAATTACAAATACCTTTAAAAATATTTGGCCATTATATTGGCTCTTTTTAATGATATTTTCTAAATAAATCCGGGCAGCATAACAGCTTATATTTTTACATCGGGCCAGATGGAAAATAGCTCTTTTTATAAAATAAACTCTTAAAGGCTCACCTTTAAGAGCGTTGGTGTCTTCGTCCTTCGCCAGGAAAGAGTCTTTAGTTCGGGGTTTCGAAGGTTGCTTACGGCACGTCAAACGGGCGGAGCAACTACTTGCGTTTTTGCTGCTGCTTGCTTGCTGCTGGTGGAAATCGGGCAAAGCAACTGCTTGCTTCTGACGGATTTTGCCTTTTTACTTGGGCAGAGCAATTGCTCTTTTGGAGATTTTTGGACCGGGGGAATAAGGTGAAAACCTAGCCGGGGAGCTAAGGTTTACTTTTACCAGTTGGTTTTGTGTTTGGAGGAGATTTGGCAGAGCTTCGAGGCTTTATAGGAGGGGGAACTCACTATTCGCTCACTGCGTAAAATAAATGCACAACGTTTTCACTGTGTGTCTGGTGTGTGAACTCCCAAAGCCGGGGCCTTCTATTTATAGGCCGAATGAGGGATTCCTTCGTCATTAAGATTTTCTTTCTGAGCTTCATCGGCTTGTACTGCGTGCTTGAAGGCTTGTGCAATGCGTTAAGTCGGGGAGAACTGTAGAGGAGCCTGGCGTGGACAACATGGGATCTGGGCACCGCGCCAGAAAGCTCTTATGGTGACGCCAGCCTTCCTTTTTCAGCCTCTTTTTGGACACTTTGGCCCCTGCATTTTACTGTTTTGCGCATCTTGCTTTGTCTTTTGCACTTTTGAACCCTGTAACTTGACATTTGTTAAGTTTTAACAGGTCTTGATATCGCATGTCAATGTTACTTACCAGGGGTACGAAATTGGGGTGTCTACAGAGCCCCTCAACGATGGAGTCTACGGGCAACCCGTAGCTTACTGAGTAGATGAACATCATTGATAAGAAATAGACTCTCCAATTTCGTGCAATTATAATGGGGAGAAATGCAACAGGTAGTAGTTATAATGCAACAGTTTATAATGCAACCCAAACCTCACATATCCTAGACATATTTAGTCGGTTATAGCAGGTTATCGTAGTTTTTAAGCAGATATGCAAATTATGTGCTCTAATGGTCGGACCTATCAAAGTAGGCTGCCTACGTATCCCTTAATAAAAGGAATCAGACCAAACATAGTTCAGCCCGAAGCTGAAACAAGCATGCTCCGATGGTCGTGCCTACCGAAATAGGCTGCCTACGTATCATTATCAAAGGAATCAGACCAAACGTAGTTCCCCTATGCAAACAAACAATGCTATGTGGGATGCCAAACATCGTGTCCTCAGGACAGGGTCCTTCGTCGGAGCACGATAGCCTCTCTCTCTGGCCCGGGGTCTCAGCCCCTTCGTGAGAAAGGCAAAACACAAATCATATCAATCGTCGTATCTTCAAAGGATCGAAACCCTTTACCGAACACGACGGTGGGATGCATCTTCTCCTTAGGACAGGGTCCTTCGCCAGAGAACGACAGCCTCTCTCTCTGGCCCGGGGTCTCAACCCCTTCGTGAGAAAGGCAAAACACAAAATCATATCAAATATCATATCCTCAAAGGGTCGAAACCCTTTGCCGAACACGACGGCGGGACGCATCGTCTCCTCGGGACAGGGTCCTTCGTCAGAGAATAATAGCCTCTCTCTCTGGCCCGGGGTCGCAGCCCCTTCGTGAGAAAGGAAAAACACAAAATCATATCAAACGCCATATCCTCAAAGGGTCGAAACCCTTTACTGAACACGACGGTGGGATGCATCGCCTCCTCAGGACAGGGTCCTTCGTCAGAGAACGATAGCCTCTCTCTCTGGCCCAGGGTCTCAGCCCCTTCGTGAGCAAGGCAAAGCACAAATCACTTGGGTTGATCATTCCCCTTGGGGTTACGCCCCGCGAGGGGATGATCCTATGCTACTCCTATAAAGCAGGAAAGCATCGCATCCTCACGGTAAAAACCCTTCGTCGAATACGATGGTGGAACATGTCATGCATGCAAAAGGTAAAATACTTTACCTTTTCTTACCATTGCTTTGCTTTTGCTGCTTTTGCTGCATTTGCTGCTTCTGCTGCTTTTGCTGCTTTTGCCATTTCTTACTCATGTTGGGGATTTTTCCTTTGCATTCCTGACCTTTGCTGGAAATTTCCTTTCTTTGCTGCTTTTCCAACTTCTGCTGGAAATTTCCTTTTTTTCTTTTTTCAACTTTTCCAACTTCTGCTGGGAATTTTCTTCTTTGCTGCTTTTCCAACTTCTACTGGAAAAATCTTATTTCTGCGGCTTGCACATATATTTTCCATGCTGCTCATTGCCTCTCTTTTTTTTCTGCTTTTTGCACACATATATTTTTTTGTTCTTGCATTTTTTTTTTCTTTTCATGCTTGCATTTTTTTCCTTTCATGCTTTGCATTTTCTTTCTATTGCATGCTTTGCATTTTTTTTTACTCATTGCATTCTTTTTTTCTATGCTTGCATTTTTCTTCTTTTTTTTTTTCGCAGAATCTTACCTTTGCTGCTGATTTTTTTGGCTTTTCTACTCATTTGGCGGCTGACCTGTTGAGGATATGAGCTTTCTCTTGATTTTGGATGGATGATCGTCAAATTTTGTTAACAAAGCTAACTTTGTTAACTCTCCGCTAAGCTTTAGGGGCCATTTTGCAGTTTTGGAAACTTTAGGACTTAAGTGCCAAACCTTCAAACTTTGGAGGGGGAAAAAGGAAAATTTCCTTTTTCCTCCCCTTATAGTGACAGGCATGAGCAGGCAAAAGCTTCAGCTTCTTTCTTTCTTCTTCATTGCTTTCTTCTGCGACCATTGTTGCTGCCTTCCATTTCTTTTTCATTTTCTCACCTTTTCTCGATTTTCTTCAGCAAATTTGCGTGTTTTCCTTAACAGATGGTTTCTTCTTCGCGATCATAGAAGGAAAATGCTCCAATGTATCCGGATTTAGGCGAAAGGAGGAAAGAACTTCCTCCTTTGATCCGAAATTATGTCAGATATCACTATTCAAAGGATGATTGGAGTAATCTCCATCGCGATTGGAACACCCATGTATCAAATCTTCCAAATTCTGCTGTAAGTTTCTTTTTCCTTAGACTCATTTGGATGATTTTTCAGATCTGCTAGATTTTGTTGCTGCTTTGGGCTTTTGGAACATTCCTGACCCTGCTTATGATGCTTATGCATGCAATTTATATGCTAGAATGATGCAATTTGGTAGTTTAGTTATGAAATTCATGCGATTTATTTTTGTGATGCATAATCTGACTAGTTGACACTATTTGACTCTGTGATGCATGTTTTATATTATCAATGCAATTTGGCTACATAATGCATGTTTAGACTGAAAAAATATTTTTATATGATGCATGCCTATGAAATAGACTTTTTAAATATGATGCTTTTTTTTTGTATATTTTTTGATGCATTTTCGGATGCATGCAAAATATAACATGAATATTTTATGCGATAATATTTACTTTTATGAATGCATATGCTGCAGAGATATGATAAATGCCATGGAAATATATTTTTTCAAAATTTGCAACATTTTATTTTTGTTTTTGCGAGTGCCAAAAATGCAATTATTTGGGGAAATAAATGCAAATGATAAATGGCTAATGTATGCCTATATCATTTTTATGTAAACATGACATAGAAAATTTATTGGACGCTTGCTAACAGGTTGCATGGGCATTTTTTTTATGTGCAAGAAAATGAAAAAATGTGTTATATTTTTCAAATGCAAAACACACATTTTCTTTTTTCTTTTTTTGGATAAACACACTTTTTTTTATGCCGAAATGCTAAAATATATTTTTGAATACAAAAGATGCATTTTTTTTTGTTTGATGCAAAAGATGCAATCAAAATTTTCGGATGCTAAAATGCAATATATAAAAATTTTCTCTTTCTTTTTTTTTGAATGCAAAAGATGCAATATAGAAATTATTATGCAATTTTTTTTAATGCAAAATGCGATGTATGCAACATGCTTAATTTTGATGATATGCACAGGAGATTAAAAGGATAAGAATCTTATCTTTTCCTTTCTCTTCATTTTTTTCTGATGCTAAAATGTTGTCCTCCCCTTATTTTTTAGATGCGCCGACCCCTGATCCGGATTCGAGCAAGTTTTGCTAATGTTTCAGATATTTATCGCTTGATGCCGGAGGCCGCACAGGTCTTAGTTGAGGGTTCGGGCTTTAGCACATTCTTGCGGGCTTTTGGTCCTTTTTGTAGCTTTCTACCCATTTTCGATTTTTGCGGGACTACTGGTGGGATACTACCCACACATTCCATTTCAGCTGGGGGGGAGGCAACCATGACCCCTGTGATTTTGCTGCGATCACAGGCATTCCTACCAGCATCGGCAGGACTTTGGCACCTAATTACACCCTCTGTCATCACCATGACGTGGTAGAAGATCTCTTGGGTCTCGTGCCCGAATATAAATCCGCTGATGAGATCTTCATTGGTAGTGTTCGGAAATGGCTTTTAGAGAATGCCGGGAGGGTTCCAGATAATGATAGCGAGGCTGTAACTCGCGTTGCTAGGGCATTCTTGTTCTTTTTCCTTGGGACGTCGTTTTTTGCCAATTCGTCCACTACCTTGAGGGTTTCCCTCTTAGGCTGCCTGAGGGATTTAGATCACGTCGCCGATTATGACTAGGGGTAGACGGGTCTGGTCGAGCTATATGCCTCGATGGATAGAGCCATCCGCAATGATTCGCCGACTCTTAATGGATTTGCTCCAGCGTGGGAGGTATCTTTTCTTTTCCCTGCTTTTTGCTGCTTTTTCCCTTTTTTGTTCGCAACATTTTTTTTCTTTTTGCTGATGATTTTTTTCTTCTTTGTTTTTTTTGTTTTGTTTTTTTTTTTGTTTTGCAGGTTTGGGCTTATTCATTTTTTCCATTTCATGCTGGGTCGGTTGCATCAGCGCTTTCACGAGCCACCTTACTTGGCTGAGTTCGTGAATGAGAACGAGTCGGCCGATCGAGACGGCGGTCGCCGATACTGAGAGGGTGCGGAGTGGATTGCCGGCTCGGCCTTGAGCACAATGCATTTTCTTCCTTCGAGGGGCCTGGTGGGTCATTATGCAGTCACTCTGGAGATGAGTCAGTGCCGAATACTGATGGTATCCATCATTGTTGACTCGTTATACATGGGCGAACGGGTCAACCGCCAGCATTCTGCGCTTATGAACCCCCAGTAGTACCTCCTATGCCTCCCATCTGGGTGATTGCGCCAGATTTCTTGCCGAACAGGTATCAGTACCTGTCAAGATTTCTTATGCCTCAGAGTGACTTCCCAGCTATGACATATGAGGATTTCCTAAGGACTATGATCCATCCTCTCCCTCATGTTCCTGCGGCAGCCAGGCGTGCTTCAGATGCTTCTGATAGGCCGAGGCCTTCTATTCCAGTTCTTGACACGCATCTGGAGTTTACTGGACCTGATAACGCTTTTTCCACCTTTCGATATCATCGAGACGACAGGATGGTGGAGGAAGTGCTCCCTGATGCAGATATCCCTGAGGAGTACTAGGTCCCGAAGCAGGCTCGCACGGTAGACACATTTTTTTTTTCATCTTTTCATCATTTTTTTATTTTTTTCATTATATATATTTTTTATGGGGACTAACATATTTTCTTTTTTGTTGTCTCTCACTTTTTTTTTCAGGTTAACGTGTCTACGTACAAGAAGCTGCTGCGGGGTTTCTTCAGCATCAACAAGCTTTATCAGAAGCTTGTGGATGAGTTCTCCTGTCGGGGGAATGATACAGTGCGGCAAACCAGGCGCCGGAATGATGATGATGATGCGACTGCCGGATCTAGTCGTGCCCGGGCGAGAGGACGAGCATATAGGGTCGGCGGTGGACACGGCCCTCAAGTTATGGGTGGCAATCTTGACAGGAGCCAATCTTCCCGTGGCCATTAGCTTCAGCTACCTGCATTTATTAGCCTTTCCTTTCTTTTTTTTCTTGTACCAGATTCTGTACATATATATATTATGCAATGCAATATAATTTTATATGATGCAAGAATTTAAAATGTGGACTCAATATTCATGCAAAAAGGAAAACTAGACCATTATCTAGGGGTAATGGTACACTGTAGCTCAGAAATGGATTTTAGAAAATACACCTTCGGGTTCGAGTGGACTTTTCTGATAATCTGCGGGGAGGAGAGGCAACCGCCTCTTCCTGTGCTTGATCTTTCATAATTGCCGCAAGGCTATTCTTATAGCTTCTGTATTTTCTCTTCGATCAGACAGAACAAGCAGTGAACGGTCGGAGCCAAAATACCAGGATACCAGGCAGTTTGGGGGAGCAGGAATGAGGATCCTGGCGCCACCCATAAGAGATATGGGCGCGGCGCCAGGAAGGGTTAATGGCGGCGCCAAGGCTTCTTCCTGTGCAGTCCATGTTCATGCACTATTCGTGCACTGTACTCAGAATTCGTCCGCTTCTTCGATTTTTCAGTATAAATGGAGGACGAGGCGGTGCTCAATTTTTCATCAGTCTGCTTGCCTTTTCTCCTTCTGCTCAGTCTTTTAATCTCTCTTTTGCTTAGTTTCCCCTTCTTTTTATCAGATAAACTCTTGCTCTTTTCCAAAGATGGTTGTACCAACCCATACAGCTTTAGAAATGGAGATTTATGAGAATGCCCTGGATTTTTGGGTCCTCTCCCTGCGGTCAGATGAGCGGGACTGGTTCGAGCATATTTATGGGTACAGGTGTCTGCTGTCATGGCGGACCCTTTATATCAATTGGGATATGCTGAGGGGAGCCTCCAGATTTTGGTCAGCTCAGGACCATCTCTTTAATTTTGGCATGAATGAGATGTGCCCCACCTTTGAAGAATTATGCGCCATGGTGGGGATGACCACTGCTGGACCTATTGCCGTGCCTTCTCCATGGAGGCGTCCATATATGGCCATAAGGGAGCTTTTTGGCACCACCCGCGCAGCTACTCCAGGTTTTTATAATAGAGTAAACTTTGATCTGACCGTCCTTCCTGGTGCCTTTACGGAGTATAGGGAGGATGACCCACAATATTTGCGACGCCGGTTGTCATCTCTTTTTCTTTGCCTCACGGGACGATGCCTACTGGTGGCCTGACCTGGGTATATTGATATGGGGTCGTGGACCTAGTATTGTAGGCTCGGGATCGCCGGGTGAATATTATTCCGGTGATCTTGGCAGAGACCCTGTCGGGCATGGACGCCTTTGCGACTGGCGACGAGTTGTTTCCCTCTGGTAGCCCTCTTCTGATTCATATGTGGTTAGAGGAGGATTTCAGCTGGGTGATGGGCCCAGTGCTGGCGGGAGCAAGGTATGATCCGGGGCTCTATGGCTCTCGAGGTCATTATACCTAGACCAATTTCTCGGAGTCCGACTGGGTTGAGAATTTCTTGCATAGAGGCTCCATGGAAATTATATGGGTCATCAGCCACTGGCAAATTCACCGTTTTTTTTTAGTATACCAGGGTCTATGCCCAAGTCATTTTACCGGGTATTGAGCGTACCTCCTTTTATCGGGCGGACAAGGTCTTGCGCCAATTTGGCAGGGAGCAAATCATTCCTGATCCAAGCCTTCCTGTGGCTGAGGAGCTGGATATGGAGAGGGACTTGGGCACATTTATCCGTAATATTTGGCAGCTTGACTATGACTTGCTGGAGCCAGCTTATGTCTATTCCGATTATATGCTCCTGTCCCACGAATATCTGTCATGGGTTATTGTAGCTGCTGAGGGGTCTTCTCGCATGATTAGGTGACACTACAAGAAAAAATAGTTTTTGGGTCGCTACTTTTTAGTTCACATGTAGAAGTGGACCCTAATACCTAATTGTTTAGGGACTAAAAGCAATATTGGGTCGCTAATACTTTTTTTAATTGTCGGGTATATAATTGCCAAAAATAAAAATTTCCCTCTTCTTATGGTTTCCCCAAAATTTCCCTCGTTACTGCCCGCCTCCCTTCTCCTGAAAACAGATTTCCCTTTCTCACTTTCCCTCATCTCTGCGCATACAAAATTGACTACAGTCGGTGATACCTTTCTCTCTCAAAAACTTCCGCTCTCTAGGTTTGGGAGAAGGTTAATCGCACTCGGAGGAAGGTGATTTTGAAGAAGTTTCATCGGCTTGATTGGGTTATCAATTATCAGAGGTAAAATTTCTTCATTCTTAAACCTATAATTTAGGGTTTCACGATGTTATGAACAATTGGTTGTGCTTGAATATGTTACTTGCTTTGATTGACTTTTGATAATTTTGGTTTGGAAGATACGAGAAGTTTGAGCGAGAATAGTCGGGCTAAGAATAGTTATCAAAAGAACGGATGTGATTGTATTCCTCTGGATGTTCAATTTTGATGGTAGAATGAAGCGAAAATTCGGATTTGGTCACTAGCAGTGAAAAAATGAATGTAGGATAGTCCCAATCCCAAATGATGTCATTGAAGGCTGTAAGAAATAGGGATGGTGTTTTAAGTAGAAACTTAAGTAAATGAGGGCATTGTTTTGGTTAGATTCTGTAATTGGGATTTGAATTGTATGAGATTGAGTGTGTTGGTGTATACAAAAAGGCGATGAAATTGAAAAAAAAATGAATTCTGACTTGGGTCTATACCGTTTTTGATTCTTTATTATTATTATAGTCAAGACTTGAATTTGTGAAGTGGGTTGCATCTAGGAATCGATACTGAATAATAAAATCAATTTGGGCCCCTAAGTTATCTTAAACATCTGATGGTCTGCTTACAAGCACCCAACACCATGTTAGCTAAGTCTAGACATGAATTTTAACTGAGTACTCTGGAGTCTGTAGAAGAGTCTTGCATTTTCACATCTTCCCTTCAATGTTTTTAGACAGTTGTTTGTCGCTGATATTTATGTTCTAAACTCTTAAGTCAAAGTTGTAATTAACTTCGTGAATGAACTTTCCACGAAACCCACTATAGTTTAAAAGGTTGAAATCAAGGAAAATCTTGGAGAATTGCTATACTTCATATTTAAGTTGCCAGTTGTTTGTAGTAAATTTACATGTTACACAACTGTATTGTTGTTTAGTTCACTTCTGGGCGCCAACTTTTAAGTGGGGAATCAACATTGCCAATATTGCAGACTTTGCTAAGCCACCTGAGAATATTTCATATCCCCAGCAAATAGGTATGTGGTGGTTGAGATTGTCTATTACAATTTATATTTATTCCCCCCCCCCTCTTCCTGCATTTGACACTTTACCTTCACTTGGGCTCAGTAATGTATATGTATATAACTAATTAATGTTTGTAATCTACCTAATTTCTTCAAGGTAAGCTTCACAATACACAGTTGATCCTTTATGTTTTCAATCTACCTAATTTCTTTTTTTTTTTTAGTTAGAAGAAAACAAAAAAATAGTACACTGATGTTTATGTTTATGCTTTATTTAAGGATTCTAGTGTGATGGCAACCTTATATTGACTGTGGTGTCACTAATTAATAACCTAAATGATACGGTATCGGAAGCTTGAATAATACAATCTGCCCCAGCTCTTTTGGACAGCCCTTTGGTTGACCCAAAACCCCCTCAAAACAGTCCCAAAATATCTCACTAACACAACCTGTTTTATGACTAAAACCCCTTACAATTCCAGCCCTCACTTAGCCTATGCACTGACCAAAAACAAAGGTCTTAAAACTCCCTTACCCGTAATTCCTTTAGCCTGAAATCACCCAAGAAAGATCGCAAAAACAGTTCACGTTGAGACTGCCCAAGCTGCCATGAAATTAATAACTTTAAGAGTTCCTATCAGACTAGAAGAACAATAAAAGACATCATAAACTAGCTAACTTTAAAAAGAAATCCTATCCTAAAAAAAGGGAATAAAACTAGGCTAAGGAAATCAACATTAACTTAATTAAAACAGACTACTAGACTAAATTAAACTATAAAACTCTCGGCTTCCTTGAGGGCGGGTTCTTCACCACGAGCCGAACACCCAGCTTGTCTGCACAACCTCTTAGCCACTCCATGTAACACAAGTGACTCTACTGCACCTTTGCAGCCCAACTCCTATCTCTTTGAGCCATGAATCTGTAGTTGCTGGAATTAAGCCCAGGCTGACTTGCAACCCATAACTGTTTCCAGCCCACTCTGAGTTGCCCTTCCAGTTTGTGCCTTCTTCCATTTCCAACCCTGTTTTACTCTCCCAACCTGCCATCCTTTGATTATGAGTGCACCATCCTTTTATTCTCCATGATCTGCCATGGATGGACACTTAGATATTCTTAAATAATCTATTCACTCTGTTTCCTGCACTTAATTTTCTATTATGACGTTTCCAATGACTTAACTTAATGTTTGTAATCTACCTAATTTCTTCAAGGTAAGCTAGCTTTCACAATACATAGTTGATCCTTTAAGTTTTCAATCTACGGATCTACCTAATTTCTTTCTTTTTTTAAGTTAAAAGAAAACAAAAAAAAAACAGTACACTGATGTTTATGTTTATGCTTTATTTAAGGATTCTAGTGTGATGGCAACCCTATATTGACTGTGGTGTCACTGATTAAAAACCTAAATGATACGGTGTCAGAAGCTTGAATAACACAATCTTCCCCAGCTCTTTTGGACAGCCCTTTGGCTGACCCAAAACCCCTCAAAACAGTCCCAAAATATCTAACCAACATAACCTGTTTTATGACTAAAACCTCTTACAATTCCAGCCCTCACTTAGCCTATGCACTGCCCAAAAACAAAGGTCTTAAATCTCCCTTACCCGTAATTCCTTTAGGCTGAAATCACCCAAGAAAGATCGCAAAAACAGTCCACATTGAGACTGCCCAAGCTGCCACAAAATTAATAACTTTAAGAGTTCCTATCAGACTAGAAGAATAATAAAAGACATCATAAGTGGAACTGAATGTGTGCTGAACTTTTTGAACCCATTATTGGGCTTTCTATGGTGTATTCCACTTATCCGATGACTTTCAAAGATTGATTCTAGAATAAAATGAACGAGGAAGAAAATCCTATGTCAAGAGCACGTCATGACTGAGTGAGCCGACTAAAATCCCAGCCATCTCATGAGTTGATAGTACAAATTGTGCATTTGTCTTGGTTAGTTAGTAGGTTTATGGGGTTGAGAATTAAATATTAAAGTATCATGATTTTCCTCCATGTTATATTTATTGGTTGATTATATATATATATATATATATAAACTAATCATTGGTTTAATTTGTTAGTATTATTTTGTTGCATCAGATTTGGTGTTAGAAATGATTAGTTCCTACGAATTGATTCGGTATATTAAATTTGCTTACATTAGAGCAAGACTTTCACTACATCGGATCAATTACCTCTAGCCAAAAACAATAGTTAATCTTAAAAGCAGGGAACTGTCAAAACATCTGCTTGAAAACCAAGATTTCAGCCAATACATTGTCATCTTAAATATGAGTTGAGGATACTATAGTGTTTTTAGAGTTGACAAATTGATCAAAATAATTTTAATAAATTTCCTTCTCCATCCTCTCTCCTGTGGTCTTTCTCAAATATCATTGTTGTAGCCTGAACTCTGATTTGTTTAATCTTTGATCAAAAGAATGACGACTTAGCTAGTTTTAATCTTGTTAGTTCTCTATTCCGGGATATACCTTGTCTTGCAACACCTAGTATGGATAATGTGTATACTGGATATGTAGAGGCCTATATATAACTGAATCAGAAATTCAAAAATACTGGAATGTAGAGGCCTATCAAGGATGTACTTCTGTTATTTATTATAGTTAGTGCACATTTGTTTTGTATTAAGTGTAATTTTTTTTAATGCCAACAGAGTAAGGGAAGAAGCAAAAGGGTGAATCATGCACTAAGGGATACTCTAATCTATCGTCTTTTCTGTTATCTCTGTGTATGTGTCAGCTGCTTTGTGTTAGATGTGTATATGTTTCAGAGAGATTGTACATAGATTCTTAGGCAGAGTTTAGTATAGTTGTACGAGAAATCACTCTCCTGTGGAATATTGGTGGTTATGTGTATTGCTAACGTATTTCTTGGAGGAAACTTTACTGAAAAATGGTGTAGCTGGACCTAGTTCCAGCAAAGGACAAAAACATGATGGTCCAAGGAATTTATTGAACCGAATTTGTAAATGTTACTTATATTTCTCTTTTGTTTGAACATTTTTACCAAATGTTGTTTAGGTAATTTTATGGCCTGACTGAAGGGTGATTGATTCCAATGCTATCCCTGCTAATGACTGACCTCTTAATTTTTCCGATGTTCTCCCTACTAATGATTGACCTCTTCATTTACAAAATCTCACTACATGAATTGAGTGCAATTTAATATACATCACAATCCATATTCATTCAAAGAAAATTTTACATTCAGGAATCATCCCGTGGAAAATCTCTATGGATACAAAGAATGTGAAGTACTTGGGCAAAGAGTTTTGGAACTGCTTGTTGATGAAGAGCATTATGTGTCTGCCGAGAGAATCATGGGAAAGTGGAGCACCGGTCAATCTTGGTCAGGTCAGTTTCCATTTAAGAAGAGACCAGGTGAGGTTTTCATGGCTTTAGTGACTAAAAGCCCATTATATGAGGATGGTGAGCTTGTTGGAAATATCATTGTTTTAAGAAGAGACCAGGTGAGGTATTCATGGCTTTAGTTATCTAATAGGGGAAACTATTCTGAATTCAGTTAAATGCATACAGCTGCTCAAGCTAGTTTTTTTTTGTTTTTTACTTTTTTGCTTAAAAGTAAGATAACCCAACTTAAATCTCAAAACCTAACTGAGGACGAGCTCGTTTATAGTTGTAACCTGCTACAGGTACTGGGAATACATAGTGAGAATGATTAACGAGAAGACATAAACAAGTGTATGAGATGCAAATAATTAAGGTGAAGATGTGACCTGCAACATAAACAAAAGATGCTAATCCTATCAAAAATGAAAAGATAGTGTGATTTACCCAAGCAATATAAAATTAATGAAGTTTGTAGGAAACATACATGTGTTGCACTTATTAGACCATGCTTTGAAATCTAAAAGTTGAGCCCTTTTAAGTTGAGAATAGGAATTTGAAAGGATATGGTTTGGCACAGCTTCCCTAATTGCATGTATGCATACTCATTATTGTATCTATGTTATTATAAAACACTAAAACAAGTAGCAGGCCAAGGGATGGGCTGTCAGTCATGAAACCCAAAACTGACACACGACTAGTTGGGCTTGGACACACCTTAGACATGATAGGACTAATGATACATACATAACAAGAAGCCTAGTAGCTATCTCAGAAGACAGTCAAGAATCGGTAGGACACTAAGAAAGAGAAAACATTGTTTTACAGACCCCTAGCATATTATGCTATATGTAGTTTCGATCTTAGTCTACTTCCGATGAAAGTTGATCTACCAATAGTATCTCAGGCTTCTCAACCAAAAGATTGGTCGAGCATGTAGATAGGGAGTCACATTTCCAGTAGTAAAGAATTAGGGAAGCTGAGCATCCCATCACAAATGAACAGCCCACCTGATTCACTTTCTTTTTAGGCATTCTGCACACCGCTGTCATAGCCAGTTCGAGAGCATCTGCGTTCAAGAGGGGGACCTCGGTGAGAGGCCTAGCCTCTCATCTGCCTGTATATGTGTGTTAAAAAGTATAGCGAAACGAAAATAAGGAGTGGGAGAAATGGGGCTAACCTGCTGCAGGAGTAATGCAAACGATGCCCGTGATCATGCCTTGTACAGCGCCAACGACAGAGCTTTTCTTGTAAAAGATCATGTCGAGGAAATCCCAGGCCAAGAGGCTGGTGGCAGTACAGAGGTGGGTGTCTAGAACAGCAAGGGGGTGATGACAGTTTAGTTATGCTATTGTTTTATCTGTTTGTGGTAGATTGAATGATGTTGTGTTTGGGAAAGTAGTGCATTTTCATGTTATCAAGACGGGTTTTGGTTCTGATTCTTTTTCTATAGGATCTTTAATTGACATGTATGCTAAATGCGGATTCATAGCCGATGCTCGTTCAATATTTGATCGGGTAACCATCATGGTGTACCAGGGTATTGAGCCAGCTAATATTCCCATGATCATTGCTGCCCAAGAGTCCATAACCCCTGCATGCATATACATTCCCCTGTACATGTTATTGAAGAATATATTGTTCTTTCTCAATGTGTGTGTTCACGATGAATGCTTTTGCACTAACTCTTGGTTTGATCGACAATGATACACTTTAATCTGTTGATTGTCCTTATTAATGGCAGTTGGCAGAGTTACAATGTTGAATGGTATGGGAAGGAAGCAATCTGGTAAGATGATTGTTGCCTCTTATTGGAGCTTTTTTGTTTTCTCTTCTGTTGTTTGATCTTAATTATAGATTACTTGGCATGAAGAAATGGAAACTGATGTTAAATTTGGAACCATGCTGTATTTCTATTCTTAGCAAGTAAATGGTCCGTATTGGGTTGCAAATGGTTCGACTTATGAATATTTTGTGTCCAAAATGTTGTCTTTTTTGCAGAAAATTGCCAGTAGCCATTTAAAATGAAAATGAGCTTATAATAATTTTTCTTATATTTCCATGGAAAATAAAAATTATGTGATTGTTTTTCAATTGATTGTTTTATTTCATTTATTTTTTCAGGTTGCTTTTGGGAATTTCGCAAGATGTCGTTCGATGCACATTGGTCAAAAGTTATCAACAAGCTAGCCTTTACTTTTTGTTTTTTATGATCTAATGTGTAGTTTAAACTAGTTGAGACGATATTTTTATATTTCAAGAAGTTGTTTGTATGTCGGTTAATTAATCTTAGGATCTAGTAGATTGATTCGTTTGGTAAACAATCAACTTTATTAACAGATTGATGTAATGATTATCTTTTATTATTAATGATATCTTCTTTTACTAAAACTTTTGTTTGTTGTATTGATGAAAATGCTGAATTTATAATTCGTTAATAGAATGCATATATCAATATAAGAAATTATTTTTTAGGATGGTGGAAGTTGATCTTAATAAGTTTCCCACCAATTTTTCCAATATTACTCGTCACTAATTTTTGTAATTTCTTACCAAAAGTTTTGGCGCCAAAATATTCAGGACCCCAACAATCGGTCCTTTTTGTTTTCCCACCAAAATTTTAGAACCAAAAGTGTTGGCGCCAAAACATTTAGGACGGCATCAATCCGTCTTTTTTGTTTTCCCGCCATTTATTTAAAACGTTTTGAAACGTATTAGGGTCGGCAAAAATTCCGTCCTTAAAAATCTTTAGGGACGGCTCGTCGTGTCCCAAAAACATTTAGCACCCATATTATTTAAGCCCCCATGTTGCCGTCCCTATGACCGTCCTAAATACTATTAGGGACGGCAAATGAGCGACCCAAATACCCTCTTTTCTTGTAGTGTGAGCACTAAGGCGGATGCTGGGCCGTCGAATAACCAGTGGTCTAAATGCTCGCCTGATGGAGATAGGCGAGGATATAGAGAGCTCAGGGCTGGTGGTCCCTCAGGCCTTGCACGAGGACTTCAAGCGGGTACATGGCCTTGGTGCCTGAATGGCTCCTGATCCGAATGAGGCAGGTCCTAGCAATGCACCTCCTCATCTGAGCAATGCAAGCCGGCGGAGTAATCACTGGCAAGCTGATGAGGCTGTCCCCCCTCAAGCTGGCAGACGGAGCACCGCCCAAAGGGATGACTCGAGTAACGAGTAACCCGCATCGGCGTGATAATGGGGATGCCGATGATGAAGATGAAGATACTTCAGGGGTTTCTCACGCTGGTGAGACTGGAGCCTCTTCTGCGCCTCGCAGAAGGAGTATATGGGCCCGGCTGGGCGGACGTCGCAGTCATTGATGGACCGCTTCGGGGCTTAAGCTGTAAATAAAGGATGGTTGGGGGGAAACAAGGGGGATAGAGGTAGCAAATAATAATAGGTAGAATGTACATGCATAAATGAATAATCCTAAATATCTTTAGGCAATTATTCATAAGTTGCACCATAGGACATGTATTATATTATATTTTGGTATTTTTCGCGAGCTCTTGTCGTGGTTTTTCTCTTTCTTTGTTAATCAAGACTCTGCATGCTGAAGACTGGAGGCCGGATGCTGAGGATTCAGAAAGTGCATTCCCTCCCCTTTTCTTCTGATTCATTTTTTTGACGCTCTAACTTTTGCCTAGGCTGCCCTTTCGGGTTTTCAACCTAGCGAGCGCTTATTTCTCCTTTTTCTTTTTTGTTTTTTTATGCTCTAATTTTTTCCTAGGCCGCCCTTTCGGGTTTTCAACCTAGTGAACTGGAGAGGGAAGTAATTGCCAGATATATCGGCTCAAGCATAGTACCCTTTGAGCTTGTCAAGGTTGAAGGGCTGAACAAGATCCTCCCTTCTTGGTTTGTGAGGAGTACTGCACCTCCTGATCGGATTTCTTTGACGACATATGGTCCCATCCAAGGAGATTTCCATTTTCCCCTAGTATCAACATAACTAGGGGGTTTTTCTCGAAGTACCAGGTCTCCGACTTGGATGTCGCAGCCTTTAACTTTTTTATTGAATGCTTGAGCAATTCGCCTTTGATATGCTCGAGTGTGCTCTAAGGCTAGCAGTCGTCGTTCATCAATCAGGGCTAATTCTTCATATCGCCCTTTGACCCAGTCAATTTTTGATATGCCTGATTCAATCATTATCCTTAATGACGGAATTTCAACTTCTATGGGCAGCACTGCCTCCATGCCGTAGGCTAGAGAATAGGGAGTAGCCCTAGTGGGTGTGCGAACAGAAGTGCGGTAGCCCCAGAGGGCTAGTGGCATTTTTTCTGGCCAATCTCTTCCTGTGTCAGCCATTTATCTGATAATGTTTTCTAGTGTTTTGTTGGCTGCTTCAACGGCACCATTGGCTTGTGACCAGTAGGGGGAGGATTTATGCCTTTGAACCTTGAATTCGTCGAGTAGACGAATTCACGTCCCCTTCAAAATGTGTGCCGTTGTCGGAGACTATCTCGAAAGGCACTCCATAGCGATATATGATGTTGGTCTGGATGAATTCGGACACCTTTCGAACATTTAGAATTTTATAGGAAGAGGCTTCTACCCACTTCGTGAAGTAGTCGACGGCTACTAAAACATATCCTTGGCCATTGGATCCCTTCTGGTGAATTTGGCCTATGACGTCGATTCCCCAAGTTGAAAAGGGCCAGGGGGCTGTGAAGTTATATAAGATGTGCAGGGGCACGTGCTGCAGATTTACGAAACGCTGGCATTTGTCGCAAAGGCGTACCCACCGAATACAATCAGTTTCTAATGTGCTCCAATAGTACCCCTGTCGAAAAACTTTTTTGGATAACATATGCCCGCTCATGTGTGGCCCGCAAGTACCACCATGAAGCTGGTCCATGATTTTTTCGGCTTTTGCTTGGTCAAAGCATAATAGATTTAGGCCCTGATAATGCCTCTTATACAGGCTGCCACCGCTAAATATGAATTGTGATGCCCATCTCCGTAGGGAGACTTTCCCTCTTTTCGCTAGATTGGGAGGATAGATTCCTTTCTGAAGCAGATTTATAATGTCTGAATACCAAGGCTCGTGATCTGTTTTTGGAGCAGCATTGATTTCGAAGCAGTACGTCGAAGTGACCTTTTTCCCAACTATGAATGGCTGGACATTAGTTTCTATGGGAATTTGGACCAACGATGCCAGAGTGGCCAAGGCATCGACAAATTGATTTCTATCTCGCGGCAAGTAATGAAACAAGATGGAATCAAATTTGGTGGCGAGTGCTGTTAACTTGGTGTGATAGAGCTACAACCGGGGATCTTGGGTCTTCTACTTCCCTTCGACTTGATTTATAATCAGGGCGGAGTCCCCGTAGACTTCCAAGTCTTTGGCTCCTTTTTGGAGGGCTTCTTTTTGGCCAGCGATACAGGCCTCGTATTCAGTTGTATTGTTCGAGCATTCAAGCACCAACCTTATGGCCAACGGAGTGTGGGAATCTGCTGGGTCAATTAGCAAGATTCCTATGCCAAAGCCTCTTTTATTTGCGGCTCCATCGAAGAACATTTGCCAGCTGGTGTCGTGGTCGGCAATTTCCGTGACACCTTCGTCGAAACTGGCTCACCAGATCTTCGCTTCTAGGCGCATCGCCTAAATGGTCTGCAATTATACTACCTTTGATAGATTTGAGCGTGACATAGGTTATGTAAAACTCGTTGAGAAGAAATGACCATTTAGCCAGTCGGATGGATAGTGATGGCTTGCCGAAGATGTATTTTATAGGATTCATCTTGGAGATGAACTTGATGGATCGTCCTTGCAGGTAATTTTGAGCCTTTGTGTTGCCCAAACTAGGCTGGTGCAGCTTTTTCTCTAGTGCTGAATAATTTAGCTCGCTTCCTTGCAGCTTCCTACTTATGAAATAAATGGCATTTTCGATGTAGGAGTTTTCTTTTTCTTGGGCGAGCATAGCCCCTACTGACGTGTCTGTGACAGTTAAATATAGGAGGAGAGGTTTATGTGTATGGGGAGGAGCTAGCACAGGTGGATTGGTAAGGTAGGCTTTTATTTTCTCGAAGGCTAGCTGGCATTTCTCGTCCTAGACTTGATCAGTATTTTTCTTTAAGAGTTTGAAGAGGGACTCACACATGGATGTCAGCTGTTTGATGAAGCGACTGATATACTGTAATCGGCCCAGGAAACCTTTGACTTCGGTTGGAGTTTTTGGCCGTGGCATCTCTATAATGGCTTTAATTTTGGCTGGCTCAATCTCGATGCCTTGCTCAGTCACCATGAATCCCAGGACCTTGCCTTTGGTAACCCCAAATGTGCATTTGGTGGGGTTAAGCTTCATCTGGTGCTTCCTTATCCTTTCGAAGAATTTTCGAAGGTCTTTGATATGAGCACCGTTGGCATCGTTGGAGTGCACGATCATGTCATCGATGTATACTTCGATTTCTTTATGAATCATGTCATGGAAGAGGGTGGTGGCAACCCTTTGATATGTAGCCCCGGTATTTTTTAGCCCAAATGACATGACATTATAGCAGTAGGTTCCCCAGGGGGTGGTGAATCATGTTTTTTCCTAGTCTTCTGCTGCCATTTTGATTTGATTATAGTCCAGCATGCTGTCGACGAAAGATCTGATTTTGTGAGAGGCGACGACGTCTACCAGGATATCAATATTGGGTAGAGGGATGTCATCTTTGGGTGATGCCTTGTTGAGGTCGCGGAAGTCTACACAGATCCGAACCTTCCCATTGGGCTTGGAAACGGTCACTATGTTGGACAGCCAGATCGGGTATTCTACTACCCGAATAAATTTGACATGTAGCTGCTTCATAATTTTCTCTTTTACTTGCAGTGACCATTCCAGTTTAATTCGGTGGAGCTTCTGCTTGATTGGCCAAGCATCCGGATATATGGGGATCCGGTGTTCAACAATGGCTGGGTCCAGCCCAGGCATATCTTCATAGGACCAGGAAAAGATGTTTACGAACTCTTTGAGGAGGTCAATAAGTGCCACTCTTTCAGAGCCTTGTAGGTTGCTGCCGATTTTGATCTCTTTGATCTCATTGTTCAACCTCAAATTAATAGTAGATAGGTCTTCATTTGCTGCTGATGAATGATATTTTTCCTGGTGCTCGCCTGACTTTACGAGCTCAAGCAAGTAATTTTTTTATCTTTTGGGTCCATTTCATCAAATGACTCATTATCAAAATTATTTAATGCGTCTTTTAATGTAGGTGCAACTAAGGAATAAGCAAAGACATTCAGATTATCATTAATAGCAAACTGTACAGGGTTATTTACATTATTGAGGACCTGGGGTTTTAGATCCTCAATTTTAGGGAGCGGATCGGTAGATGACCAATCCGTAAAGCTAAGAGAAGGATGGGGAATAGAATATCCGAAGCGGTCCACCAGATCTGTGGCTGTCAAGAGCGGGCCGGTCGTAGTATACCAATTCTGCAGAGGCTTATCAATAATAGACTCAAACTCATCAGGGAGCTTCTCATAATGAGTGCCTCCATCTATCATACCCAAGAAACTGTCTCCCAGACATTCATCATCTAATAGGGCCAGAGCATAATCATCTTGGTCTATAGACCAAGTATTTTCAACTGTGACAGTCTTATATGCAGACTACGGGGCTTGAGGGTAACCTGTTTCATTTTATCTACGATAATACTGACATCTTCAAAGATCTCCCAACCAGGGTGCCTTTTCCCATTCTGGTCTAACCAGGGCTCAGGAAACATGAGATAGGTTTCTGCTTCCCCTTTCCTTACAAAGTAACCATTTAAGGTCTTTCTGTATGGTTGGAGAGGGGGATACTTGTAAGGACGTTTATCTCTTTCTGCCTTAATTTTCTCACGTTTCTGTTTCATAACTGCGGCTACTTCAGCTGGAGTGGGTTTGTATCCAAGACCGAAAGGAGGGATACATTATTTGAGTTCATCTTGGACTAAATTAACAAGTCCTTGCTGATTTCTGCCGAGACCCAAACCAGGCATATAATTCATTTTTCGAAACATGTTTAAAGGGACTATGTTTCCTAGGGATGTAGTTTTCTTCCTGGTGAAGTCAGTTTCTCGCCCATATTCAATGGCGTTGACTACAGGTTTGGGGATAACCTCAAAGCCACTGAGGAATATACCAATGTCATCATGCTCTATTTCGAGGATCGGGATGTCCTCGTTTTCCTTGTTCTCCACGATCTTATCAGCCAAAATGATTACTATATGATCATCGTGGATGAATTTGACACGTTGATGCAGCGAGGAGCCTACCCCTTTTACCCCATGGATCCAAGGGCGTCCCAATAACATGCTAAAAGTGGCTGGTATGTCCAGGACTTGGAATTCTACTGGCATGGTTAATGGCCCAATAGTCAGCATTAAGGTGACCACCCCTAGGACACATCGACTAGTGTTGTCGTATGCCCTTACTGTCTGCGATGAAGGCGCAAACTCTGATATTTTTGTTCCCAGTTTTGCCAGTGTGCTAGTGGGACATACATTTAAAGAAGACCCATTGTCTATCAGAACTCAAGGAACCCTTTTTTCCATGACCCCTACAGTGATATGAAGAGCATTAATGTGGTTGGTTCCTTCCCTTGGCAGATCGAGATCAGTAAACATAATCACATTCCCAAAGTGTATGTTTCCGATCATTTGAGTGAGCTCATTCGGGGAGGTTTCAATAGGAATAACTGCCTGACTTAAAGATTTAGCCAGTGTATCACGGTGGGTTTTAGAAGCACAAAGCAAGCCCCAGATAGATATGTTGGCCTGAGTTTTCTTCATCTGAGCTAGTAAAGTATCTTCCACCATTTTCGCCCCAGTATCTATTTCTTGATCTTTGCCAGAGTGGTCACCTCTTTCCAGGTTTGGTTGGTAGGCTCGGCCAAATCTAGTAAGGTGGCTGACATCCCCCCCGACCCAAGTGACTTTTTTGAGGTTACATGTATTTTGGCTACCTAGGATAGTGTCCCAAGAGAGCATATTGCAATTAGAGATGCTAATAGGGTCGAAAATCGTAGGTCCGAACCGAAACCGTTAGGTTTTTTGACCGGGTAGATCGAAACCGTTAGGGTTGAAATTTTAGATGGAACGTTTAAGCCGGACTGTTTAGGGACCGAAACCGTTAGGGCTAGACTGAAAATCGTTAGGGTTGAACCGAAAGCTGACTTTCATACGGTTTAGTATAGTTAGTAATATACGGGACGGGTATAATACCGAAAACCGTTAGGGTTGGACCGATTAACATCTTTAATATAGTTAGTATAATATACGGGACGCGTATAATACGCTGAAATAAGCGTACAAGCCTCGAAATTGGAAAAAAAATGTACAAGTTTAATCATTGGCTGGAAATCGCAGGTTTGAACCGAAACCGACAGAGCCAAACCGAAACTGTTAGGTTTTTGACCGGGCAGCAGCGATAACCAACTAAACCGAACCTATGCTGGACCGGAACCGTTAGGTTTGGACCGAAACCGTTAGGGCTGGATCGATTAACATCTCTAATTGCAATTAGGCTCTTTTACGGATAGAGGTGGAGAAAAGGGGACAATGATGTATGGTAAGGGATGTCTATTCATTTCGAACTTGGGTACACAAATCTTTTTATCAACCTCAATCATATTGATTTGAGGTAAAGGGTTATTGACTATATTGGGTCTGAGAGGAGGTTTTTCAATAACCTTATCATCTATTAGGTCTTGGATAACATCTTTGAGTATATAGCATTTATCGGTGAGGTGACCACTACAGCAATGGTAATCACAGTACTGGGCATGATTCCATGTCCTGGGTAGGGGATTTGGCGGCTTATAATCTTCTAATGGCTTTAGCACTCCCTATGCCATTAGCCCTTGCAGTATCACAGACTGGGGAGCTTGTAATTCATCATAATACCGGTTCCCTTTGTTCTGATTCCTGAAATTTCTGTTTGGGCCATTGTTTCCTCCTACTGCGTTGACAGACCTGTCTGGTCCGTAGGACCATGGGACAGTGCTATAATTTTGGGTAGGAAAAGTGGCTGATGCATTTCCTACCATATTAACGGCCAGTCCTGCGGCTGTCTTTTCTTTAGAGTATCGGAAAGAGTTGGAGGGCATATTGACTTTTAATTTCCCAGTCCGTATATCTTCATCAATACGGACTCCTATCTCCACTATTTCTTTGAAATTGCTGTAGGGGAGATACCGCATGTGTTCCAGGTAAATGGTTGGAGATTTTTAATGAACATCCTGGATGACTCGGCTGGATCAGGTCTGTCGAATGTCTGGGCTAACTTTCTTTTCCACCTGACTGCAAACTCATCACAGGTTTCTTTTTCCCTTTGGGTGCATGACTCAACGTCTCTTTTGTTTTCAGGGCTGGAGTTGTCTTTGTATCTTTCTAGGAACCCTTCGGCTATTTGGTCCCAAGTACCCATGGTGCTATTGTCTGACAACATTAGCCATTGCTTGGCAGTCCCTATTAAGGTGAGGTAAAAATTGGAAGTCATAGCTTCAAAGCTAGCCCCCCTTGACTGCATGCCAGTGGAATAGGATTTCAAATGAGATATAGGGCATCCAGTCCCATAGAATTTTTCTATGTCGGGCATTTTAAATTTTGAAGGCAGTATTGCTGAAGGTTGTAATGCCAATACCCGCGTAGAAAATTCTCCTTTGTTCAAAACTTTGAGCATCATACTTTTCAGGTTTTCCATGTCAGCCTCCATTTTGGTGGGAGGGGGAGCTGGTTTTTGGTATATACTGGCAGGATTAGGAAAGGCCGGGTTAGTTTCTGGCTATGGTATTTGGTAAGGGTTTTGGGTAGGATTTTGGACAGGATAAGGATTTTGGGTAGGATAATGATTTTGGGCAGGATAAGGATTTTGGACTGGTGGGTTATTGGCGGTTTCAGTTTGGCGGCCAGGATTATTAGGAGGTAGATAGGTTGTAACTTGGCCTGGCTGGTTATAGCTTCTTTGGTCCACATGCGGGTTATTTTGGAGTGGATTGGTGATGGGAAAAGGGAGACCATTTGGCTTTTGGGGGATATTGGTGCTTGGGAAAGGATATGGAGGGTAGGATAGAAAAAGGTTGATATTTGGGTAGTAAGGATTGGGTGATGGATTTGGATTTGGGGTAATGGCAGTATTTGGTGGGTTGGTGTTTGGCTGAGAGTTTGGGTTTAGAGGAACATGGGAGGTTGATGCTTCTTGAGGGGCTGTAGGGGAAGAGATTCCTTCACCACTGGATTTTATACTTTGCACCAAATTAGTCATCTGGCTCATTATACGATCAGCCTGTGCTGTAACACCCCGGATTCTTGCATGTGCATTGTGTGCTTGCCTTCATGTATTCTTGATGTTCATGAGCATGTTTACTTAGTCTATAAATGTTTTAGAATCATTCATAAGTCATTCACGAAGCTCTTAACATGTTTAGAATCATGTATGCATGCTTGTTGAATCGCCGGTTGAATTGCTTGTTAGTTCTTCTTCTTTCCCTCCTTCGTTTAGATAGTTCGGGTGTTGTTTGAGGGTGCTTGTGATGAGCTTTAAACTCATTTTTGTTGGGGTTTGAAACCCCCTTGATTTGGCTAAGTGTTTGGGGGCCTTTTAGGTTGAGTTTTGAGCCATTTTGGTTCTGCCGGGCTTGCCCTCGCAAGGTGAAATGACCTTGCCCCCGCAAGGTAGACAGAAAATGAAGTGTTGTGCATCCAGGAGGGATGCGGTCGCAAGGGTAGGGGGACCATGCGACCGCAAGGTCCCCGAGGGCCTGCTTTCGATGTTTCTTGAATTCTACCCTTAAACCCCTATCCAAAACCTTTTCTAAACCCCACCTAAACCTCCCTAACCCTCCTTACTTATGTCCTAACATCTCTAACAAGTTTTAAGAGTGGATTAAGAGGGCTTTAGTGATCAATTAAACCACAAAAATCAGATTTAAAGAGACCACAATGTCATGACACTTGTCCCACTCAGTTTTTGAACCAATATACACCACATTTGCAGATTTTGACTCTCATTTCTCTCCCTCACTCTCCAAAAACGGGATTCCTCTTCTCCAAGACTCTCCCATGGCTTCTTGAAGCTCTCATCTTCATCCTCCATGATCCTTCACTCATTTGCTCAAGCCACCTCCATAAGAAGTGTAGAACTTGAAGAGTAGATCACTTTCAACCGAATAGTTTTCTTCTTTGCTTTCTTGGGTGTAGAATACATGTAAGTTACTTCTTTTATTCTTTGTTTTAGTTCTCATTGACCCTAAGGAAACAAAGCTTATGATGTATGAGGTCAATGAGGACACATAAATGCTTCTTATGCCTTCATCTTGTGTTTTGAAAGAATGAGCTTGTTAGAAGCATGAATAGGATGATTTCTTACCTATCAAAGTTTATAATACTCTTTCATCTTGTCTATTTAAGGTTATGATCATGTTAGAAACATGTATTATATTTGTTAATAGAAATGGTGCTATATGAGAATGCTCTAATTTAAGCCTATTTGACAAGTTGTTATGTTGTTATGTGTTCTATCCTACAAATTGAACTCTATGATGTATATGAATCACATTGCAATGCCTTGATGAATTTATAACCTAGTTGAACTTAGAAATGGTCTAGGTTGGGTTATGAAGCACATAGCTTCAATTTCTCCAAAATTGGGAATTTATAGTAAAGACTCAACGGAGTCGACTCTAGGGAAGATTTGAACATGTTGAACACTAATTTCAATCCCTACGAAGTTTGGACACCGTTTGATTGGGTTTACTCAAATATGAGCTTGGCTTAATTGTTTGCAACAAGTTGTTATGTATGATTGGTTTTGAGCAATTAATTGCCTTGACATGATTTATGGTAGAGATTAATACCCTACTTGCTCGGATAAGTTCGCTCTTGTCGGATTCGATCCTTAATTAGTTTAAGTCAAGTAAATATCTACTTGTGCATCACATTGAGTCCAGCTAGGCATTATTTGGTTTGTTTATTACGTCAGGGTGGGACGATGCATCGCCTTCACGAATTGTGAGATTCGTGCTCGCTATGGATCGCCGCACCTGGGACCTCACACACACCTCCACTGTGGGCCGCAGTGGGGAAGTAGCCCCTTTTCCGTATCAATACGTGCCGCATTGGCTGCTAATTAAATCGAGTAGGTTCTCGGTATAAGTCGATGAATTCACAAAACATCGATGGCACGAACCAGTAACGAAGTTTATTGCAGGAGCTACGAAGCGGCCGTGACTATATCATATCCTACTTGTATGATTTATTTTTCGCACTTATGTGAATAATGTGCTAAGTGCTATATGATGAACATGAACCATAATTGTGATAAATGCCATGTTATGTCATGAACATGCATTTTTAGTAACTTACTAAGTCTTTCGACTTACCCTATTTGCTTGTTTTGTTTTCCTTAGATCCGAGCCGAGGAGACGGTTCACGCTAGATTCGCCTTACCGCATTTGGTTGCTTGTGAGCTCAAGGTTGCTCTTTTGGGACTTTTGGTAGTTAGTCTTTTATTTTGGCAAGGACGTTGGGAAGCAAGTCACCTAGACTTGACTTTGGGGTTTTTGTTGTTGTTGTAATTTAATGACTTAATACTTATAATCTTTTGTATGCCGACTTATATGTCGAGCTTGTTTATATGTTGATGGTTCACTACAGTTTCTTCCGCTAAAGCTCTTTTAAAATATTATTGTTGTTGCTGTCTCCGGCATGTTGTGGCCGTTGAGGTTATTATAAGCATGTGTTAAAATTGTAGGAGTAGTTGTTGGGTTCCGGCTGTAATGTCGCCGATAACTTGTTTATATTAAGTTATTTTCCGACCAAGTGTAGCCGAGTTGTTATTTGTATGCGATGTTGCGCCACATGAATTTTATAATCCTACTTTCGCATGCTTGTATCTTGCCTATTTGGACGGCACGACTTGGGATCTCGCATTGGGGTCCGGGTCGGGCCATCACATGTGCACCCAAATTTTGGTCTAGCCATTGTTGCATAGCCGGAGTTGGAGCGTATCCTGGAGCCCATGTATCTGTACCCATAGAGGACTACTCACTTTCTGCTGCCATATTGCTCGGATTTGTACCCTCTGAACTGATACTGCCCTTTTCTGATCTGCCCCTGGTATTTTCTGATGTGCTTTCTGTGCATGTATCATGTACCAAACGGCCAGTACTATCTCTGCCTTTCCAAATTCGGACCAGGTTTCTGAGGAAAATGGGGTTTTGAAGGTATCAGAAAGGGTTGGCTGAAGGCTTTCTGGGCTAGGAGTACAGTGTGCCTTTATTAGTATTTTTTTTATTATTATTATTTTCCTATAATTGACCGTACAAGCACATGCTTTGTTTTGACAGTCTCAGGATTATTCTTGAAATAGTGAATTCTTTCTCCAGAGTATAAGACCCTCGTATTCCATCTGCCTTTCGACTCCCTAAGATCGACTGATTTCAGGCGAATGGTCTATACTTTTTCTGGGATCCACCATTCAAAATGGTCTAAGTCGAACATCAGAAAATAATCAATCAGCCCCTATGTATTAATTCATATCCTTTCTTTTCTTTTCTTTTTGCTCTTGATTTTTTTTTTTTTCGATTGATTTTTTTTTTGCTTTTTTTTTTTTGCTTTCATTTTTTTTTCAATCTCTCTTTTTTCCTTTTTTTTTTTGCTCTTTTTTTTCACAGGGGCTGACCGATGATTCAGAGATGCAAAAACCGATCGGTCTATGAAGTGTCCTGAGAATCTATATGCAATTTAATGTTGGCTTATGCAAGGGGTAAGCTGACCATGGTGTAGGGTAGCAGTTCGAAATATTTCTACGTATGTGCGCGTGTATGCGGCATCTAAAAAATAGTAAAATCTTTTTTTTTATATTCAGATATAAAGCGAAAAATAAAACAGATATGACATGTGTTGCTGTTTTTTGTGGATTTTCTCGGCTTTTTAGTTTGAGCACGAGCAAGCAAGCAAACACATCAAAAAATAGAAAGAAAAATGGGGAATCTATCTATTCCTATTAATTACAAATTTGTCCTAATCCCTAAAATAAAATGACAGAATGAAAGAAAATATGTACATATTTTGCGTAATAAAAAAATAAAACAAACAGAATAAAAACATAAAGCAGAAATAAAATGATAATAAAAAATAAAGCCCCGGCCCTTTCGTTATGCTGCCCGGAAATTTATTGTAAAAAAAATTGATTGCTTTTTTTATATATATTTTCAAATATACCTGTAATGGTGACTGAAACGAAACTGCTGCAAGATGGAGGATCAAATCCACAAATATATACACGGATATATAAGAATGCAATATTCAAATGCTTAACGAAATATAACAAGCATACTTTAGCCAGAAACAAAAAAAAAAGTTTTGTTACTGAATCTAGCCCTCCATTTTTATTTAAAATAAAAATGATCTCCCTAGCAGAGTCGCCACTGTGGGTGCCCCAGATGCTCCCGCGCCCCGCGCTCCCTTTTCTAGGGGGCGCGACGTGCGGAACGGACACCCCGCTTTCCATTCCACCCTCCCTTGGTTAGGGGAAGACGAAATTAAAAATGCGGAAAGGGTGTTGTCAAGAAGCGCGTTGAATATGCCTCGGTCACTTGAGTGATTTTTGGTCCAATATGAGAGCTTTGGTTTTTCTGTATCAAGTTATCCCTTGTTTAGGGGATACCAGAATGCAGGAATACATCACCATTTCATTCTCATTCTCCCTTGTGCAGAGGAAAACAGAAAAATGCAAGAAAAGATGTTGCGGGCCCCATTATGGACTTTGCGAAAATTGCCTTAAGGCCTATTTTGGATCGCTATGAGTGATTTGGGTTTTCTGTATCAAGTTATCCCTTGTTTAGGGGATACCAGGATGCAGGAATGCATCACCCTTTCATTCTCATTCTCCTTTGTGTAGGGGAAAACAGAAAAGTGTAAGAAATGATGTTGTGAGGCCCCACTGTGATTCAAAATGTTTTGACAGAGTCGCCATCTTTATTTTAAGGAGAAAACAAAGAAAAAACCAAAAATAAAACCAGATATTGCAAAAAACGGGCTCAGAGGCTAAGTTACGAGTTGGGAAGGTGCTAGGCACCCAACTCGCCCTTTCGATCTCAAAAACAGTTTTTGGCTAAAGTATGCTTTTTGTTATATTTATCTAGCAAATAAATAAAACATTAAAAGAAACAAATATATCCATATCTACATTATTTACGGATTTTCAGCCGCTTCCTTTCAATAATTACAAATACCTTTAAAAATATTTGACCATAATAATGGCTCTTTTTAATGATATTTTCTAAATAAATCCGGGCAGCATAACAGCTTATATTTTTAAATCGGGCCGGATGGAAAATAGCTTTTTTTTATAAAATAAACTCTTAAAGGCTCACCTTTAAGAGCGTTGGTATGCTCGCTCTGTCCTTCCGAGAGAGGGAGTCTTTTTGCTGCTGCTACGGTTCGGGTAGGGTGACTACTTCCGAAGGTTGCTTCTGGGCACCGTCAAACGGGCGGAGCAACTACTTGCGTTTTTGCTACTGCTTGCTTGCTGCTGGCGGAAATCGGGCAGAGCAACTGCTTGCTTCTAGCGGCTTTGACCTTTTTACTCAGGCAGAGCAATTGCTCTTTTTGAGATTTTTGGACACGGGGAATAGGGTGGAAACCTAGCTGGGGGGCTAAGGTTCACTTTGACCGGTTGGTTTTGTGTTTGGAGGAGATTTGGCAGAGTTTCGAGGCTTTATAGGAGGGGGAACTCATTATTCTTCGTTCACTGCGTAAAATAAATGCACAGTGTTTTCACTGTGTTAAACTGTGTGTCTGGTGTGTGAATTCCCAAAGCCGAGGCCTTCTATGTATAGGCCGAAGGAAGGATTCCTTCGTCATTAAGATTTTCTTTCTGAGCTTCATCGGCTTGTACTGCGTGCTTGAAGGCTTGTACAATGCGTTAAGTCGGGAAGCACTGTAGAGGAGCCTGGCGCGGACACCATGGGATCTCGGCGCCGTGCCAGGAAGCTCTTATGGCGGCGCCAGCCTTCCTTTTTCAGCTTCTTTTTAGACATTTTGGCCCCGACATTTTACTGTTTTACGCATCCTGGTTTGTCTTTTGCACTTTTAAACCCTGTAATTTGACATTTGATAAGTTTTAACAGGTCTTGATATCGCATGTCAATGTTACATACCAAGGGTACGAAATTTGGGTGTTTACACATTTCCCAACCTCTCTTCATTTCGTCGGTGAGTCTGAGATCCACGCCATCCATAGTAGAAGCCCAAAATCGCAAGCAAATTAACACTTATAACATAGAGACGACGTTCAATGCTAGTGATATCGAGGAGTTCATTATTTGGTCTTCTGTTACTTCAACTCTGTAATCCAAGCTTTGTATTCCATATCAAACTACTTCTTATTGTTCCATTAACCCGAGAAAGTGAGATTTGACGACGAAGTCGTCAATCGCATTTTTCGTGTCCTTCGATCGAGAGCAAAGGTTAGGGTTTTTGTTACTTCTCGCTTGCTTGAGCTTTGGCTCAGTTAATTCTGACCACGATGCATTCTAATTTGAGATTTGAGATTGTAATTAGGTTTCGTGAAATTTGGGAATTGAGGCTAAAGGATTAATTAGGGTTTGTGATTTGAGTGGAATTGAGGAGAATAGAGATCGAAAGGATGAGGAATTGGGAGGGATGAAAAGAAGTTCAAGGTCGTTGATTTGGCAGTGGTTCCATGTTTATTGTTGCTCCTGAGACTCTTCGGTCTTTTTCCCGATTTATGTGAGCTTTACAACTATCATTGATTTAAAGGTTCACTCATCTTTTACATTTTTTTTAAATTTTGATTCAATGAAGTATGACTACCTTTATTCCATGCAATACTATTACTTTGCAATAATTTATGTTTATACCATTAATCGTGCTTTGACATGAGTAATTTATATTAGAATTTTCATTGTAGAATACCTTAACGTAACACCAAAATCCCTAAACGTAACATCATTTAAAAGGTAAAATTACTTCACTACCCATGTACACATTTAAACTATACTACCCCTTCCCTCCCTCCTCACCTTCACGTAATTTTGATTACGTGACATTGTTGATTCGATTCTTATTGTCAAGGCATGATATTACATGTGAATTGAATTGGTTTTGATTCGGTTTATTTTTTCTTTTCAATTACGAACAAAAAACAGTTGATTTGCATTTTTTTTCGATTTCGAACAAAACATCCGCTATAAATTTACGGATGTTTTATAAAACATCCGCAAGTGTGTACCACAAGTGAGTACTATTAAATATTAAAAGGGTATTTAGATTATTTTATGCATTTAATAGTGTTACATTTAGGGATTTGAGTGTTACGTTTGGGGTCACTCTTTTCATTGTTCTTAGTCTTTGTTTAAGAAATGGGAGAGAGAGAGAGGGGTGTTGGAATGGGATGGAAACTAAGGTCGGTGGTGATGGATATTTTAGTAGCATTTCATTCTTTTCAATGAGTTCTATTAACAATATTCATATCATGCATCATATTGACACTTTTTGTAAAGTATAATTATTAAACTATGAAAAAAAAAAAAATTGTAGTGAACAGTTAGGGGTGAGCATAAAAACTGAAACATCGCAAAAAACCAACCAAAAGCCAAAAAACTGAAACCAAACAAAACCGTGTGTTGTCCGGTTTTTAATTTTTAGAAACCGAGAATTTCGGTTTAGGCTCGGTCTATCCTTCTCCAAAACCGATGTAGCAACCGAACCGAACTGATATTTTCAATACATTGCCATTTTGATTATTATATAGATACTTATAAATGTTATACCAGTCACAACTCACACGTCGCTTCACTCCCTACCAAGCCGTAAGGCCCGTAACCCTAACACCGCCATCGAGAGTCTTCGACTCTTCGTTTCTTCGCTGCAATTGCAATTGTGCCAACGGCAATGGTGATCTCCACTCTTCTTTTCTAGTCTCTGACGTGTCTCAGACGTGTCTCAGACGATCTTCCAACTTGTGTGCTTACTGCTTCATGCTTGTGTATTAGTGTATGTATATCAGTATATGTGTATGTGCTTTTCGTTGTCTGTTTTGTGCCATCCCAATTCTTGAGTGTTTTCGCATGGGCCCAGTAAAAGTTTCAAATGGAATGAGGCTGATCAAATGAGCCCATACCGCCCCCATCAAGCGGCAAGCCGAAAAAACCGAAACCGTCCCAAACCGACCCTGAAAATCGACAACCGAAACCGTTTCAAAACCGAAATGCTCGGGTGTGATAGGCTGCAACCAAACCTATTCGGTTTTCGGTGCGGTTTTGCTCCAAAACCGAGCAGAACCAAGGCGAGCACACCGACTTTGCAAAATAAAAAGGTGACCAAATTGAGAATTAAACATAAATTAAGTATCTCTTTTCGAAATTATTTTGCCCCAACAACATGAGTGTTCCTTTTTACTACATTTACCAATAATAAATATGGATCTGTTTAAACACCTTAGTTTTTTTGGGGGGGGGGGGGGGGGGGGGGATGTTTCCCATTTTTATTTCCAAAACGGGCAAAAAAGAGGATTCATATTTTATATTAATACATATTTCCGATTATTTCAACTACACCCAAGTCAAAAACAACTTTCCATATGGTAAAAGTTATACAAAAATATAAAGGGTGACGTTATTAACACCTACGTTTTCGTTTGTTTCACAAAAAATAATTTTTGGAAAACATTTTTCTCATTTTTTCAGTATTTGGTAACCTTCGAAAAACGTAGTTAACGTAAAATGTTTTACGAGTCAACAGAAAATGAAGTTTTTTCTTTAGAAAAATAACTTACGTATCCATTTTTCGTAAGTTATTTTCCTAATGGTCGAGCACCCCTCCGATCCCTTCCACAATTACACATATTTATATACACGCACAATATTACACTTAATAAATAATCTTTTTAGAAATATAAATTGAGTTTGTGGATACTATTTATAAATTATAATTTTAATAAATACTCACTACATACTAAAATTAGTATCTACTATATTATTTAAAGATGTTTCAAACTTTATATATTTTCTTTTTTTAAACAATTTTTTCATATCAATTATTAATATTTTTTATGTGTATTTGTGCAATTGAAAAATAGACTTTATTAATTTGATACAATTAATGACAGAACGGTTGGATTTTAAAAAATAATGAAAAATTGGATTTTAGTGCAATTGGCGGACATGTGGGACCCACCAAAAACGGCCTTGCAAGCTCCTCTTCAGCGCGTGCATGTCTGAGGCTAAGGTGCACCACACCGCCCCCTCATGCGCTGCTGTTTCTAGGGGTCTAAATCGGAACCACGGAACCGAACCGAACCAAACCAGCCAGTTTGGTTCGGTTTTGATCGATGACGGTTCGGTTTCGGTTTTAAAAATTAGAAAACCACGAGGCTCGGTTTGGTTTACGTTTTTTGGTATTGAACCAAACCAAACCAAACCGAACAAAACAAAACCAACATATATATTTTTATTTATTTATTATATAATATAATATATATTATATTTATTAACTATTTTGAATCTTTGATTTATTCATATATATATATATATATATATATATAGACATGCTAAACCAAACAAAATCTTGATTGTTTGAGGATTATTATTTCTTCTATTTATTTTAGAATTTGTATTGTTTTATTTATGATAATTTGTTGTTAGTAGGTTATTTCCTAATTTTGATGTTAACTCTAAATTAAAATCTTATTTTTATTGTTATTTTTAATGTTGATTAATTTCATTAAAAATAATTTATATAAACCACAAAACCGAACCAAAGCGAACGGTTCAGTTCGGTTTCAAGTCTTACCCAGTTCGGTTTGAGATTTTTGGAACCACTCAGAGACGGTTCGGTTTATAATTTTGACATAAACTAAACCAAACCGAATCACTTAAACCCCTAGCTACTTCCTCTTGGCCAGCTTTATTCTTAATGAATAATTTTTCAATTTCTCTCTCCTCTAAAAATCTCTCTCATTGTTGTTTTTGCAATTTAAACTAAGAATAAAGCTAAAAATAGGGAAAAGAATACAATGACAATGCTCTAATATCTAGCAAATGAAGAATTCTTGCCGACTCAAAGTTTTTGGCCATATTTATTGATAAGACATGTCCCCCAACCAAGTCCGCTATAGAAATTTGGAATAATTTGAGGATTATTAAAGGAAAATTTACTTAAGATCCAACAGTATCTTATATTCAATATGAGAATATATCTTTTGTATTTATTCATAAATTATTTTCGTAACATAACAAAAATGTTTTTCAACATATTTTTTAAAAATTAACAAAACATCTGAAAATGAAATGAAATCATTTTCCGAAAAACATTAACTGAAAATCATTTTCCGTGAAATAAACGAAACCTACATTTCTAATCTATACATACACCCCCATCCTCATCCAAACACTAAATACACCCCCCTAATTTATTTTCTATTTTACCCTTCTTCCCATTCCTGCCGCGCTTCCCTTCTCTCTCTCCCTTTGTTTTTTCCCTTCCACCTCTCTCCCTCTCCTTTATTTTCTTTCCATCCTCCAACCACCGCACCGGTACCAGAGCAGAAGCAGAAGCAGATGTCCCCTTTTTCTTTTGTTTTGTTTTGTTTTTTTTTTTAATTTCACACCCAAAATTCTTCCACCTTTAGCTATTGCTTCGACCTGGTCACCCAGACATTTGAAATAGGTTCAAGGTTACCGTCCATATCTACACACACACACATATCCCTATTAGCATCCACAAAGTAAATTGTTTAGTCCCCAGAAGAACCTTTTTTTTATTATTTTTCTTATTTTTATCAAAGATAACTTGTCAGATTCCAATGCAACAAGTTAATTTCTTAAGCGAAAAAAAAATAAAATTAAAATTAAAAATGCTAGTCTCCTCCACCAGAATACAAACTTCAAAATGTGACCGGTAGGACGTGAAGATAACTTCAAAAAATTGTGAAATGCGGTGTTCCGACTTAGTTCACCAAATATCCCTAGCGTTGTTCTGTCATCATGTGTCAAACATCGCTAGCATTGCTTGATTAGCATTCGCCGGACATCACAATATTAGATAATGATATGGAAAACTGAAAATTGAAAATGAAAAAGGAAAGGGTAAGTGAAGTGGGTATTACAATCCTAGAAGAATAAACATTGTAGAGTTGTTTTGGCATAAGTTGAGAAGTAAGATGATAAAGTTTTACATTGAGAAAGTTGAACTATTTGTAGGAAGCACCAGCTTGCCTCATTCCACATGTGACATGCCCGCTCCATTTTCAGCTTTGGTTCTGCATAAAAGCCAACATTTTTGTGATGAACTGGCCATTTCACGCTTGTCTAGTTATGCATGACTGTTTAAGATTCAACACTCAAGGTCCCAAGGCAAAATTATTGAGATCCAAAGCAACCATATGGAACCCAGGCCATGTGCCAAATCCCAAAAAATTGATCCAAATATCTGTCTCTCTATCACAATCGCACCCGAGGATAAAATGTAAGCTCTAACCTTAACCATGCAGGTTAAATTAAAGCAAGTAAAATACCCCGAGTTTGAAAAACATGGCCAACCAAAGATACATATTTAGAATTCCTAACAACTCATGCATCATAAATACTATTTTTGACATTTCGTCCTTTGAGAAGACCCATAAACAGCTGCAAGTAATAGTTTATGCAACCAGGAGAAAATAAACAAGTAGGCATTGGCATTAATAACCCACCATCCAGCTAACTGTCTATAGAACATCATCATTCTAATCAGGTCGCACTCTTAAAAGCTAAATGACATCATAAAGATCACATGAAACATTTGTTCATTAGATTTGCAAGACAAACATATTAAAGCACCAGAAACTGCCATCGACTAAAACTTCTTTGGGCACAAAATTAGCAACTCTATGGGCAAAACTTAACTACAATGTTACAAGGTACTCACTTGTGATCAGAAGGATTTGGCATCAGTTCATAAACAATTGTCGCGACGACATCCCTCTTCAACTGTTAATTCATAAAAGAGAAATATATCATTTAAGCACCAATAATTATAAATCTGTGGTAGCCAGAACTTTATACAGAACTTACCTGAGTGGCTTCGCCTTTCAAGCCAATGTAATGTATTTGAGTTGTCTCACCACCATAGCTCTCTGGAAAATGCAACGTAAGATTGCCAACACCTTGAAACCTAGAGTATCTGGTCCAATACATGCGATGGCATCAGAAAGCCACACATGAACAAACTATTAACAATTTTGTAGTTTTTTTTGGTTATACAATACTATTCGACATCTTCCATGACGCTTCAATGTTCAATTGTAGGTATTAGGGTATTAATATTACTCATAGAATCATTTGTTAGGTGTCAATCTAATCCACTCCCAGACTAGCCTATCAGTATCAGTAAAGGTCACCTTAACTTTGATAGAATGAAGATGGGGCATTTGGAATTACTTGTACATTGTAAGCCTACTTTGTTTCTCGGTGATCTCTTGAGGATAGTTTTCTGCTTCTTCAAATTAAATTATTTTCTGCACTTCTGTTTTTACCTATATAATCAAAAACAACCATTTTGTAGGAAGGCGGATGGATTGGGCGATAATCATTATTAGTATGTTGATAATGCCTACGGTTACAGTACAAAGGGGAGATGCCAAACCCACTCTTCCACTCCAAGAACAATGAAGGTCGACAAAATGTATGGTTTACTGATTACGCTTCAATCTTCATACTTGGTGATTCAAGTATTATAACCACAGTGTTATTAGTGAAGCGTTATTTAACAGAGTATAATAGTTTTACCAGACTCTTCTCTCATACATAGAATAGAGTGTAGAAAAATGGAAGTCCAGAAAAAGAAAGCCTGTATGCACCTTGTCTGGTACTCCAATACTCCTTGCAAATTTTCCGCCAAGTCCCACTCCTTAATGCAAGAAAGAAATGTCAACATAAATTGAAAGGGCTACATAGAAATCCTTGACAAGTTAGGCCAAGGCCTGACCTGAACGGGCTGCATACTCTGAGCATCTGAGAAGTCAATTCCATCTCGATTAATGAACCTGCATTCATAGAGAAAATTCTTATTCTGAGCCATAAATACAGTGATTTGTAATGTGCATCTCAGATGTAAAAACATAACTGTTTGAGGTGAAGGAGGAAGTACAGAACACCACATGAGATTTTGCAAAATCTTTTTTGAATGGTATGGTAAGAAGTATTTGAGTAGCTATTATAGCTCCCAAACCGTATCAGAACAGGGCAAGGAATGTGAACGACGATGTACTCACGCTCTCATCTTGGAAGGACTGGTTCCATCAGCACCGCCAACAATTGAAATGCTCTTTATCTTAACATCTGAGGTAAATCTATCACAAACCCGATCAAATTAACATTTTTTATAAGTAAATTAACATTAAAAAGGCATATCCACCAAATAGGGATACAGGGAAAAAACTAATAATCTTACAGGAGTCACAAAACATATATGGATTGAATTTGAAGATTCATGCCCTAACAAACTTTCCAAACCATCTTCTTCGAACTTTCAAGCTAAGCAATAAAATGGAGCCTTTTTTTTATAAAACGGAGCCATTTTTGTTCTAGGATTAAATCAAATTAGCCAAGGATGATTGCAGCATAGTAATGCTATATAAACAGAATTTCTGTGCAGAATCATACAGGAAAAATGTATTGTGGTGTTGTACTGGACAACACCTTGATGCATCAGGTGTTAAATAGTACAACACCACAAAGAATTTTCTACACAGTCCTGTACCGAAAATTCTGTTTATAGATCATTTTTCTAGCAAAAAGGGTCAAAGACATACTAGCACATCTTTAACCAATTATCACTTTCTAGGATGTAAGCTAAAGAAACTTTGTACAGTTGAAACATGACGCAAAGGCTATAAACTTCTGGACTCAAACATTCAGTGGAGGAAAGTATCTGGTAATTGCACATGCTCGTCATTCCCAAAATTATACGAATTCAATGGAATCAAAAGTTATCCAAACAACAGATCTGCAAATTTCAACACTTTCTTAGACAGGCTATCTCACAATAAGAGAAAGTAATTGCCGAAAGGTTTTGAAACTTAAAAATAGTGGCATGGTTTTTGCATACTCCTCCATAACCAGAGCTGAAAGATAAAGGGAAAAAATACAATTAAAAATAAATTTAATATGTTACAGACCAAAGTAATTGGATAAGACTCTGTTGAGGCAAGATAGGTTGTATCAGAAAAAAAAGGATAGAAAATAAAAAGTACACCACACATTTCGACAAGCATGAATATTGAAACAACAGCAAGGATACATCATTAACTGCCGTGAATATAGGGCTACCGGCAACCTATACAGCAGCAATGAATTGGTAAAACCATCCAGGAAAACATTTGGTAGACTGCCGGTGGGTTGATAAAAGAAAACTATCCACTGAAGTTCAAGTTCGGACGACTTCTAATTTGAAGGAAATAGTTGGTGCTAAAAGAACGAAGTAATCACTTACGGAATAAAAACAATTAGCTCAGGATCACCTTCATTGCTTTCCAAATGACCCTGTTACAAAGAAGAAAATAAATCTTTAAAAAAAAAACAAAAGAAAGAAAATGGTTGATCAAGAAATTCTCACCCCCGAAAAGTAAAAGAACGGAAAAGGGAAATTAAAACCAAAAGAAAAGAATGTGGCACAATCATTTTGTAGTTCTCTTGATCAAAAAAGGGTAATTTTAATAAACCACTACATTCTGGGCTTCAAGTACGAAGAACCATCTAGGTTGTTACAGGGTCACTAATTAAATACCCAATAGTGACACGAGATAGATACCTGTAAAGCCAACAATCATTACGCTGAAGGTGAAGATATTTGTATTTAAGTAGTAAGTCTTTCATCCAACGGTATTAGTAAAAACAGTAGATGGAAGTCAATTACTATGGCGATTTGGTGGAGCGTTTGGAAGGAGACGAACCGTAGGGTGTTTGACAATGTAGAGATAGACGTCAACCGGCTTAAGAAGGAAGTGCATAAGTTTCTTGAGTTTTGGCATTTTGATGTGGCGTCATGTTCAGGGGACTCTTTTGTTAATATCTTAGATAGTATGTAGATTTAATTCTTTTGGTCTTGTATACTTCTTGTGTACAAGGACACGCCACCTAATTTGGTGTTGTGTTAATATTACATCTACTTATAAAAAAAATAATAATAAACTATAACAAAGAACTGATAATGTAATACCTCCAATCTCACATCACACCGGGTAGATGTGGGACTTAAATGTGCGTTATACGGTTGCCACACACTACTACTAGGCCCCAACATGATCTATGGACTTTTGGGTCGACTTGTGGTAGGCTGGTGACCCAAGGTGTTGTGCGCGCTACACGTAGCGAACAGGACTCTCGGGCTCAGGGCGTTACAAATGGTATCAAAGCGGATCCTGGCCAGAAATGTGGGAACAAAGTGTTGAACGAGCCAAAGTGCTACACCGCGGGTGGTGGGACTTGGGAGCCACCTCTTGAATTTTGCATCTGGGGTACGATTTTGATGAGGACGTTAAGGATTTAAGTGGGGGAGATTGTAATACCCCAAATTCCACATCACATCGGGTAGATGTGGGATTTGAATGTACTTTATATGATAATCACACACTACCACTAGGCACCAACATCATCCATAGACTTTTGGGTCAACTTGTGGTAGGCCTAGTGACCCAAAGTGTTGTGTGCTTAGTGGGCCAATGTGTGCGCTACATGTAGCAAACCGGACTCGAGGCATTATAGATAATAAGACGGCAACCTCTTCAAAATTTATAAATAAAAAAATAAAGAAAAAACATTTTCCTGCTACCAATTAGTACCTCACATACTAAGCACCCATACAACTCAATTCAAATCGGCCTTAGTCCAAATTACTAGGGTCATAAGGCAGCAATATGGAGCATTTTATATTATATCCATTAATGTGGAAGTTCTATCGTTTCAACTGATTTTCTTGGTTTTGGTCATTTGCCTTTCGGGTTTTTCCAAAGAGGTCTTCGAAGTCTAGAAGTTTTTGCTCATAGTCTTGTAGATTTGAATTACTGTTTTGGGATTTTAAGTGTATGAATTGAGACATTTGGGTGGTCTTTTGTACTCTATAAATACCTTGTGTCATGTTCAAGAAAGGCAACCTCCTAAAGAATCATAACATAGCCAAAATCTTGGGCATTCTCACCTTATCTGCCTTTTCTAGCTCCATGGCTGTTTACAGCAATTCAGGTCGGCTACATGAGCCCTTTTCCCCCCTTTCAGTTCAGTCCAATGCAATGCAAGGTCATCGCACAAGTCACACTCATTCATATCCTTCTCTATTCCGGATGTCTGAGTAGTTTTGGTCCTACCCTACCTCTAGTCTTGTTGATATTGATACTACTACATTTCCTAAGCAGTCCACACTGCATGGGTCCAAACCATCTTAAGAAATTTACAGTCATTTTATCTACTATTTAGGCCACCTTTACTGTCTACTGAATTCGACCGTTACAAGTTCTATCTTTCCTTTTTTTTGATAATTACAAATTTTGTCATGTTAAAAAAAATTCTACACATTTTGTTAAACATGTTCTTTCTAGCCAAGCACTATTCCATAAAGTAGCACTGGTCTATACCGTTCTGGACTGTTTAATCACTTCCGCAAGACTGAACAGCATAGCCCTTTTTAGTTGCTAGAGATTCCACCAAGAGCAGTAACTGAATATAGGATTCATTTAATCTACAAAAAATAGCTGGGACTGTGCTTTATCAATATGAGTTCAGCCAACTAGCTATGTACATGTGTGAAAAAGAGAGAGAACAAGAAGAAACAATCAAAGTGATGAGTTGGTCCTTAGGAATGTAAATTATTACCCCTACAGCAGTATGTAATTTGGTTATCTTCTATTTCTGATGAAGATCAGATGATACCCAATTTTTCAAGAAATTACATCAACTGCTATGTCTAAGAAAACTTGGTCATTTGGTCTTCTCTCCTATGAGATAATGGTGAACTGACCTCTATTGGCAAAGTGTCACAACTTTCGTTAAGCACGAGTAATTAAATTTTAAGATTGTCCTGAGAAATCTTGATAAACACAGTAAATGATGACAGTAAAAGTAGTATCAAGAAGAGTACATCAAGTGTAAGTGATAGAACATTGAACTGACATGGCATTAAAACTTATTTAGATATGGCTGGCAACAACATTTAGCAAATCACTATCACACTACTTGAATTAGCTGCTTTTAGCTTCCGATAGTAATTTCAATATCCCTAAATATATATGTGTACATAATAATATATTTATTCTGAAACAGCATCAATGTAAACAATCGTGATAATCAAAATTCACTATCAGCAAGTAAACCAAACATGGAATGCAATCATGCATCATCTTTAGCGGGAGTTAACAAACAAGCAGTCCAAGAACGTGGATACCTTTGACACACAAGATAAAAGAGAAGCAAAACAAAAGCAAAAGATTATAAAAGATTATAACAATGTGACCTGTTAAGCAACACTTACCTCAGAAGAATTTAAGCGCTGCTCCCAAGCTTTAAAAACTGACTTGACACTTCCTGGAGCAGCCTCATTCAACGCGGATACCTTTGACGCACAAGATAGTATCCCTCTTTTGTTATATTGTCCAAAGTGGGACAAATGTGGGTTACAAAAATACAGTTAAACAACTAGGCAGATAAGACTGCTATATAGTCAGCCAATTTGAGTACAAGAGCAAGAGCTATGTGAGTAATTTATCAGAGAAGAAGAAAATCCTTAGTCATGAAATGCAATTATTGCAAATATACACTCTTCTGAGCAAGTGAGCAACCCTGCACACCCCATCAGAAATGGAAAAACATGCCTATGCAAGCTCCCATACAGATATGAGAGATAGAAAAGGTTGCCAATTGTTCTACTTATTTCATTTACATACTATTGATAGTAAATACCAAGTTGCCAAAATTACTATTCTGATCTCCAAGTTTGAGCTGTGTTTTCCACCTGAGATTACTTGAAAGAACAACAAGTTGCAGATAACCCAGCAGAGAGAACCATCCATAAAATATCATATTCTCATCCGCAAGTCCATGAGATAAAACAACATCAACTACATCACCAGCACACTCAAACTCGCCACAGCTCCCTTCATCAATTACTTAAAGTTTCCATTACCATAGGAAACAAAAATGGGGGACAGCGCATTTCCTTAGACCTCTTGAGTTGACAAAAATCCGACTGGCTTCCCATTTACCATGCTGAGAACCATACCTAGGAAATACAGTAAAGAACCCAGTTCCACCATCAATCGAAGAGAGTTTAGTATTCCATAGAGAGTTTGGGGTGGATGACAAAGCGTTCTCAAACAAGCGTGAAAAATTTGTGTAGGGACTCTCTATTGTAATCTCTACACTGTTGGAAGTATTGTCCCTTGCCTGTGGACATAGGCCAAACCAGTTGAATGAGCCGAGTACAACTCTAGTCTACTTTTCAACTGATCTTTCTCGATGCAGTTTAGTCAATGTTAATAAATTCCATAGGAAGATTTCGAGCATGGAAACTAGGTTACTAAATGTATCAATTGCTGCATATTGCCTAACACATATCATACCACCTAAATTTCTAACTCGACCAGTTTACAGATATGGTCGCTTACATATGGAATAATATCCTAACAGTTTCATGGTCATGCTAATGCCTCCATACATAGGCTTTTAATTATTCTTTTTGTAAGTTCAACTCAATTTTACATCAGGTGTCATCTGGAAATGGTAGACACGTGTATAAAAGAAACATAACACTGATAATAAAGCAATATCTACCTCTTTTTTTTCTTTTTTTCTCCCCTTCAGCATATTGTCAAAACAAAATAATGTACCATTTGAGTCAGCAGGCGTGTACCATGAAAAATACTCCCTCCATCCTACTTATAGAGTGCCTCTTTCCTTTTCAGAATGTTCCAAATAGAAGTTAGTATAAGCTGACACATTCCGGAGATTCCATATTCATCCTTCATTCTAAAAGGTGTGAACCATTGTGAGATCTGACGTAATACTCGAAAGTTTTCCATTTAATATGCCCAAAATGAGAGCCTACTGGCCCTACTCAAAAGTTAATCTTACAAGTTACAGTAGATTCTGCAATTGTCCCTCGTACATTAAAACCAAATCTGATATAAGAACAATATTCCTTTCTATCTTCAATGTGGACATACATATTAGTCAGTTATACATGGGTCGCAGCACAATGGTAGTAATGTGACACACTGACAATTTTGAATCACGAAAGTAGTACCTCCAAACCGGAATTGTCACGGATCTCACTGGGTGACAGCAGGATTTATTCTAACAAATACCCTTAAAAAGTGTAAAAATTTATACATAAGTACACTCGTTGGGAATAGAGCTTATGCCATTGAGATAGGAACCTCAAGGATATAGGTAGCATGTATGTGCACTAAGATATAGGTAGTCTTGTTCTTATATCATTTCCGTCTCAAAATGAGTGTTCATCTTTAATTTTTTTTGCTGACACTCATTTTGGGACAGAGGTAGTATGTAACTGGAGTCGAAGGTATGAGTTCCCAGAATCATTGTTTCTCAAACAGAAAACACATTGAAATACCAATGAGATATCTTAACAACAAATGAAATATGGATTCAACTTCCCCAATGCCACTCAGTGGAACAGCATCTCTATGATAGTAACATATTGCACCCATTATAAACATATAAATAAGGCAAACTTATGATCAATGAAATTGTAGTCAACACAACCGAACAAGAAAGTGAGCGACAACGATATCAACATTTGCAATTTCAGTCTCTGAGCATCTGTAGCTAGCAACATAACAAATTAATCCCTCCGTTCTCATAAAAATTAGTCAAGTTGACTTTGAGAAATTAAAACGAAAGGGATAGTAAGCAGAAAGAAGAGAAACAACAACGACAAAGGATTGTTTGAGAAGGGGTAAGTCAGTAAGTGAGATAAAAGTAAAACCTTGGGGAGGTCAATGTGTTTGTAGAGAGACCAATCCGACGAGCAATCGTGATCTTCGCAGCTGTGATCGTGCAAGCAAGCCATCTTTCACTCTCTCTGAGCGATCCAATTGGTGTTTCTTTTATCGGAAGAAGAAGCAGACGGGAAGAAGATACCAGAAGAACTTTGCTTGACAATGGAGCAAACTTGCTTCCTCTTTCCTGATTGGGGCATTTACAAAAAGGGCCAAGTCAAACAAGACTTGGTCTTTTTTAGCCACACTTAAAAAAAAAGTTCTTATATGGCCATTTTAACTGTAAAATGTCTAAACTACCCTTCATTTATCATTTTCTTTTTTTGGTATTGGTTTGTAGGGTGTAAAATGTCTAAACTACCCTTCATTTATCCTTTTCTTTTTTTGGTATTGGTTTGTAGGGCTCGATTTTATACATTATACGTATGTGGGATTATACCTAAGTATAGGAATGCTCACTGCCGAATATTTCCCTCACCTCGTAACGAGTTCGACAAAGTTCGTTAGGATCGTTACTCAAATTCGTAATATTCGAAATCCAAGTGTTCTCTTCCAAATTCGAAGGGGTTTCAAGCCCATCAAGTGTGTGCTAACCGCTAAGTAATCGTTCGCTCTTGTCGAATACTCCCACCCTCGCCGCCGTGGAGTTCGAAAAGTTTTCTTCCAAATTCGAAGCAAGCACATCAATTTTGTGCTTAGTATGCTTAGTATTCGTGTTCGCTTCCATAAACATTCATCGAATCCATTTGATTTTTCTCGCAAATTCAACCATGGCTCAAAATCGTCTTTCTTTGCAAAATGCACAACTATTCAACAATCATGTGCATTTTGAACGGTACCTTATACATTGGCACCTAACCATGTCCGAGATCGGTTACTAAACAAAGAAGTTTGCACCTTGGTTTGCAACCGGTTTATCAACCGGTTTATTGATAAACCGTGAGTGTCTGCCGACGGTTTCCAAGAAGTTTACCCCTTGGTTTATCAATCGGTTTATTGATAAACCATAGATAAACCAGGTGAGTGTCTGTTAATTGACACTGGTTAGTAAACAGCAAGTTTGCAAACCGGTTTATCAACTGGTTTATTGATAAACCATTGATAAACCAGTGAGTGTCGTTAACCGACATCGTTTCAAACAAAGAAGTTTACCCCTTGGTTTATCAATCGGTTTATTGATAAACCATAGATAAACCAGTGAGTGGGTTAATTGACTCGGTTTCCAAAGTTTACCCCTTGGTTTATCAATTGGTTTATTGATAAACCATAGATAAACCAGGTGAGTGTCTGATTATTGACACTGGTTAATAAACAGTAGGTTTGCACCTTGGTTTGCAAATTGGTTTATCAAGTCGTTTATCAACTGGTTTATTGATAAACCATAGATAAACCAGTGAGTGTCGTTAACCGACCGGTTAGTAAACAAAGTTTGCAACCGATTTATCAACCGGTTTATTGATAAACCAGTGAGTGTGTTGTTTAAAAAGTTTGAAACCGGTTTATCAACCGGTTTATTGATAAACCATTGATAAACCTGTGAGTGTCGTTAACCGACATCGGTTTCAAACAAAGAAGTTTACCCCTTGGTTTATCAACCGGTTTATTGATAAACCATAGATAAACCGTGAGTGGTCGTTAATTGACTCGGTTTCCAAGCAAAGAAGTTTACCCCTTGGTTTATCAACTGGTTTATTGATAAACCATAGATAAACCAGGTGAGTGTCTGATTATTGACACTGGTTAATAAACAGTAGGTTTGCAAATTGGTTTATCAAGTCGTTTATCAACCGGTTTATTGATAAACCATAGATAAACCTGTGAGTGTCGTTAATCGACACGGTTAGTAAAAGTTTAAACCTTAGCTTATCAACCGGTTTATTGATAAACCATAGATAAACCAGTGAGTGTCTAATCGACACGGTTTCCAAAAAGTTTAAGCTTATCAACCGGTTTATTGATAAACCATAGATAAACCAGTGAGTGGTCGTTAATTGACACCGGTTTCCAAACAAAGAAGTTTACCCCTTGGTTTATCAACCGGTTTATTGATAAACCATAGATAAACCGTGAGTGGTCGTTAATTGACACCGGTTTCCAAGCAAAGAAGTTTACCCCTTAGTTTATCAACCGGTTTATTGATAAACCATAGATAAACCAGTGAGTGGTCGTTAATCGACATCGGTTACTAAACAAAGAGGTTTGGACCTTGGTTTGCAAATTGGTTTATCAAGTGGTTTATTGATAAACCATAGATAAACTAGGTGAGTGTGTTTATTGACACCGGTTAATAAACGAGGTTTGCAAACCGGTTTATTGATAAACCATTGATAAACCGTGAAGTGTCTGTTAATCCGACATCGGTTTCCAAACAAAGAAGTTTGCAAACCGGGTTATCAATCGGTGTGTCTCGGTTTATCAACCGGTTTATTAATAAACCATAGATAAACCATGTCATTGTCTATTAATAGTGTTAATCGGTTCTGTGGTTTATCAACCGACAACTCATTCCTTTAAAATTGGAATACATTGAGTATTTGAATGTACTTATTTATTATGTTTTATATTGCGTATATGACTTCGCATTTTTGGCCCTCGCTATTTATTTTGGACATTTTGTTGAAGACGACATCGCCGGATGCTCATGGAAATTTATTGACAAACGTAATCCAAGGGAGTTGGTATCAAGAATGAAAGTACATGTGAAGAGTTATATGGTAAAGTACGAACCATTTGCCAAGTTGATGACATAGAGATAAGATTTGTTACTCCAAAGAACGGCAAATGCTTTTAAATTTCCCGCCTTAATTACTAAAGATGAAGATTTTGAATGGTACTTGAACCTTAATGCACTAGGGGTTCAATCTCCACTTTTTGTTACCCGCTTGATCATGGAAAATTTTGACTGCTCGAGGAGAAAATAATGAAACCGGTTTTGACATGGAAAATAATGGAGAAGAGGAAAATAATAGAGAAGATGAAAACAATGGAGAAGAGGAAGAAATGGGACATGAAGACAACAGAGATGAACCTATATCGAATTTGCCACACCGTCGAGACAGCTTTGATGGGTTCACCAAGAGAACATAGATGAAGACAACAGAGATGAACCTTTATCCAATAACCCTAATGATTTTGCTACACCCACGAGACGATGTTTGATGGGTTCAATCAAGACAACACGATGAAGCCAACAGAGATCAAGACAATCGCTCACATCACAAGTGATAATTTAGGGACTTCTTCGGTTGCAAGTACGAGTGATACCGAAGAGATTGATTTGAATGTTGGACAAGTATTCAATAACAAGAAGGAGCTTCAGGATGTCGCTCACTTGCTTGCCTTAAACCATAAGTTTGAGTTCAAAACAAAAAATCCAACAAGACAAGGTACACGTAGTTTGTGTTGATGATAATTGCAAATGGCGTTTGTTTGCAACAAAGTACTCAGAAAGTGATTATTTTGAGATTCGAAAATATACACCCGAACATTGTTGCCCCCAAAATATTTGCATGGCTGATCACAGGCAAGCGACAACACGTATGATTGGGAAACACATTTCACCAAGGTTGAGGACCGCGACACCGTGTTACAACCGAAGGAAATCATTGCGTAGTGTCTAGAACATTGGGGGTTTCACTAAACTACCAAAAAGCGAGGAGGTCTAGAGAAGATGCCTTAACACAACTCGTGGGTTCACCGAGGATAGTTACAAGAAGTCGGCCGCATATGCGCACAACTTGCAATTGGTCAATCCATCAACGCCTACTCTTTGGAGCTTGATAATGAACACGTATTCAAGTACTTCTTCTTGGCGTATGGGGCTTGCATTATCGGATTCCACAATGCAATGCGCCAAGAGTGATTGTGGATGGAACATTTTTAACCGCAAGATACGAGGTACGTTGATTATTGCAACTTGTCAAGATGGTAATATGCAGATATATCCTCTTGCATGGGCTATTGTCGATTCTGAAAATGATGCATCATGGACTTGGTTTTTTATGAAGTTGAAAGAAGTAACAGGTGATAATGAATCACTTGTGATCATTTCTCGATGCACATAGGAGTCTTATTACCGCAAATTCAAAATGTTTATCGAGTGCACATCATGCTCATTGTATCTATCATATAAAGGGAAACTTAAGGGTTGTAACCCGTAAGCCCCGACACGATGTCCCTTTTTATGAGAGCGCAGAGGCTTATACCATAGAAGAGTTCAACAAGCATATGTCTCAAATTCAAAAACCGATGAAAATGGTTGGAAATATCTTAGTGAGACAAAATTTGAAACGTGGGCGAGGTCGCATTGCAAAGGAAACCGTTACAATATCATGACTTCAAACAATGTGGAGTCTCTCAACTCAGTGTTCAAGGAAGCTCGAAAGACTCCTATACTTTCCTTGTTTCAAAGTATTGGAAAAACGCTGCAGAAATGGTTTTGTGAGAGGCGTGAGTCATCTTCACTGTGTACAACCATTTTAACTCCAGTAATGGAAGCAAAACTAGCCAAAACCAGAGAGATGGCCAAGAAGTATACGGTTATTGAAGCCATCAATGAGTCCATGTATGTGGTGAGGGGTGGTAATAAGCATTCCAAAGGATTTTGATAAACATACTTGCACTTGCCAAAGGTTTCAATTGAACCATGTACCATGCGAGCACGCAGCTGCGCTTGCATCAAGAGACGTTGTACCCATTGTGCTCATCATTGTATACAACATCGGCTTGGAGAATGGCATATTCATGTAACATCTTCCCGGCCAATCAAGAGGAATGGGACATGCCGATGCAATTAAGGCGATGATCGCTTTTGCCACCCGAATTCGACCACGAGCCGGACGCCGCAGTAACATCGAGAATTCCATCGACGGAGAGTTTCGCAAAAGACAAAGATGCAAGAATGTGGACAAGTGGGGCACAATCGACTTTCATGTAGAAATCAAACACTTATTTCTGATAGACAACCTACTTCTGATAGACACTCAAATGTTTAAAAACATTTTCGCCGATTTCATGGACCATATAAGTTTAGATTTCAGATTGTTATTAATTTTTAATAAAAAATATTCAAATTTCTATGTTGAGATTTATTTCTATTTAATTTGTATATCAGCTTCATATTTGCATAGTGTCCATTAAAATTGCATAGGGTCAAGTAAATGGGAAGATTTATTCTTAAGTGTGTAAGAAGAGAAAATTGTGTAGGTGGCAGTGAGGCCCAGTTAAGAAGTTGTATAAGAAGTTGGTATAAATTTTAACATTGAGGCGGCTCTTACATCTTCTTACACAAAAAATATTAAATTTAACACCATACCACAATAATAAAACGAGTACAAAACTCTCCCTCCCCCACACACACCAAACAAGTGTCAGGCCACTACACCACCGCCTGTGCCCCCCCCCTCACATTCAAACATGCACATTCCCCAAGAAAGTTGTATTGTCTTTTCAAAATCTTTTAGCTTTCCAAAGTAGAAACTTTACAGGATATGTAGGAATTAAAACTATCTCACCCTTCCCGGCCTTCCCAGTATAACTTTAATGAAAGTGGTTGAAAGGACTGTTCATTCTTAATAGTGTAAAATTTATTAAATCCGTCCATTGTCCTGCCTCAGCGAGTATTTATAGAGACATTCCTTCCTTCTTCTCTATCACTGGCAAACTACCCCAAACACTATGTTATCTTATGTTATGTTACTTAGGAGAATTCTTAGCACTAGATTAAGGTTCCTTCGCAACAACTTTGAATTACTCTTCATATCCAACAAAAGTTGTTTGGTTAGTTTCTAGGATTCCTCTTGTATGAAGATTTTCTTCATCAATCAATTAGAATGCCTTTCCAAGACTCCAATGACTATGCTCATGTCCGCGGTTCAGTCTTGGTTTTGTAGACCTTCTACATGTTCCTTTGCTGACAAGCTTCTCTCTCAAGTTCAGCTCACTGCACAGCAGCAGACTTTCGAAAGGAAGTCGTATGAACTTGTGAAGGACGCCTCTGCCTGAGAGCTAGCTGAAGGGAGACGGACGAGAAGGCGGCGGGATCCCATATCTCAATTTTTCATAGTGTAGAGATTCCGCTTGCCAACCGATTAGCTGAATTTGGGTCCATGGTCTTCATAGACTTCTCCTTGTAACATCCTTATCTTTAGAAATGTATCAGGTGTAGATTAGTTGTTTAACAGGAGTAGTTAAGTCACTGGAAATTGTATTGAATCTTGTAATCTTTAGATCCTCTTTGTATTCGAGTATATTTTGATCAAAATGAGAACTTGTTCTATCTTTTTTAAAGAATAGTCTTATTTTAATTGCCAGATTTATCCTTCAGCTTTTTCTTTTTGGAGCAGCAGTTACCACAAACTTGCTTGAGTTAGTGGCCCAGGTGAGTCAAGTAACTGACCTTAGTTATTTGACTAATGCTTAAAGTGATGAAACAGGAAGTAGGCCTACCTGCTGATATTCAGCAGGAAGAACTTTTACCCTTGCTGAATTGTAATCAATTTGATTAATAACCAAACTATGTTTTGAATAGTGTAGGGTGGATTACTCAACCCAATATTATAACAAATGATTCAAGTAACTGAATGACTCATGCTTAAAGTGATGAAACAGGAAGTAGGCCTACCTGCTGATATTCAGCAGGAAGAACTTTTACCCTTGCTGAATTGTAATCAATTTGATTAATAACCAAACTATGTTTTGAATAGTGTAGGGTGGATTACTCAACCCAATATTATAACAAATGATTCAAGTAACTGAATGACTCATGCTTAAAGTGATGAAACAGGAAGTAGGCCTACCTGCTGATATTCAGCAGGAAGAACTTTTACCCTTGCTAAATTCTAATCAAGTTACAGCAATTCTATTAAATGTAATTGAGTTTAAAGAGATACAAAACAGATTTTGGTGTTTCTCTAAAAACAATCAATCATGTGCAACTTCATCGGCATCGTCATCAGAAGATTTTTCTTCAGCGGCTTCAGCAGCAGCTGCTGTTGCTTCACCTAGTTCTTTTGCTGCTCTGCCAAATCTTAGTTTAAAGCCTGCAATCTTCTCTTTGTAATTTGCAGCCTTTCCTTCAGCCTTTGCAGCTCTTGCCTCTCCTTTCTTCCTGTGAGCTAAGGCTTCAGCTCTTAGCTCTGCTCGTTCAGCTCTATATGTCTCTTCCAGCTCCTTGTATGCTTTCTGTGCTTTAGACACACCTGTAGTAAACCAGCCAAGTTTAGAATTAAAACAAAAAAAATATTACGCCACCTACCTACGCCCCTGAAACCAAAGTGCAGAAGACTCACCTGCAGTATATGCAGCTTCAAATGCAGCAGAGATGGAGTCCTTAATAGAGGGTAGAAGAGCTTGAAGCCGCCGCAATCCTCGCTACTGCTCGCTCATCTCCTCGCTTCACTCCTTCAATTTGTTGATTCACCGCAGTTCATCTCCTCGAGTCTTCTTTGATATGAACCCGGTGATCTTTAACATGTCCAGGGCTTCATAATAGGTTGAACCTTCAGGAAAGACATGTGCAGGGGCAGCAGGAGTTGATGTGGAAGGGACATCAGTAGAACCATCAGAATGCAGCTGGTGTATGAGCGATGGAGGGAGGGTGCAACAGCACTTCATCAAGAGAAGATATAGGAGTTATATCTCGAAATATGATCTTCTCGTCTGTGTGGCTTGTTAAGTGCATCCCTAATGATCATCGCCTCAATTGATATGCTAGCTGGCAGAGCCAATGTTTGAACAAAGAATATCACTATCATCATCATGTGCGTAATCTTTTTCCCTTCATCTTCCCTGTTCAGAAGAGCTGCATCTGTAACTCACTAGTTTAATAGCAGGAGTGGCATTTGTTGGTATATCTTCAGCAGGAGAGGCATCTGTTGGTATTTCATGAGCAGGTCTATTGACCTCCTCATCTATACCAGCTGCTGCAGAGGGCTCTTGGATATTTGAAATAGATGTAGATGGAGTGACCGGTGTTTGGTGTAGGTCAACATCTGTTCGGGAGATGGGGTAGGTCAACATCCGGTTCGAGATGGGGGTAGATGAAGGATATAGGTTGAACACTGAGTGGTTGAGGTGAAGTAGATGAAGAAGGACTGGTAGGTTGAACATTGAGTGGTTGAGGTGCAGCAGATGAAGATGGGGTTTGGCAGGGCTCAGCAGATGGCTGGCCAGATGTTGATGCTCCTCCTGCCTTTGATGATTTCTTGCCAAAAATTGACACGTATTTGGCAGTAGCCATTTCAACCTTATACTTTATATTTTCCATGGCTTTATCTTGAATATTTTTGATTCTGGCCATGTTCATTGGAGGTAGTGTACCTGCTTCTCTATCGATGCTGTCTTCCTCAGTAGCAGGTCTGCCAACAAGATAAGGATCATTAACCATCATCTTTGGTAAACCATACTCATTGTTGAAAATATCCCACAGATCCAGTATTAGCTCATCTTGCACAAACCTGTCTTGTGCAAGATAGAAGACATTCCATTCAATGGGCATTAGGTCAAAACATTTGCCGTAATTGAGGGCAATCTCTTCTACAGTTGTCAATCCTTGCACGGGTTTTTTGTAGGGAACCCATAAGTATCTGTTGAAATTTGGGTCCACATATTTGATGGGATCTACTCTTGGTTTGTCCTCCTTCTTCTCCTCATGAAAGGACAGAAGGGCTTGAATGAAGTAGGGTAGATGGTCAATGGGAAGGCCCAATCATTAGGAATACCAATAGGATTGGCAGAGTAGGGATCATTTCTGGGATGAAAGGTTGGGTTGAAAATAGGTGGGAAGTATGGTTTGCGAGGTTGATTTGGGTTGGAGGTAGGTAAAGCAGTAGGTGATGAAGGTGGTTGGTTTTGAGGTTCAGAAGTAGCAGGGAAGGGAATGAAGTTGTCAGTGTTTGATTCAGCAGTTGTCCTCTGCCTCTTCCTAGCATACTTTTTCGCAACAGGTTTGGCAGTACTTCTTCATCTCTCTCCTCATTAATTGCCGATTTATGCTTCTACTTTTTCAGCAGTTACCACAAACTTGCTTGAGTTAGTGGCCCAGGTGATATCTGCTGAACCATACTTCCTTCCAGTCACTAATTTAATCACATCTGCAGGTGCCACACTCATAACAAGAGCAGGTATCTGTCTCAGAAAGTGGGTAATGATGAGGTAGTGGGTGATTTTGGATTTTGCTGGGTTCTTCCTATGTCTATTCATATTCTCATAAATGAGTTTAACTAAAACAACAGCCCAGCCCAGTTGACTTTTTCTCCCAGCACAATTGCAGCCATCAGTGCCAATTGCTTTCTCAGAACCTTGTCTTTTGCCCCTGCATTTGACAATTAGGCATTTGTCTAAAAATGTAAGCTAGGCATAATACGTGGGCCGGAAGATATTTTTCTTTCTATCTCAGCCTATAGGTACATGGACATTTCCCATCATAAGAATCCATCCATTGGACCACTTAATTTCCTGACTAATTTCAGATAGAGCCGAACCTTCAGTGTTGATATTGGGAAAGGCATTCAGAATGGTTTGGGTATCAAACACTACATCTATCCCATTGATATTTCCAGAGAGGGAGTTTGGTATATCTGGTGTGGGTTGCATGTGGTGGAAGAATAACTCCGTTAAAGTTTGACTGTAGGTTCTGCCTATGTCGAAGGTAAGAAGGGGAAGAAGTCCAGAATTTGTTAGCAACGTAACCAATTTGGCGCCAATGTCAAGTTTGTTTAGTGCGGTGACATCCAAAATGCATCCTAGGTCGGAGTTATGATCAGCCATTGCACCTGAGTTCAAGAAGAAACTAGGGTTTAAGAGTTTTGTGGAAGAAGACGAGTACAGAAGGCAGTTGCAAAGAGAGAGGAAAGAAAACTTTTTGAATTTTGTTTGGGTTTTGAAGTTTTTGAAAAGTTTCCAAAATGATTGAGCGGCTATTTCAAGAAGCCTTTTGGCCTTTTGGGATAAGTGATATGGTATGGGGGCTTCAATTAAAAAAATCGCGCTCTGTCTTGAAACTCTAAGGAGTTGTTGGGTCTCGCGCCAACATTTATAGTTTGTCAGTTTTAGTGGAATGTGTCTAATTTGTCGTCAGTTTGAGAAGGTGAGCAGTTGTATAGACATGGTGTGTCAGCAACAGCTGATATAAAGCACATGTCTATGTGGCATAATTAGAACTGGCTTGAATGAGAACGCTTAAAGTTATCAAGTGTTGACCTACCTGCTGATATTCAGCAGGTATAACTTTTAGACTTGCTAAAGTCTAATGATCTCAATTAATAACCAAAATATGTTTTGAATAATGTACGTTGGATTACTCAACCCAATATTAAAACGAATGGGTCAAGTAACTGAATTCACTTACTTGAAACACTCAGTAGGTGAGAAATTGTAATTATTTCAATTGTTAGTTATTTGTTGCTTTTGAAACTAAAATTTTATATAATGTATTTAAGTAATTCTAAATCATTAATGTTTCAGCATGTTAGTTCATAGTAGTAAATAAGTCAGAATAACGTTTAGTATTTGCCAAATAGGTAGGTTCACAAAGCAGACATGTCACCGACTACCGATATTAGTAGGTCGATTACTTAAACAATTGTATAACAAATGATTGAGGTAATCGAATCAAGAATAACAAAAAGTTCCATTAATTAAGCATAGTAATACAAATTTCATATAGAATATCTACATTCAAACAATAGTACACTACAATTAAACACTAAGGAAGCGACAAATTGTTGGAATTTGTGTTTCCTTTGAACATTCCAATAATCAGGCCAACAACAATTGTCCAAATTAGGAGAATTGCACAAAAATAGGACCGAGCTCTTTCTTTTGACTTGATAAATTGTTCTTCCAATTTTCTTGCCTCTACTTTGAGTTTTTCGTTCTGCATCTTCAATTTTTCAGCTTGTTGATCCTTTTGTCTGAGTTGACTTTCAAGTTTGTCAACCTCATGCTTCAAATCCACTAGTTGTGATCTAAGCCGTCCACAAATAACTATTTTTTTTGATCTCTCAGGCAATGGTGGGTCAATCCAAGCAAAAACTTACAAAGGGTTAGCTTGATCCTGAGATTGAAAATAAAAATAAATACATCAACATCGGCATCCAATTAATAATGAAAAAAATAAATAAATATAACCTTATAGTTTCCACATCCAATGAACCTTCTACTTGGGTTTTCATCACTCCAAGATGTCCACATAGGTGCGCGAACACCACAATTGCAAACCCTTGTCAAATTGCGAAATGATTCGAAGTTCCTTCTCTTGGAAAATTGGGGTTTCCATTTTTGGGAATCAATTTTGTTTGCTTGTTGAGTTGTTCGTTGTTCGAGGAGATGGAGTATGGCGTTGATTATCCGTAGAAGCCCTAGGTCAAGAAGAAACCCCCAAGAACCGTTGAGGAGGGAGAGTTTTTAGTTGGAGTGAATTTTATGAGTATCTCCGCTCTTCTTGGGAAAAGCGTTTGATTTCAATATAGCATTTTGGAGGGACTTTTCAAATTTTAGGGGAATAAGGCATTGAGGGACTTTTCAAAATTTTTTGTCTAAAATAAGAAACACTAATTACGTATACCTATTTATGGGCGTAGGTATCATATCAAGTGTTGTCATTTATTTTAGTTATTTTCACATTATTAGTGCATATCTAGCAAAAAATAACTATCAGTATCAGTTATAAATTAAATTAAAGATAATTAAATTATGATAAGACCCAACGTTACATTACGTTGTGTTATCCTGTTAAGTGACGTTGTGTTATGAAAAGACCCAACGCTACATTACGCTGTGTTATCCCGTTAAGTGACGTTGTGTTATGATAAGACCCAACGCTACATTACGCTGTGTTATCCTCGTTTGACGTTGTGTTATGATAAGACCCAACGCTACATTACGTTGTGTTATCCTCGTTAAGTGACGTTGTGTTATGATAAGACCCAACGCTACATTACGTTGTGTTATACGTTGTGTTATGATAAGACCCAACGCTACATTACGTTGTGTTATCCTGTTAAGTGACGCTTGTGTTATGATAAGACCCAACGCTACATTACGTTGTGTTATCCCATGACGTTGTGTTATGATAAGACCCAACGCTACATTACGTTGTGTTATCCTGTTAAGTGACGCTGTTATGATAAGACCCAACGCTACATTACGTTGTGTTACGCTGACGCAGTTATGATAAGACCCAACGCTACATTACGCTTGTGTTATCCCCGTTAAGTGACGTTGTGTTATGATAAGACCCAACGCTACATTACGCTGTGTTATCCTAAGTGACGCTGTTATGATAAGACCCAACGCTACATTACGCTGTGTTATCCGTTTGACGCTGTTATGATAAGACCCAACGCTACATTACGCTGTGTTATGTTATGATAAGACCCAACGCTACATTACGCTGTGTTATCCTCGTTAAGTGACGTGTTATGATAAGACCCAACGCTACATTACGCTGTGTTATCCCGAGTTATGATAAGACCCAACGCTACATTACGTTGTGTTATGTTAAGTGACGTTGTGTTATGATAAGACCCAACGCTACATTACGCTGTGTTATCCGCTAAGTGACGTTGTGTTATGATAAGACCCAACGCTACATTACGTTGTGTTATCCTGTTAAGTGACGCCAGTTATGATAAGACCCAACGCTACATTACGCTGTGTTATCCTCGTTAAGTGACGCTGTTATGATAAGACCCAACGCTACATTACGCTGTGTTATCCCGTTAAGTGACGTGTTATGATAAGACCCAACGCTACATTACGCCAGTGTTATCCTGTTAAGTGACGTTGTGTTATGATAAGACCCAACGTTACATTACGCTGTGTTATCCCGTTAAGTGACGCTTGTGTTATGATAAGACCCAACGCTACATTACGCTGTGTTATCCCTTATGACGCTAGTGTTATGAAAAGACCCAACGCTACATTACGTTGTGTTATCCTCGTTAAGTGACGTTGTGTTATGATAAGACCCAACGCTACATTACGCTGTGTTATCCGCGTTAAGTGACGCTTGTGTTATGATAAGACCCAACGCTACATTACGCTGTGTTATCCTCGTTAGTGACGCTGTGTTATGATAAGACCCAACGCTACATTACGCTGTGTTATCCTCGCTAAGTGACGCTAACTTGTGTTATGATAAGACCCAACGCTACATTACGCTGTGTTATCCCGTTATGACGCTGTGTTATGATAAGACCCAACGCTACATTACGCTGTGTTATCCTTAAGTGACGCTTGTGTTATGATAAGACCCAACGCTACATTACGCTGTGTTATCCGTTAAGTGACGCCGTTGTGTTATGATAAGACCCAACGCTACATTACGCTGTGTTATCCTCGCGTTAAGTGACGCCAGTGTTATGATAAGACCCAACGCTACATTACGCTGTGTTATCCTCGTTAAGTGACGTTGTGTTATGATAAGACCCAACGCTACATTACGTTGTGTTATCCGCGTTATTAAGACCCAACGCAATAAGACCCAACGCTACATTACGCTGTTATCGTTAAGTGACGCGATGATAAGACCCAACGCTACATTATCCCGTTGTGTTATACGCCGTTATTAGTGACGTTGTGTTATGATAAGACCCAACGCTACATTACGCTGTGTTATCCTCGTTGATGACGCTGACGCTGTGTTATGATAAGACCCAACGCTACATTACATTACGCTTGTGTTATCGCCGTTAAGTGACGCTTGTGTTATGATAAGACCCAACGCTACATTACGCCGTTATCCCCGTTACGCTGTGTTAGTGACGCCAGGTTATGATAAGACCCAACGCTACATTACGCTGTGTTATCCCGCGTTAAGTGACGCTGTGTTATGAATAAGACCCAACGCTACATTACGCTGGTTATCCTTGTTGACGTTAGTGTTATGATAAGACCCAACGCTACATTACGTTGTGTTATCGCGTAATGACGCTTGTGTTATGATAAGACCCAACGCTACATTACGCTGTGTTATCCCCGTTAAGTGACGCTAGTGTTATGATAAGACCCAACGCTACATTACGTTGTGTTATCCGTTAAGTGACGCTTGTGTTATGATAAGACCCAACGCTACATTACGTTGTGTTATCCCGTTAAGATGACGTTGTGTTATGATAAGACCCAACGCTACATTACGCTGTGTTATCCCGTTAAGTGACGCTGTGTTATGATAAGACCCAACGCTACATTACGCTGTGTTATCCTCGTTAAGTGATCGCTAGGTTATGAAAGACCCAACGCTACATTACGCCAGGTTATCCCGCTATGACGTTGTGTTATGATAAGACCCAACGCTACATTACGCTGTGTTATCCCGTTATGACGCTTGTGTTATGATAAGACCCAACGCTACATTACGCTGGTTATCCCGTTATGACGCCAGAAAGTTATGATAGACCCAACGCTACATT
>CM028383.1:31234080-31261910 GCA_013146195.2 Codonopsis lanceolata | reverse complement strand
CATCGGTTTCTAGGCGACCTCCTCCAGCCTGTTGGAGATCCCAAGTGGGTCCCTCCTCCTCCTCTTGGGTTCCTCCTCTTGAGGAACCCTCGCTCTACGAGGCTGGTGGTGTTCAAACAAAATGGCCCTCGTAATGGCCGGACCCGACCTTTCAATGTTTGGGCATTCTCACGCCGCCCACACAATCGGTAATCAAATGCGGGAGCACTTGGCCCGTGCGTCCTACCTCTAATAAGGGTCTTGATTTGGCCGTTGATCAAGCGGCCGACATCAAGAACCCACCAGGTCGTGTAGGTCAAGGCGGCCCTCTCCCAATTCACCCAGTGTTTGGTGACTTGAGGGAATGAGCGTCATAAACAAATTTATACACGGGCTTGGCCGTGTCTTGGAGGAAGGACTCTCATGGTGCGTGGTCCAGGTGGGTTGGTTTATAGGACCCACTCCACCGGGGAGGCGATGATAGCATTGACCACCTCGACATCGATACGGGGGTGGAGGTGTGTGCTAAAGTCATCGGCACCCCGCCAAGTTGGAGTGCCGAAATAGTGTTAATGCTTTGGGGCGAAAAAATCTATACGCTAACATAACGATGTAACAAAACACCCCCATCCATGCCAATCTTGCCATTGGCATAGAATTCTCGGACAATGGGCACTACGGCGCCCCTTGCGGATAATCTATCAGCCCACCGACTATCAGTTGGGCGAAGTCTTGACCTTGAATCACTTTCGGGCACCAAGGACTTGGAGAGCAGCGTGTACCTTCACGATGCCTCGTCAGAACCTGTGACGGGTGATGTCAAAAATTTTGCTCTTCCTCTGGCGGAAGTAGGAGGTCGAGCCTTCCCGGTATTTCTACGCTTACGGAACATTTTGTTTGATAAAATTTTAAAAACTAAAGTGTATAAAAAAATAAAAATGTGTTTTAAAATTTAAAATTAAAGATTTATTCTAAGCATGCAAAATTTTTATCGTTAAAAATTTTCTAGCACCCTAGCATGCAAATATTTGGCGTGTAAAAATAAAAAGGGTGTTAGTGTTACTTGTTTGCGGCCTAGATGGAGTGAATGCGGCTTGAGAGGAGCTTGATCGGCTTCGGCAACAATGGAGGTTCCTCTTTTTCTTCTTCAAAATCTTCAACCTTTATGGGGTGCAATGGTGGATGGGAGAGGAGGGGATGAAGAATGATGGAGGAGAGGGATTCTTGGAAAGGTGTATCTTGGGAATTGAACCGATTTGCAGGAGGTGAAGAGGTTGGGAGGCTGGCTAGCTTTTGCTTGAAAAAGGGAGAGAGTTACGTGTGATTCGAAGAAAAACCCGGACAATCTTTTATATAGGGACCTTGCGGTGCAAGTGCGCCCACCTGCTGCGTCGCAAGGTCGGTGAATCAAAAGCCGTTGTTCTTTGTTCTTGATTCCCACGTGCATTATCTGCGAATCGCATTTACTAGGGGACCTTTGCGGTCGCAAAGGTCCTTACACACTGCGTCGCAAGGTGTCGCTTTCTCCTTCTTGTTTTCATTTCTAGCTTTTCAACAGTTTGCGATTAGCCCTTTTCGTTAACTTCTGTTATGTCTTGAATCTTTCCTGTATGCAAAAACTAAACAAAAATTCTAAACTAAAATTATTAGTAACATATAAATACAACACTAAGATGTTTTTCTCCCCCAAACTTAGATTTTGGCATATTTAATTAAAAATTAAATGTCCAAAAATTAAATTTAACGGAGAAAAACATATTTAAACTACTATAAAAACAATTAACATTCAAAATAGTGGGTTGCCTCCCACTTAGCGCCTTTGTTTAACGTCTTTGGCTCGACCAAACTGCAAGCCTAATCTCGGGGTGGTTCATTGTCAGCCAAACGAATTAACTCAATTGTTCGTTCGACTGACATCGGCTCTAAATATGGCTTGAGTCGGTGTCCATTCACTTTAAAGACTTCATTATTTTTAGGGTTTTGAATATCAACAGCTCCATGAGGATAAATTCGTACAATTCTAAAGGGACCAGACCATTTAGATTTTAACTTTCCGGGGAATAGCCTCAATCTTGAATTAAACAAGTAACACTTTCATACCTGGATGAAACATTTTGTTGGCTAACCCTATGTCATGATATTTTTTGGTCTTTTCTTTATATGTCTTCGCATTCTCATACGAATTCAACCTATGTTCTTCTAACTCATTTAACTGAAACAATCTTTCTTCTCCGGCCAATGTTCAAATCTAAATTTCAATTCTTTAACGACCCAATAGGCTTTATGCTCAATTTCAACTGGTAAATGGCAAGCTTTGCCATATACCATTCTATATGGACTCATTCCTATGGGTGTCTTAAAAGCAGTTCGGTATGCCCATAAAGCATCCTTGAGTTTAGATTCCCAATCTTTTCGATTAGGCCTAACAGTCTTTTCTAATACTGCTTTTATTTGCCTATTGCTAACTTCTACTTGTCCGGATGTTTGTGGATGATAAGGTGTAGCTAACTTGTGAGTTACACCATGCTTTCTAAGAACATTATTCAACAACTTATTGGTAAAATGAGTTCCTTGGTCACTTATTATGGCCTTAGGTACTCCATATCTAGCAAATAAATCCTCTACAAACTTAACTACTGTTTTTCCATCATTAGTCTTGGTTGCTACTGCTTCTATCCATTTAGAAACATAATCAACTGCTACTAAAATATACTCACAATTATTTGACACAGGGAAGGGACCCATAAAATCAATACCCCAAACATCAAAAATTTCAACAACTAAATTAATATGCAAGGGCATCTCATTTCTCTTTCCTATTCCTTTCTTTGTTCATTTGTCACATGTTCTATAAAACAATTCACAATCTCTAAAAACAGTAGGCCAATATAGACCTGATTGCAAAATTTTCCTAGCAGTCTTGTTTCCACTAAAATGACCTCCACAAGAATATCCATGGCAAAATTCCATGATACCTTGTTGGTCTTTTTCTGGAATACATCTTCTTATTAAAGAATCAGAACAAATTTTGTATAAATGAGGTGCTTCCCAAAAATAATTTTTAGTTTCCGCCAAAAATTTCTTCTTTTCATAATGATCAAAATCTGGATTAATGATATCAGACACAAAATAGTTGACAAAATCAGCATACCAAGGGTCAGAATCTTTAATGGCCAAGAGTTGTTCATCAGGAAAATTATCATTTATGGGGACAGGATCATCAAGAAATTGACGTTCAAGCAAGGGTGAAAATTCTAACCTAGACAAATGGTCGGCTACAACATTCTCGGTTCCCTTTTTATCTTTGATAGTAATGTCAAATTCTTGTAACAATAACATCCATCTAATTAATCTTGGTTTAGCATCCTTCTTACTTAAGAGATATTTCAATGCAGAGTGATCAGAAAAAATTATCACCTTTGATCCTAGCAGATATGATCTAAATTTTTCTAAAGCATATACTACTGCTAAAAATTCCTTTTCAGTAGTTGTATAATTCAATTGAGCATCATTTAGAGTTCTACTAGCATAGTGGATCACATGAGGCTTTCTATCTACCCTTTGTCCTAACACGGCTCCAATCGCAAAATCTGATGCATCACACATGATTTCAAAAGGAAGTGACCAATCAGGGCCGGATAAAATAGGGGCAGTTGTTAATTTTTCTTTTAATAAATTAAAAGCTTCTAAACATTCTTTATCAAAAATAAATTATGTATCTTTTGGCTAGCAAATTACATAGAGGTTTATGATTTTGGAAAAATCTTTTATAAATCTTCGATAAAAACCAGCATGGCCTAGAAAACTTCTAACTCCTTTAACTGAAGTGGGAGGGGGTAGTTGTGAAATAACTTCAATTTTAGCTTTATCAACTTCAATGCCTTTATTTGAAACAACATGCCCTAAGACAATTCCATGTTTTACCATGAAGTGACTTTTCTCCCAACTTAAAGTTAAATTAGTTTCCAGACATCTTTTAAGGCGATGTAAGGTTTTCTAAACAATGATCAAAAGAATTTCCAAAAGCGAAAAATCGTCCATGAAAACTTCTACGCATCTTTCAACTAAATCTGAGAATATAGAAATCATGCATCTTTGAAAAGTAGGCTGGTGCATTACACAATCCAAAAGGCATTCTCCTAAAAGGCAAAAGTACCAAAGGGACATGTAAAGTTGTTTTCTCTTGGTCTTCGGGTGCAACGGGGATCGATTATATCGAGAAAAACCATCAAGAAAGCAATAATATTCATGACCGGCTAGTCTTTCAAGGATTTGGTCAATAAATGGCAAAGGAAAGTGATCTTTCCTAGTTGCCGCATTTAATTTACGTAAATCAATGCACATTCTATAACCAGTTATAGTTCTTGTAGGGACTAATTCATCTTTCTCATTTTTAACGACTGTAATTCCTGACTTTTTAGGAACTACTTGGACAGGACTAACCCATTTACTATCTGATATAGGGTAAATTATACCCGCATCTAAGAGCTTAAGAACTTCTTTTCTAACAGCTTCTTCCATGTGTGGGTTAAGTCTTCTTTGCCTTTCTCTTGAAGGTTTACTACCTTCTTCTAGATGTATTTTATGCATGCACATAGAGGGACTAATTCCTTTTAAATCAGCTAAAGACCATCCTAAAGCTTCTCTATGTGTCCATAAAACTTTTAACAAACTAGCTTCTTGCTTTTCCGTTAAGTCGGCTGCTATGATAACAGGCAAAGTGTTACCTTCCCCTAAAAATGCATATTTTAAATGGGGTGGTAATGGCTTTAATTCTTCGACTTTAGGAGAATTAATGGATGGCATAAATTCTGAATTTTCTACTTTTATAGTTTCTTTTATTTTAGCCTCCTTATTCTCTTCTTGCTTTTCTTCTTTATTTTCTTCCTCAAGATTATCTATCTCAATTTCTTCGAAGAGAGATTTTAGAATCTCTACTTCATCATCTTTAATTTCATAACTTTCTTCTTTTACTTTTTCCGATTCATCAGAATTATTTTCTGATTCTATTTTTATTTCTTTACCTTCTTCATCTTTCTTTTTACTAGCTTCTAACTTTTCTCTCTCTTGTCTTTCCTCTTCTTCAATTTCTCTTTCAATCTCCTCAATGTCAATTTTTATGGGAGGGATAGGACTATCATCATAGACAATGAATCTATCTCTCTCATATTCTTCCTCTTCTTTAAAGGTTTCGGTTGATAACTTTTCAATCTCATCTATTGAAAAACAGGCACTTATGTCACTAGGTCTATTCATAGCATCAAACACAGAAATTTCAACGGTTTCACCTAGGACTGACATTGTGAGTTTACCATTTTTCACATTAATCATTGTATTGGCAGTGGCCATAAATGGTCTGCCTAACAATATTGGGACTTCATTATTAGTGCATATCTTCCTTTCCATCTCTAGAACCACAAAGTCAACTGGAATGATTAATTTATCAACCTGAACTAGGATATCTTCCACTATACCCAAAGGATATTTAACTGAGCGATCAGCTAATTGCAATTGCATAGTAGTGGGTTTTAGTTCTCCTAACCCTAACTGTTTATAGACAAAAGGCATCAAATTAATACTTGCTCCTAAATCTAGCATTGCTTTCATCTTTTTAGAGCTTCCCAAGGAGACTTGGATATTAAAGCTACCAGGGTCTTTCAACTTAGGTGGTAATTCGGGTTGCAAAACAGAACTTACGTTTTCAGAAACAACAATCTTTTCATTGTTTTCAAACTTGTGTTTCTTAGAGTGAAGATCTTTGAAAAACTTTGCATAAGCTGGAATATTTTTAATAACATTAAGGAAGATTAACATTCACTTTGGATAACATATTATAAATTTCCGTAAATTGTTTGTCCATTCGGTTTTTCATAAGTCTTCTTGGAAGCGGAATTGGAGGAACATAGGTGGAGGAGCCACATAAGGTTCCTCTTCTTCTTGATCCAACTCTTTTTCAACTTCAATTGTATTTCTTTATTTTGAACTTCTTTTTCTTGTTCCTTATTTGGAACATCAACTTCTACTTCTTGATTACTTGACTCATTAATCTCTTTATTACTATCACTATCTTTTTGATTTCTTTTTCAATTACCTTTTCGAATTTTCTTTGAGCACATTAGAAGAAGGATCGGGATCACTTACCTCTTCACCTATCACCTTACACCGAAGGCGGTGATTGATTTGGCTTGCTTTCGGTTTGACTAGGGAACTTCCCTTCTTCTCTTTTTATCAACGAATTTGCAATGTGTTTCTTTAGATTTTCAATTTCTTCAAGCATGTACTTCATCAATTTGCTTGACCTTTACTAGCTACTTCTTGCTTGGGAACTTCTTCAATTCTCAATTGATTTTGATTTGGCAAGCGTGTGGAGGTTGTGGTGGTTGAGGTTGGAATTGTTGAGGTTGCAAAGGCTTATTTCCTCCCCAAGAAAAGTTAGGATGATTCCTCCAACCGAGGATTATATGTGTTTGAATAGGGATCATTCCTTGGCCTTTGAGGGTACATATTCATAGCATTAGCTTTGTTCATAATACATAGCACTTGACGGGCAAAAATTAGTAGCATGAGAATATAATCCACATAAAGCACATGCTTCTTGAATTTGCCAATTTTCAAATTGAGCTTGTGTATTTGAATTATCTTGCAATTGATATAGGCTCCTATTTTTACCTCTAGCACTTTTACATTGGGAATTAATACTTAGCATCTCAAATAATTCTTCTAGTGCTTCGGTGTCATTCTATTAATAGAACCACCATTTGCACTATCAACCATAGTTTGTAAGCTTTGGCGAAAGACCATGATAAAATTGAAGCACTAACACATGTTGAGCCAAATTATGATGAGGACACATAATGAGCGATTTTTAAATCTATCCCATGACTCATGGAATGTTTCACAGTTCATTTTGGAATGACATGATTTGTTTTCTATACTCGTAATAAGAGATGCATGTTTGTAAAATTTACTCATAAACAAATCATATAATTGAGCCCAAGTATAAACACTATTTGGTGTTAGGTTCATAAACCATCTCTTTGCCAATTCTTTTAATGCCTTTGGGAAAATATTTCATTTTAATTTGATCTTCGATCAACCCTCCTAAAGGAAAAGTACTCATCATGTATTCATATTCTCTTAAGAAAGCGCAGGATCTTCATGGGGCATCCCATGAAAAGATGGTATGGCATTAAAATAATGACCTTTTAACTCAAAATTCCTAACAGCATCTGGCAAGACTAAACATGATGTCACAACATTTAATGAAGGTCTACTAAAGTCATTAATAGTTCTTTGATTTATCACTACTTCCATATTTCTTCTTGTAGGTTCTTCTTCTCTTTGATTCCTATTGACTGGGTCAACTGGATTTTCAGGATTACGATTATTGTTATTGTCTTCCATTGTAGGATCAACCAGAGGATCCTCTTGATTCAATTGGTCTTGATTATCAAACTCGGGAGCTAGATTTTCAAGGACTTCTTGATTTCTTCTAACAATATTTATATCTTGATTTAAGTCTACCAATTTAGGATTCAAAGATCTACGACCGTGCATAAAAACAAATTAAAGCAATTTAAAAACAACTAACTATTAAAATAAAATAAAATAAAATAAAATCTTTTTGTATTTATTTTTTTATTTTTATGAAAACAGAAAATTAAATTAAAAACTACGCTACCAACAAACTAACTACGTGAACTAGCTTGTCCCCGGCGACGGCGCCAAAAACTTGATCGATGTTTTAATTAATCTTTTTCCTTGCAAGTGAACAAGACTATTATAGAATAGTATTGGAAGCAAGGGTCGAACCCACGAGACAAGTGATCACGAAAGATTGCAATTATTGATAGCAAATTATTAATCTAAAGGGGTTTTATATTTAATTCTACTCTAAACTACTATTTATAGATGTTTAACTAATTAGGACAGTAATAACAGATATGAAGATCTTATGGTGGGTGAAATCTAGGATTACGGGTTTCACTTAATCTCCTTTATGTTCAATTCATAATAATATCATTCAATGTCTTGGGTTCGTTCACTAAAGATAGATATAGTCTGTTGAACAAGTGGTTCAGCCTCCATCCCCACAAAATTCACCCATTCTATATCCTAAGCACATGAACTATCAATCTAGCTGTCACCTAGATTTATGATCTATCTGTCACCTAGATCATGTAAGAACCTCGGTCCTAACTTATCACTCTCGCATCGATAGGTCCAATTTATTGTGTTGGTGAGCCGATTATGCGACATATGCACTTGGTCATGCGATTATCCGCACCTCTAAAGCCTTTATTATTTGCAATTACATTCATTTGTTCAAAGCAAAATAATAGAGGGGTTGATAAACAACACAATCAACAAGTATTGAATGAACATATAGAAGAATCAAAACATAAAGTTGATACAAGTTATCTTCCACCTCCTAGATTATGGATGATTTAGTTCATCATAGACAATGAACAGCAGATGGAGATGATTGGATACATGATTTGATCTTCAATGTCGAAATTACATAATCTAACTATGTTATACAGTCTAAAAACTACCTAAAATCTACCTAAAGAGAGCTTTCAGCTGTCCTCCTCTCCATTGGCTCGGCATCTGACTTCTATATATACTCGGGAGTTGTAATTCGATCGAATGACTATGTGAAAATCCGAATAAGTCGCATTCTGACCACCTTGCGGTCGCAAGGTGCTGGGTACCTTGCGTCTCTAAGGTCTCTAGTATGTCCGGCCTTGGAATTCTTGACTTGAGCCTTTTGTGACCCGTACTGCCTACCTTGCGGTCGCAAGGTCTGAGGCACCTTGCGTCCGCAAGGTCTCCAGATTCTGCAACTTTCATTCTTTCTTCATTTTTCCTTTTTGGCCCTTCTTGAAATTTGCGCTTAAAACCCTGGAGTTTTGCATATTTTCACTAATAACCCTGAAACTTACAAAACTCACTGAAAACATATATTAGTACCCAAAAGCCTCGTGAAATTGCATAATTTAAGTCATAGAAGTGTATAAAATCGACGTATAAAATACATCGATCTGTAGACTAATGAAAAACAAAATGAACAAGCAATTTACGGAAATTTATAACACGTTGTCTAAAGTGAATATTAATCTTCCTTTACTCAACGTTATTAAAAATATTCCATCATATGCTAAGTTTTTTAAAGATCTCCACTCTAAGAAACACAAATTTGAAAAGAACGAAAAAATAAGTGTTTCTGAAAACGTAAATGCAGTGTTACAACCTGAACTTCCCCCTAAATTGAAAGATCCAAGTAGTTTAAATATCTATGTTTTTTTGGGTAATTCGAAAAAGATGAAAGCGATCCTTGATTTAGGTGTGAGTATTAATTTAATGCCTTACACTGTCTACAAACAATTAGGTTTGGGAGAATTGAAGCCCACCACTATGTCCTTATAGTTAGTCGACCGTTCGGTCAAACATCCTTTAGAAATAGTGGAAGACATTTTAGTTTAAGTTTATAAATTAATCATACCGGTTGACTTTGTGGCTCTAGAGATGGAAAGGAAAATATGCACGAATAATGAAGTTCTTTTTCTGTTAGAACGACCTTTCATGGCCATGGTCAATACAGTGATCAATGTGAAAAATGGTAAGTTGTCAATGTCAATTATGGGTGAAACAATAGAAATTTTGGTATTTGATGCTATGAATAGGTCAAACGACATTAACGCTTGCTTTTCAATTGATGAAATAGAAAGTTTTACAGTCCAAAACTTTGAATCAGATTTAAGAGAAGATAAATTAGAACAAGTTATTTTTGGAAGAGATCCAGATAATGTAGACTTTCCAGATATGTTATTTGATTTTGATGAAGTGGAAAAGATACTTCCTAAGGATGCTCAACCCGAAGAGGTGGAACTAGAAGTTCCAAAGTTCAATTGAATCTCCTCCAGAATTAGAATTAGAGACCCTACCACCACACTTGAAATATGCATTTCTTGGGAAGGTAAAACTTTACACGTTATTATTGCTGCTGATTTAACGAAAGAACAAGATAAGAGTTTGTTGAAAGTTTTGTGGACACATAGAAAAGCAATAGGATGGACCTTAGTAGATTTAAAGGGAATAAGTCCTACTATGTGTATGCATAAAATTCATTTGGAAGAAGGTGCCAAACTTCTAGAAAACGCCAAAGGAGACTTAACCCCCATATGGAAAAAGCTGTTAGGAAACAAGTCCTTAAACTTCTTGATGTGGGTATAATTTACCCAATTTCTGGAAGCAAATGGGTAAGTCCAGTCCAAGTAGTTCCTAAGAAATCAGGAATTACAGTTGTAAAGAATGAGAAAGATGAGTTAGTTCCCACGAGAACTATAACAGGCTATAGGATGTGTATTGACTTAAGGAAGTTAAATGCAGCCACAAGGAAGGATCATTTTCCTTTACCCTTTATTGACCAAATTCTAAAAATATTAGTTGGCCATGATTATTAATGTTTTCTTGATGGTTTTTTGGGTTACAATCAAATTTCACTTGCACCAGAAGATCAAGAAAAGACTACCTTTACATGTCTTTTTGGAACTTTTTCCATATAGAAGGATGCCCTTGGGACTATGCAAGGCCCCAGCCACCTTTCAGAGATGTATGATCTCAATATTTTCTGATTTAGCATAGAAGTGTGTAGAAGTATTTATGGATGATTTTTCGATATTTGGGAAATCATTTGACAATTGTTTACAAAATCTAACATTTGTTTTTGAAATATCTTGTGAGACCAATTTGACCCTAAGTTGGGAGAAAAGTCATTTTATGGTTAAATATGGAATTGTTTTAGGTCACGTTGTGTCAAACAAAGGCATTGAGCTAGATAAAGTGAAAATTGATGTCAACTCAAAATTACCTTTTCCAACTACAGTCAAAGATGTTAGAAGTTTTCTAGGTCAAGCAGGTTTTTATAGAAGATTCATAAAAGACTTTTCAAAAATCTATAAACCTTTATGCAATTTGTTCGCAAAAGATACTGAATTTATTTTTAATCAAGAATGCTTAAATACATTTAATTTATTAAAGGAACAATTAACTATAGCCTCGATATTAACCAGCCCTAATTGGTCTCTCCCTTTTGAGATCATGTGCAACACATCAGATTTTGCGGTTGGGGCGGTTTTAGGACAAAGTGTCGATAAGAAACCTCATGTGATACATTATGCGAGTAGGACATTAAATGATGCACAGCTGAATTACACCACCACTGAAAAAGTATTTTTAACAGTTGTATTTGCATTAGCAAAATTTCGTCCTTACTTGTTAGGAGCTAAAGTTATTATATTTTTAAACCATGTAGCCTTAAAATATATTTTGAGCAAAAAGGAGGCTTAGCCTAAGCTTATTAGATGGATGTTATTATTGCAAGAATTTGACATTACAACTAAGGATAAAAAGGGGACATAAAATGTTGTTGTTGATAAAAAGGGGACATAAAAAGTGAAGAAAGAAATAAATAGTATTAAGTGTTCTCTCTATTCTCGCTAAGTGTTCTCTCCCTCTGTCTTCTCTTATCTCTTCTAAGTGTTCTATTCTCCCTCGTTTAAGTGTTCTTACAGGTCTTCTATAGATCTGTCTTAACTCCACCCAATCTTTGGTATCAGAGCCATACCTCTGTTCCTTCCGTAGATCACCGTTCCTTCTAGCCCAATTCTTTGTGCTTCCCCCTATCGTATTATTCCCGCCAAGTTTCGGACCAGTTAACTTTGTGTCTGCAAGCTTAGCTCCTGATCTCTCACAAACTGAAAACCAAATTTGTAGTTTTGGAAGAAGTTTTCGGATTAGTATGCTCTGTGACTGCCGACTTAGTGCGGATCTCTCACATTAGAAAACAAAACTGAAGCCAGAACTTGAGCATTCCTGGATTAGCCTAATTTGTTTCTTTTGTCAGTACGAGTCCTTGAGGTTTTGGTAAGACGAAAAAGGAGTCGTGGTGTTACCTCGAAAAGTTATTGAAAAAGAAGAATTAGTTGTTCCTCCAGTTCTCAGATCAAGTCTTCAAGTTCCCTTCTATCTCCTTCATCTAGCTTCCATCAATCTTCAGCTTCTAAGATAGATCAATTATATGAAATATCTTATATTCCTGACGATTCTAAAATCCCTATATCCCAACTACCCATAGTTAACCCTTACCATGTATTTTCTAAACCCCATATTTCTTTCTCCAGAAAAGTCAAGAAGATCATAGGTTCTTCCTCCGACCAACAAGTAAAGGAGTATGTTCAAGCCTCCAGGTTTGATTCATACCAACTTCCGGCAACTACTTCTAAACATCTAGTTGCCTTATCCCTTCCTTCCGATCTTCCCAGACACTGTCTCTCCCAAGGATATACCCATATCCATTTTCGAGCAGTCAGATTAGCCCTTACCTTCCATGGTCACAAAGGACTTCCAGCCTTTTCAAGAATTGCTCTGGTAGATACACGGTTTGTTGAGTACCAACATGCTTGCATCAGTATGATCCAAACAACCTTAAATGCCAGAACAACTCTTGTTACCTTCTACCCAAACTTAAGCATGCCTCTTAACGACCCTTCCTTACTCACAACCTTAAAAGCCCAGATCCAGATTGGTGGTACTGCCCAGGTGAACACGTTCCAGGCAACGTTTCACTACCAGATGGCATACAGAGTATAGAATCATTCCTTAGACCTCATGGTCCTCGGCCAGGACTCAGGAGATGCTCTTCTCCTTGATATTGATTCTAGTGCTACACCAACGTGCACCTATGTCCCAAGACAATTATCGCGAGTAGATCTACTCAAGCTCCTCCTTGAGCGATGGGTAACCAGTTACGAACAAACTCACCAAGTCCCTCAAGCTCCTGTACAAAGCACCTCAGCTCCAGAGTTTGTACGTCATGAAGATGGCCTCGTCGAAGTGAAGTTCTCATCTTCACAGCAAGCAAACACCTCGCGCAAAGTTTTCCTGACAGAGATCAATATGGTCAAACCAATTGCTCACTGTCAGTACGATGTTTGCGACTGTCCAACTGTTTAGATGATGCTTCTAGAGTTTTGATGGATGAAGATCTCACAACGAAGAAAAACTCTTCTCAAAAGAGTTTACAGAAAAGATATGAAGAAGGTGACCCAGCTGTAGGAACCCTCGATGAACCAACGGAGAAATTTGACTATTATGTCCTTTACTCTGCTCTGATAAAACACCCAAGCCTACAACACCCCCGCAACGTTGCAAGCCTTCCCTACCTTCCAATCTCCCCCCATCCAATCTTCCTCCTTACTACCAGAAAGCCTTATCCATCATCCATAGAAGCCCAATGCTCCATCCATCCATCCATCCAGCCCCCTTGACTTGTCATATGCTTGCTCCAGCCTCAAATCCAAATCAGCAAGAATTCCAAGCAGAATTCCCTTCGCTAGGTTCGTTTGAACTTCCTGATCAAAGAACCAAGCATGTTTGGAAAGTCAAGAACCTAACAGCCATTAACTCAGCCCCTGTTAGTGCAGCAGAAGCTACCCTCAACTGGCAAAGTGAAAACGTTGTTGCCTAAAACAACGTACTTAAACAGATAATATCTCAACAAAGCCAGATTGTTCAGATCCAAGATAATCTCTCCTCAAGGGTACAGTCACTCGAAAGCATGATAGATGAAATTCGTCACAAGATCCAAGTCCTCCACCAGCAATCACTCCAACTTGTCCATTCTCCACCATGTCCTCAATTTTCCTCTTCTCTAACAAGAAAGGAAGCAGAGATGAGATTTCTCAAAGCCCAGCTCACAGATCTAGAGAGACAACATAAACAGAAAAAGAATGGCCACACTTGTTGATGATCCTTGGAGACTACCCACAACCCCTTTCATTAAAACCACTTTTAACCCTCAACCAATCCTTTAGCCTACCTATACAGAGCCATCCCCTTCACTCTCTCTTTGGGCCTCCTCAAAACCTCTGTCCACCAGCCAACCTATTCAATAGCACACACCAGTTGTTCCAGCCTCTCTGCCAAACATGGCCTCCGCATCCAACAACTGTGTCTCACACACCTTCCAACCAAAACAACTTGATCCTCATGTAGGTGCTTTCACCATAGCCCCTGATATTTTCCTAATTGAGTAGACAAACCCAGTTTCCCAATTTCTACAGGCTCTTTCCCACCATGCCAACCCTTCTGACAACCCTGCTCGGTCCCCCCTTGTCGGACCCGTGGTAGATCCATCCTCTTCAGAAAAGAAAGAAGTGTTTAATCCCACAGAAGCCTTTGAACATCTGTTCATGACAGAACCAGAGCGAACAGTCCAAAATGATCCAGAGGAATCTACATCTCAGACCACTCTAGAAGAGAATCAGAAAACTCCGCAACCTGCTACCCAAACCGACACCCAACAGAAGTTCACGTTCGATGATATTCCGCCTTCTAAATGGCGAGAACGAAGTGTCGAGATGCTAACTTGGCGCACAGCAGAGTTACAGTTTTATATCATCGCGATGGACATCAAAAGATTCCTTGCCAGAATCCAAGGGCGCCTACGAGACTGGTATCTCAGTCTTGGAGAATACAGACAGCTGCAGATTCAGCAAGCCCCGTCTTCAGAAGAATTCATGAATATAATTTATTCTTAATTCATTGGCAGCCCCATAGAATACACTGTCCATGCCAGAGAAGAATTCCTGGAGATGAAGTGTTGTTCATTCCTAGAAAAGGACTTAGAAACGCATTACAACCGGATGTCTCAGTGTTTCTATTGTCTCCATGGTGTTGATGATGTAAATCTCAAACAGGTCTTCATCAACTCCTTCCTAGAGTCTCTCAGCAATGAAACCTATCGATCTCTGGAATCCAGAAACATGACGGCTGCTCAGACCTCCCTTGGTGGCCTTTACCAGTTAATCTTAAATGCTTTGGAAAAACTCTACAATCAAAGGAATTTTTTTGTGGAATTTGAAAAAACTGGTAGAAGACTAGGATCTGCTTGTGATGAAAGGCATTTCTAGATCAAGTGCAAGGATAAGTCGACCTGTGACTGTAGTCATACGAAGAAGAAGTCCCACTCCAAATCCTTTGATTCTTCTCAAAGGAAAAGCTTTTCACGGCGTCCCTTCAGGAAAAAATGGAGATTTTTAAAAAAGAAGCTCCATAGTGGATGCACTTCTGATCGTTGCTTCATTTGCCACAAACAGGGACATTTCGCAAAAGACTGTCCGGATACAAGGAAGTCTTAAGTACTGATCCAAACGCTCAATCAAATTGAGCCAATAGATCTCTCTGACCTTGAGTCCCTCTACTATCTTGAGGATGAACCAGGAACTTTAACAGTCTGTTCAATTGCCCATCCACGTGATTCAACAGATTCTGACTCATCAGAAGATGATCTTATACCCAAGGTCTTCATGTTGAACCCTCTTCCCCACATTCTACCTGTACAAAGAAGTCAACGTATGCCCCTGGCCAAAATCCACCTTCTCACCTCTACATATGCTAAACCCATCCAAGTTATAGCCTTGTTTGATACAGGATCCGCAGTATCCATCTTAAACCCAAAGATACTCCCGGCTAGCTTTTGGAAGCCACACCATTAGTATTTCCTTGCTGTCAATGGTGACAGTTTTGTCATTGACAAAATCAGCAGTCCGATCCATATCAGATTATTTCCCAAATGTGTCATTAGGCACAGACGGCTATGCTCAAGCTCACATGGAAAAGACCTCCTCATTGGTTTTGATATCCTTCATGAGTTACCCAACTTACGATGGACGCAGGACGGTCTCTGCTATAAGAATTTCTTCAATCTATGGAGCCTAGTCCCACGGCTTTACATGGCATCTGCTTCGACCATAGAAACCATCAAGCATTGGATTATCCAAGACTCTTGCGCCTCGTCCCATACAGAGTTCTTGGCAAAATACTTATCTCCTCTATGGTTAAATTCTGCATTTTATGTCTTGTTACCTTTTAAGCAGAATCAAGGTGTCAATCCCACCAAAGCTAGCCATCCAGGGATGAATCCCGATCGTTATCAGGTTGCACTCACAGAATGCACCCAGCTTGTTGACCAAAACATTATAGAACCTACATTCTCTCCATGGGCATGTGAGGCATTTTATGTCAACAAAAGAAGCGAGTAAGTTCGAGGAAAGCTGCGATTGGTTATCAATTACCAGCCTCTCAACCACTTCTTGGCAGATGACAAGTTCCCTCTCCCACAGAAGAAATCTTTGTTCCAATCCCTATCCGACGCAAAGGTTCTCTCAAAGTTTGCTATCAAGTCGGGTTTTGGCAACTAGGAATTGCGCCTGATGAAAGACCAAAGACAGCATTCTGCATCCCTGATCACCACTATCAGTGGAAAGTCATGCCCTTTGGTTTAAAAAATGCCCCATTCGCCTTTCAGAAGGCAATGGTAACAATTTTTTAGCCAATCCTTTCTAATACCCTGGTCTATATTGATGATATATTGCTCTTCTCCCCTGATGAAGATTCCCATGTAGCCTTACTCTCCCAGTTCCATTCCCTAGTAACTCGGTACGGTATCATGCTCTCAGAAAAGAAAATGGAAGTCGGAGTTTCATCCATTGATTTTCTAGGGATGAAGATATCTAACGGTTCATACCAGCCTCAGCCCCACATTGCTCAAGAACTGCACCGATTCCCAGATGTTCTATCTTCACAAAAGGAAATTTAGCAGTTCCTTGGACTAGTCAAATATATGGCAGACTTTTTACCAAAAATATCTGCTCATACAGTATGGTTGTTCCCCATGCTGAAAAAGGATCCTCCTCCTTGGACTACAAGACAAACTGAAGCTGTCAAATCAATCAAGCAGCTGGCAAGCACCATGCCCCCTTTAAAGATTCATGCTTCGTCAGAAAAAAGAATCCTTCAGACAGACGCAAGAGACGATTATTGGGCAGCGGTTCTACTTGTCCAAAGTGAAGACAATCAGAGAAAAATATGTGGATACAAGAGTGGTACTTTCAAGCCATCAGAACAACACTACCATTCCACATTCAAAGAAATCCTTGTAGTAAAAAGGGGAATCGAAAAATTCCAATTCCATCTAATCGGGCACAATTTTCAAATCGAGATGGATATGTCCTCCTTCCCCGGCATGCTCCAATTCAAGCGAAAAATCCTCCCCCAGGCACAACTTTTAAGATGGGCAAATTGGTTCTCCCAGTGAAAATTCACTGTCAAGCATATCAAAGGAACAACAAATGTCCTTGCAGATTTTCTCTCAAGGCCAAATGATTATAAGAAGGTATGCAAGATGTCCAAAGAAACCAACCTTGACAACAACATCATCCCAATGGTGTTCCCCATCATTGAAGCCCCTTCTTCCTCCAACCCTAAAACACCAGGTTTAATCCATGTCCTTTCTCTCCCTGGTGAAATAACAGAAGCCATTGTAGACATAACTCTCAAGCAAAGGGCCACACCAAGTTACCAAAACTTCCTCACCATCCTTCTCCACCGTCATGGTCTCTTCATGAAAGGACTCAAGTTCCATCCTGACTACCCTTTCCTCAGCCTATTCCATATCCATGACCTGTTCAGATTCCCTAAAGAGGCTTTATGTTTCTTTTGGTATTTGTTTGAAACATTTACCATCAGAATCTCGTTCAATTCTGTCAAGCTCCTCTCTTATCTATTCCAGTGCCAGCTTGACAATATCCCTCCTCACTCCCTTAATCTGTCCAAACTATTCCAGTGGTTCCTTCCAGCTCACCAATGAACACAGTAGCTCTCTCCCTGCCGCAAACCATATGTGACCATACTATTCCGGAGACCATGCTCTTATCTCCCTCCCACAACGATCAGAAATCAGGAACAGTCGTTTGTCTATCATGCTCCCATGGCATTCATCTTCGACTGGTCTGATATTAATCCAGTAGGGTCCATTTGTGCAGAACATGATCCTGAGCTGTTCATTAACACAAAGAGAGCTCTCGCTCGAGCCAACATGACCAATCCCCAGACCATCCCCTCTTAGATCATGTTAGTTGAACAGTCATGGACAGATGACCACCCCGTAACATCCAAATGGATCGATGCACTTAATCAATGGGTCGAATCAGTGGATCTTGAAAACCTATGTTCTGATGATAACAGCGATGGGTCTTACCCATATCCATACGAAGATGATCCATATCATTCGGATTCTCGTTGGTAGTCGTCATCACTTGTATAGTCATTTTTGTCATTATGTAATTATTGTGTATTATTGCCCTTTGACGTCATCGCCTATGTCATTGTGCATTATTAGGTTGAATTATTGCTCTTTGACGTCATCGCTTACGTTATTGATCAATAATTGTTTGTAATAGTAAGTTTGTAATAGTTGTATCTTGAGCCCTATATAAAGGGTCTTATGTTTTCATTTGTAATCAGAGGAAGTGAAGAAAGAAATAAATAGTATAAGTATTCTCTCTCTCTAAGTGTTCTCTCTCCCTAAGTGTTCTCTCCCTCCGTCTTCTCTTAAGTGTTCTCCCTTCTCCCTCGTTTAAGTGTTCTTATAGGTCTTCTATAGATCTGTCTTAACTCCCCCTAATCTTTGGTTGAACGTCAATTGTTTCATAATAAAATACCCATGAATGAAGACAGCCTTGTCGAACAGCTTTTTGCAATTAAAAATCATAAACCGTGGTATGTTGATTTCGTAAATTTTCATGTAGCAAATATCATAAATCCTGATTTTGATTATCATCAAAGGAATAAATTTTTAGCAAATGCTAAACATTATTTTTGGGAAGATCCTTATTTTTCAAAAAATTTTCCTAAAAAGTGTCACTTTTAATTTTAAAAATTGTCACGTTTACCTTTAAATGTGTCACTTTTGACCACAAAATATCACTTTGCATTAAAGATAAAGTTGAAAGTTTTAAGTTAATTTAGAACTAAAATGCAAAGTCTGGAAGGAAAGAGACTTCGGCAACCATGTTCCGAAACTTTGGGGACACCGAAGCACGTTCGGGAATATGGAGGGTACTGGAGCAATTAGTCATAGTTTTAATTTTGGTGGCTTGCTCACAGCGTGTAGCGTGTAATGTGTCTTGCCTATTAGTTGAGACCTCCGTTCATTTCATCCAGCATGAAATGAAACGCCTTCAGCTTATGACCCGCGAGATTTTGAAATGGATCCGATTTGAGTTGCTTTATCTCACCCCCCCCCTCCTTCTAGTCCACATTTCTCTCTGATTTTGACTTGTTTTCTTGATGGGTAACTCGTGGTTTCTGTAAAAGGATTTCTCATGCCCAAACCAAACGAAACTCCATTTTCCTCCATATTTGAGGCTTTGTCTTACGGATTGGGATCCGTAAGACGGTTTTACACAAGTTTTTGCCTTTATAACTATGTATGTAATAAATAAGGCTCATTAAATTACCGGTTATATGAAACTTTTTGTTGATTGATGAGGTTAATTAGCACGATTATTATTATTTAAAATACTAGTTATTTAACACGGGTACAATGTGAGATACATATTTTTTTTTGTAATAATAATATAACTTTTGAATATTACAATTGAATTGTTAAACTCTTCAATATTTATAGAAATTTATTTTTTTTCGAATGTTACTAATATTAAATGTATTTTTACCTAAATACTTTTAAAATTAACATAATTTTCTAACTAACGTGACATACATATTCTCTATTGGTAAAAATAGTAAAAACCGTTTATCTAAAAACTTTTAAAACTAACATCAAACTTGAAAATTATAGTAGAAGTCTTTTATCCACAATCTGCCAACAGAGTTTATTACTCAGTCATGAACAAGTCTACTACTTAGTACTGTCAGTATACCTGCCTCCTTTTCAGATTATCTTATCACTAAAAGACATTTCACCCACATTCGTAAATAATATTGAAATAAATTTTAAAGTGGTAACATATGCTATTCACTCACTTTCTAACCTATTTGAGCACTTCCATGAACCAACAATAAATATAGTAAAGGTCATTATTAATTTGAAACTCTTTTGTAATTGAGTAGGTCTCCTATAAGACGATTTTACGATTTTTAATTCGTAAAATTGAACTATCCATGTTAAATGGGTCATGGATTAAGATATTGTAGCGTCACCCTCAACTTTGGAATTTACAGCTCCACCCATTAGATTTTATAAATCAAAACCATGTCATTTTTTGGGCTTGAATGTGTCATTGTGGTCTTTAAATGTGTTACATTTAGTTCATCAATGTGCAAATATTATATATAAAAGTGTGTTACTTTTACCTTTAAATGTAATTTTTTTACCTTTAAATGTGCTACTTTAAAATTTAATTATTAAATATTTCACTTTTAGTCTTTCAATGTGTAAGTCATTATGTATGAAAATGTATCACTTTTTTTAATAAAAAAATGTTTCACTTTTAGTCTCTTAATGTGTAAGTCATTATGTATGAAAGTGTCACCTTTTCCTTTAAATATGTCTCGTTCTCTCTCTCAACTTGTAAGCCATTATATATGAAAGTGTGTCATTTTTACCTTTAAATATGTTACTTTTATTTTTAAATGACCCACTTTTGGCCTAGAAGTGTCGTTCTGCATCTTTAATAAAAATTATTAATTTTTTCCTAAAAAGTGTCATTTTTAATTTTAAAATTTGTCACGTTTACCTTTAAATGTGTCACTTTTGACCATAAAGTACCACTTTGCATTAAAGATAAAGTTCAGGTTTCAAGTTGATTTAAAATTAAAATGCAAAGTCCGAGAGGAAAGAGACTTCGACAGCCATGTTCTGAAACTTTGGGGGTACCGAAGCACATTCGGGAATATGGAAGGTACCAGAGCAATTAGTAATAGTTTTCATTTTGGTGGCTCACTCACAGCGTGTAACGTGTCTTACCAATTAATTGAAACTTCCGTTCATTTCATCCAGCATGAAATGAAACTCCTTCAGCTTATTACCCGCGAGATTTCGAAATGGGTCCGGTTTGGGTTGTTTTATCTCACCCGTGGCATTTATCAAATATGGCCAAAAGACCCGGTTGTTAAACATATATGGCCTTTGACAAATCAACGGACCGTCGCTTATGAATCTGACCAAAATGCCCCCGTTATATCGTGGTCGACACTAGTCAGTAAGTGGTCGACAAGTCGACCATCATAAAATTTTGAGGAACAATATTTTTTAATTACATATACACTGGTATACACTGGTATATACTGGTATACACTGGTTTATTAGATAAACCACTTGACGACCACTTGACGACTACTGGCTGAGAAAAAAATACGTATACAATTACAATTGACGACGATGATATACACTAGCCGAGTGAAAGTGAAAAAACACATAGTTCATTTCAGTGTGGTATAACAGAGCCTTGTCGACCAAGACCCTCTCAACGACGACCATTGATAAACCATTTGATTTCGATTAAAAGATCAGAGCTCTCAATTATTCGAAACCCTAACTCGTTGGTGATCATCAATTTCGATCCGTAAACCTCACATTGTTTTTTCGCTAGGTTTTAGTGTTATAGTTACGGTCGACCATTTTTGACGACCCCAACTTGTAAAACATTTGAAATGAACATAACGACTTGAAATAAACATGAATACTTGTTTATATTGAATTGTATTGCTATGTTCATGTTCTTATTTCATGTTCAAGGCAAAAATGATTTTATTTTCTCGTTGAATACATCCGATTTATCAATAAACCATGTCAGTAAACCATGTACTTGGGTTTTTGTTTAAGGTTAGAAAATCATATGTTTTATAACCTGATATATGAATCAACCATGTGTAATTTCATATGATCAGTTGAATCAACCATAGAAGTAAACCTTGTTTTAATAGTTGTTTATTATAGTTCATTTTTAATGTTTAATTTATATTTCTATTACGATGGCATATATTGTTTCACGTGATGACCGGTACAAATGCAAGGTTACTACAAGATGCAATTTGTTAATATTAGATGAGGTATATGAAGCATTAGATCGTGCTCATAAAACTATATTCGTGAAATCACTTTGGTAAATTGTATAGATGAGAAAAATATCAATAAGAGCAATGTGCCGATTCATGTTTTGGCACTTTTTAGGATTGAGTCACCTACAAACAATAAAAATGAAATATGGTTCTCAGTATAGGTGGTAAAAAATGTTAGATTTTCTTTTCGGATCTACACCTTAATAACAAGTTTAAAACCCGGATTATTGGAAGATTATGTCCCCGAAATCCCTACTTCCAATGCACTAGTAAAGAAATATATTCCTCGACCGAGTGGAAAAGCAATGAAGCCCGAAGATTTAAGGAAAATATTTAGAGAGGTAACGACATGGATGATAAGTCAAGATTGGTCTTGCACTTATTTGGGAGTATGTGCCGAGAGGTGCGCCACCTAATACCGGTATTGATGTGGGTGTTTTGAGTATAGTCGAGAACTTGGATTTGTTCAATAAATATCCATGGGGAACAAAGTCCTATACCCACCGGCCGAACTCGTGATGAAGATGGCTAGTTCTCGTGTTAAGACTTCGTATGCAACGGCTTCCGTTGGCATTACAGTAACCATTTGTAGTCGATTTTTATATTGAATGGTTAGATCATATTTTTTTCAATCTTATATGCTTCTAATATGTAACATTTTGAAAAAAAGGTGTTTGGGCATTTGAGTTGTTCCAAGGTTTTCCTCGATTTATAGAATTGTATGGGCTATCAAATATCATCGTGAAGTGCCCAAAATACCAAGAATGTGCGATAAGTCATTCCAAAATCCAAGCTATGAGGAAATCATGGAGATATTGGATAACCCAAGGGTAAATGTAGAGTTTGATTAATAAAGTTGTGTTATTTAATCCAAACAATATTATTTTATAAACAAGAGTGTCCAATATAGTTTATTAATGAAGTTGGTATTTTGCTTAATTGATGTGATGAAGTGCTTGTTCCATTGAGGCCCACCGGCCGAAAAACAAAAGCGCTATGTTGTTGAGTATGAGCGTATGTTTGAGCCGATTGGAGCACATCCTTCCATGTTGAGGCCGAACATGTTGAAGATGAAGGCCGCCGGTCCCCACCACGCATCCTCTCCCAACAACATCCTCTCCATCTCCTCGTTGTGACTAGCACTAGCACCAAAGAACACCAAAGACTCCTCATCTCATAAGCAATTTTTGATTTATTGCATAAGATGGACTGTAAGATTGACCATATGGACGTAAGATTGACCATATGGACCAAAAGATTGACCATCTTAAGATTGAAGTGGTAAAGTATTTGACCTTTGATTTTGAGTAATTTGTTGAGATATTAATTAGTCTATACTTACCTAATTTTGCTTACCTACTTGAATTGACGAATGATCTAAAAACAAGTTTAGGTCCCCGCTCGGGAACAAGCATCACCCCCAACTTGACATGGACTCCCACCTGTTACTCTTCTCCTACTTTTCCAAGTTTTGTCGCTTTTCCGTAATCCAAAATGTCGATCCGACCATCTCTACTACTCCCCCAACCACCACTCCCATCTCCAATACTCTCCCTACAACCACCACTCCCATCATCTCTACTACTCCTCCTACCACCACTCCCATCTCCACTACTCTACCTACCACCACCATCCATACTACTCCCCCTACCACCACTCCCATCTCCACTACTCTCCCTACATACCAAACTTTAATCTGAAAGTTATTCTTCCACCACATGCAACCCACACCAGATATACCAAACTCCCTCTCTGGAAATATCAATGGGATAGATGTAGTGTTTGATACCCAAACCATTCTCAATGCCTTTCCCAATATCAACACTGAAGGTTCGGCTCTATCTGAAATTAGTCAGGAAATTGTGTCCAATGGATGGATTCTTATGATGGGAAATGTCCCTGTACCTATAGTCAGAGAGAAAGAAAAATATCTTCTTCCACCTCAGATATGCCCTAGCTTCTGTTTTAGGCAAATGCATAATAGTCAAATCTGGGGCGAAAGACAAGGTTACCAAACACCAATTGGCAATGATGGCTGCCATTGTGCTGGGAGAAACAGTAAACTGGGCAGCTGTTTTAGTTCAACTCATTTATGAGAGTATGGATAGACACAGGAAGAACCCAGTCAAATCCAAAATCACTCACCACCTCATCATTACCCACTTTATGAGACAGATACCTGCTCTTGTTATGAGTGTGGCACCTGCAGATGTGATTAAATCAGTGACTGGAAGGAAGTATGGTTCAGCAGATATCACCTGGGCCACTAACTCAAGCAAGTTTGTGGTAACTGCTGCGATTAATGAGGAGAGAGATGAAGAAGTATTCGCACTGCCAAACCTGTTGCGAAAAAGTATGCTAGGAAGAGGCAGAGGACAACTGCTGAATCAAACACTGACAACTTCATTCCCTTCCCTGCTACTTCTGAACCTCAAAACCAACCACCTTCATCACCTACTGCTTTACCTACCTCCAACCCAAATCAACCTCGCAAACCATACTTCCCACCTATTTTCAACCCAACCTTTCATCCCAGAAATGATCCCTACTCTGCCAATCCTATTGGTATTCCTAATGATTGGGCCTTCCCCATTGACCATCTACCCTACTTCATTCAAGCCCTTCTGTCCTTTCATGAGGAGAAGAAGGAGGACAAACCAAGAGTAGATCCCATCAAATATGTGGACCCAAATTTCAACAGATACTTATGGGTTCCCTACAAAAAACCCGTGCAAGGATTGACAATCAGAAGAGATTGCCCTCAATTACGGCAAATGTTTTGACCTAATGCCCATTGAATGGAATGTCTTCTATCTTGCACAAGACAGGTTTGTGCAAGATGAGCTAATACTGGATCTATGGGGTATTTTCAACAATGAGTATGGTTTACCAAAGATGATGGTTAATGATCCTTATCTTGTTGGCAGACCTGCTACTGAGGAAGACAGCATCGATAGAGAAGCAGGTACACTACCTCCAATGAACATGGCCAGAATCAAAAATATTCAAGATAAAGCCATGGAAAATATAAAGTATAAGGTTGAAATGGCTACTGCCAAATACGTGTCAATTTTTGGCAAGAAATCATCAAAGGCAGGAGGAGCATCAACATCCGCCGCCCATCCGCCGAGCCCCGCTAAACCCCATCTTCATCTCGCCGCACCTCAACCACTCAATGTTCAACCTACCAGCCCTTCTTCATCTACTTCACCTCAACCACTCAGTGTTCAACCTACCAGTCCTTCTTCATCAACTTCACCTCAACCACTCAATGTTCAACCTATATCCTTCATCCTACCCCCATCTCCCGAACCAGATGTTCACCTACCCCAAACACCGTTCACTCCATCTACATCTATTTCAAATATCCAAGAGCCCTCTGCAGCAGCTGGTATAGATGAAGAGGTCAATAGACCTGCTCAACAAATACCAACAGATGCCTCTCCTGCTGAAGATATACCAACAAATGCCACTCCTGCTATTAAACTATTGCGTTACAGCTCCAGCTCTTCTGAACAGGAAGATGAAGGGGAAAAAGATTCTGCACATGATGATGATAGTGATATTGCTGTTCAAACATTGTCTCCTGCCATGCTAGCATATCAATTGAGACAGAAACAGCAGCAGATCATTAAGGATGCACTTAACAAGCCACCTGGACAGAAGATCATATTTCCAGATATAACTCCTATATCTTCTCCAGTTGATGAAGTGCCTGCTGCACCCTCCCCTCCAGCTGCACCCTCACCTCCATCTGCTCATACACCAACTGCTGTTCCTGATGGTTCTACTGATGTCCCTTCCACATCAACTCCTGCTGCCACTGCACATGTCTTTCCTGAAGGTTCAACCTATTATGAAGCCCTGGACATGTTAAAGATCACCCAGGTTCATATCAAAGAAGACCTGAGGGAGATGAACCTGCAGCTGAATCAACAAATTGAAGGAGTGAAACAGGAGATGAACGAACAGGTAGCAGGATTACAGCAGCAGCTTCAAGCTCTTCTACCCTCTATTAAGGACTCCATCTCTGCTGCATTTGAAGCTGCATATACTGCAGGTGAGTCTTCTGCACTTTGGTTTCAGGGGCAGTAGGTAGGTGGCGTAATATTTTTTTGTTGTTTTAATTCTAAACTTGGCTGGTTTACTACAGGTGTGTCTAAAGCACCGAAAGCATACAAGGAGCTGGAAGAGACATATAGAGCTGAACGAGCAGAGCTAAGAGCTGAAGCCTTAGCTCACAAGGAAGAGGAAGAAAAGCAGAAGGCAAGAGCCGCAGGGTCAAGGAAAGGCTGCAAATTACAAAGAGAAGATTGCAGGCTTTAAACTAAGATTAGGCAGAGCAGCAAAAGAACTAGGTGAAGCAACAGCAGCTGCTGCTGAAGCCGCTGAAGAAAAATCTTCTGATGACGATGCCGATGAAGTTGCACATGATTGATTGTTTTTAGAGAAACACCAAAATCTGTTTTGTATCTTTTAAACTCAATTACATTTAATAGAATTGCTGTACTTGATACAATTTTAGTAATCGCCAGTAGGCCTACTTCCCTGCTTTCATCACTTTAAGCATGAGTCATTCGCCATTTGAATCATTTGTTATAATATTGGGTTGAGTAATCCACCCTACACTATTCAAAACATAGTTTGGTTATTAATCAAATTGATTACAATTCAAAGCAAGGGTAAAGTTCTTCCCCGCCGAATATCGCCAGTAGGCCTACTTCCTGTTTCATCACTTTAAGCATGAGTCATTCAGTTACTTGAATCATTTGTTATAATATTGGGTTGAGTAATCCACCCTACACTATTCAAAACATAGTTTGGTTATTAATCAAATTGATTACAATTCAGCAAGGGTAAAAGTTCTTCCTGCTGAATATCAGCAGGTAGGCCTACTTCCTGTTTCATCACTTTAAGCATGAGTCAAATAACTAAGGTCACATTTGACTCACCTGCCACTAACTCAAGCAAGTTTGTGGTAACTGCTGCTCCTAAAAGAAAAGGCTGAAGGATAAATCTGGCAATTAAAATAAGACTATTCTTTAAAAAAGATAGAACAAGTTCTCATTTTGATCAAAATATACTCGAATACAAAGAGGATCTAAAGATTACAAGATTGAATACAATTTCAAAGGACTTAACTACTCCTGTTAAACAACTAATCTACACCTGATACATTTCTAAAGATAAGGATGTTACAAGGAGAAGTCTATGAAGACCATGGACCCAAATTCAGCTAATCGGTTGGCAAGCGGAATCTCTACACTATGAAAAATGCAGATATGGGATCCCGCCGCCTTCTGGCCTCCCTTCTCCCTTCGCCTAGGTCTCAGCAGAGGCCTCTTCACAAGTTCATACGACTTCCTTTCGAAAGTCCGTCACTGCGGCACAGCTGAGTCAACTTGAGAGAGAAGCTTGTCAGCAAAGGAACATGTAGAAGGTCTACAAAACCAAGACTGAACCGCGGACATGAGCATAGTCATTGGAGTCTTGGAAAGGCATTCTAATTGATTGATGAAGAAAATCTTCATACAAGAGGAATCCTAGAAACTAACCAAACAACTTTTGTTGGATATGAAGAGTAATTCAAAGTTGTTGCGGATAAGGAACCTTAATCTAGTGCTAAGAATTCTCCTAAGCAACATAACATAAGATAACATAGTGTTTGGGGTAGTTTGCGCTGATAGAGAAGAAGGAAGGAATGTCTCTATAAATACTGGCCGAAAGGTGACAATGGACTGATTTAATAAATTTTACACTATTAAGAATGAATGCCCTTTCAACCACTTTCATTAAAGTTATACTGGGAAGGCCGGGAAGGGTGAGATAGTTTTAATTCCTACATATCCTGTAAAGTTTCTACTTTGGAAAGCTAAAAGATTTTGAAAAGACAATACAACTTTCTTGGGAATGCATGTTTGAAT
>CM028383.1:31186334-31233980 GCA_013146195.2 Codonopsis lanceolata | reverse complement strand
TTGATTATCTTCTTGCTCAATGGAAATTGTTGGGTAATTAGAATACATAGGTCATGAGTTCAAGTCACAACCAAGTCTTTTATTTTATTCATTTTAGATTCACTTCTTTTGTCAAGCTAATTTCCCCGCCCATCCATCTCTCATAGCTTAATTATTACTTTTCAAGCAAAAAGCAAAATTTTTGTTGTTGCTATTTCTGACTCATTTTATTGCTTATGTTTCTTTAATTTTTAACTTTATTAGTGATTGTGTCTTTTTTTAACTAACTTGAATTTTTAGTACAAACATGTTATCAAGAAAATATCTATCCGTAAGTCATTAAAAAAAAGATTGATGGGGTATATCATTTTTGTCATAAATTGTTTAAATCGATGCAAAATAGTAGTTTTCAATCAAATTTTAATGCTTATTTTTCTTATACATTTATAGGTGTTATGCATTTTCAATCTATGAACGATAAAAAGTAAAAAAAATTATTCGATCTAAAAATTCTTTTTATATATTTTTAGGGGGCCTTTTCTTACTTGTGCAGGCCCCAAAAAGTTCGGTCCAGGCCACGAGGACAATTATAACTATTACATAAAAACATAAAATTACAATTGTTCTCTACGTGTTTTCATACGAGCTGACAATTTTCGCTTAAAAAAATCTCTTCGTATTCCTAAATAGTAAAAAAAAAAAAAAAATTTAACCATGTTGAAGAGACAAAGTCTTACATTAAAAACCATTAAACCGAGCAGACACACAAACGCACATTACAATTTAAACAACTAAATATGTAACAATAGCTCAAAAACCATTAAACCGAACAAATATTCAAACAACAAATTCACAATTTGCACCCAACTAAATATGTAAATAAAAAAGCCCTAATTTCAAGAAAGTGACAATTAAAAACACAAACCAAGTACCCAACAAGGCAACAATTAAATTAATTTCATGTCTCTTTCGTTATGAATGAGTAACGCTGGTCCATGATTTTTCTACTCAAGTCATGTATGCATATGGTTTGGCTAAGTTGTAAGCTAGTGCCAACCAATTGAACTTGACATAGGCATCTAATAATCCTTCCTGCTGATTCTAGTCATCTTGTCTAACCAAAAAATCTCTCTTCCCTCCATTTTCGTATATTCCCTCCCACTCCCTCCCACCCCATCCCCACCCCGTAAATGCCAAACTCATACCACCGATATATCTCTCTCTCTCTCTCTCTTGTGTACACGTATCATGTATGTATTGTGTGATTGTGTACAATATACACGTACATGATCAAAACCTCTCTCCTCTAATTGTAACTGTATGTATTCAATGTAGAGCTGTCAAAGTGGGTTGGCGGGGCGGGCCTACCCACAACCCGCTATAACCCGCCATTTGGCGGGGCGGGGCGGGCCAACCCACCAAATGTGGCGGGCGGGAAATTACCAACCCAACCCAACCCATCTTGGGTTGTGGGTTAGGCGGCCAACCCACCAACTTTTTTCCCAATTAATCTAGATAATAAAATAATCATAAATAATACAAAAAATCTCACAATTCATTAAAAAATTATATTTTCTACTATTATATTTTTAATAGTGTTTTCTAACAATTTTTCTAATGTTAATAGTATAAAATGAGAAAAAATATAAGTAAGAAACTATTTTATCATTACTCTTTTTGTATGTTCTTATAATCATCTTTCTATAAATATTGCGGTTAATATACCTTATTCTGACATTTTTAGTTGCTATAAGTGTCACTTTTTTAACGAATTCAAAATCATTTACTAATATTTCAGATATAAAAAATAATCTTACATGTTGAGCAAAAATTATTTAAACTAATTATTTCAAACTTATGAATTGCTTATTTGAAACTAGTATATGGCGGGTCAACCCGCCCCAACCCACCTCAACCGCAACCCGCGGGCTCAACCCGCTTGACCCACCTCTTAATGGGTTCATATTTTTCCAACCCAACCCACCTTTTTTAAGTGGCGGACGGGCCAACCCAACGGCCCAACCCATTTTGGCGCTCTAATTCAATGTATTGATAGCCTTAGTTTAATTAGGTAACTATAGGTATTCAATATATTAGTGTAACTTAGGGGTAAAAACCATGTATATATGTTAGTACTCAGTATGGAATAAATGGTGAAATAAAGTTCTTTCATTCCTTCTCCTCCTACATTTCCTTTTGTCTTATAATTCCTTATGAGAATACGACCCTTTTCCCCAACTACTATCCATCGGTTCTACTTCTTGCTACAAAATTATTCCATTTCTCACTCTCATAGAATGGACACCTTCCCCATAATCACCACTACCATCACCACCAACACCAGCCGCCACCACAACCAACACAAGATTGTCGTCATCATGGGCCCCACCGGTCAGGCAAATCTCGTCTCCATCGACCTTGCCACCCGCTTCTTTTCCACTTCCGAAATTATCAACTCCGACAAGATTCAGCTCTACAGCGGCCTCCCAATCACCACCAACAAAATCCCAATGCCCGACCGTCAAGGTGTTCCTCACCACCTCCTCGGCGAGTTCGATCCCTCTGATCCCCACCATGTCATCCCCTCTGATTTCAGGAGGATCGCAGCCTTCAGAATTTCCGACATTATATCTCGCCGAAAGCTACCTTTGATTGTCGGCGGTTCCAGCTCATTGATTCACGCCTCCTCACAAAACAGATTCGACCGGACTCGATGTCTTTGATGGGTGGACCCGATAAGCACCGAGCTCTGTTACAACCTGTTGTTTCTTGTGGTTGGGACGTATCCTTACATCTTGAATCGGTATTTATCAACACGAGTCGACGAGATCTTTGGACCTCGGAATGTTCGAGGAGTTATCAGAGTTCTTCGACTCTGCGAGTTCGATTCAGTGAACGGGGCTGGGTTGGGGAAGGCAATCGGAGTGCCCGAATTCGAAAGGTATTTCAAGACTTTCGGTTGCGGTACGACATTGAATAATAGTGGTGCCACGAACCTAAAGAAGGAGGTGATGCACCAAGAGGCGATAAGTACGATCAAGGACAACACGTGTCAACTTGCTAAGAGGCAAGTAGGGAAACTCCTCGGCTGAAGGGACGCCGGTGGAACCTACATAAAATAGATGCCACGGAGGCATTCAGGGCAGCGATGATGACGATGTCGTCGGATTCGAGGTGACGGGGTATCGGAAATTTGGGAGAAGCAAGTGGTAGAACCAAGCGTGAAGATTGTGAATCGGTTCTTGGAGGAATAGGCTTTCCACTATTTCCGGCTCGTAATAATTTTAATTTTTTGTCGATTTTTTTATTTGGGGATGGGAGGGTTAATTTTATTTTGGTGTAAAAGTTTTACCGCAAAAAAATTGATGGATGGGGTGGAGTTTCGAAAAATAGTTTGTGTCTCGAAAGATTATACGGAAACCTACCTCAAATGAACAAATAAAAATATTCTAATTTAATTTTTTTAAAAGCCTTTAGCGACGGAAATTTTCGTCGCTGAAATTAAAATTTAATTATTTTTAAAAGCCTTCAGTGACGGAAATTTCCGTCGCTAAAGGTTGAATTAGAGTAACGGAAAATTATGTCGCTAAAAATAAACCTTTAGTGACGGAAATTGGTCTGTCGGACATTCGCGACACGTGATCACCGACGGGCCGACGGAAAAATTCGTCGAGGAGACATTAGCGGCGCGCCTTTAGCGACGGAAATTTTCGTTGCTAAAGGTAATTTTTCTAGTAGTGTTGGGTCAAATGGGTAACCCATTTCAACCCAAAAAATTAAGCAATTCGGTTGGGTCGGGTAATTTTCAAGTCGTGTTGGGTGGGTTAACGGGTTTTGGGTTATAATTACGAGGGCTACTCCTATGGGTGGCTAAATTTTAGAAAAAATTGCCGGCGGCTCTTTTCAAATATTTATTCGCTAAAGTATTGTATTTTCAACTGAAAAAAATCACTTTTTAACGGGAAAAGACTACATAACCCTTAATGAGCACGAGATGCATGTAACAAATAACTAACCTCTGAACCACGGTTCATAGTTGTATATACCACGGTGCAAAACATATACTTCAAATTTAATTTGTACCGCTATATATAAAAATTAATGTTGCAGCGATATAAATACTTGTTTACTTACGTTTCTCTATTCAAATATTGAGTAAATTACTATTTTTGCATTACGGTGTATAATTTTTATATATCGCGGTGCAAAACCTATATATAAAAATTATGAGCTGCGATATATAAAAAGTTGTAACACAATACAAATATCTATTTACTTCAATTTTTCTATTAAAATATAAATAATGTAAAAAATTAATAAATATTAATTGATATGAACACTGGTTAACAACATATGTTCACCGTGGTGCAAGAATATGTAAAATTAATTGATGAAGAAAACTTTGTACCGTGATAAATAAATTTGCACTTTATAAACTTTGCACCGCGACATATAAACTTGTTGTAAAAATATCTAAAATGAATCTTTAAATCGCGGTGTAAAAATATGTAAAATTAATTGATGAAAGAAACTTTACACCGCGATATAAATTAGCACTTTATAAACTTTGCACCACTATATATCAGTGTTCTAAAACTCCCCGCCTAGGCGCTAGGCCCTTTCTACCGCCGCGACTTTCTTAGTCGCCGCCTAATCGACCAAGTCGGTGTCCACGCCAAACCTCGCTGACCTTAATTTATGTTTGTAGCTTTGATTTTGTGACATGCGGTGACCGGAGAAGGAAGGGGGAGTGGTAATGGTGAGGCAGAGAGGGAGGTAATGAGGGGCGAACTAGAGTAATATCTTTTTTGTTTTTAGTTCTAAAATTGGCTGGTTTATTGCTTTAGGGTTGTTGAGAATTGAGATTAATGGTAGGTTTGTATATATTTGTTCATTTTACAAATATAGATAAGTGTTTGATAAAATGACAAATATAAAAAATATTAAATTTGTAGCCAATGTGTTTGATCTTTGATGTAAATTATTAAAAAAATGGTAATTATGTCTTAATTCTAGGCCTACTAGTCCCAGGCGCTAGGCCTAGTGTTTACGCCTAACTTTTTAGAACCTTGCTATATATAAGCTTAACGTAGCGCTTATTGCTCATTAAGGATATCATAGTCTTTTCGCGTCCAAAGGTGATTTTTTCTGGTTAAAAAAATATATACTTTAACGATTAGAAATTTGGAAAAGTGGACCGGCCCGAAATTTTTCCCAAAATTTTATCCAATCTATTGGATTTGCTTGTTTTGTTTTGTATTTCTTTTATAGTTGGGAGACCCGAATGGCCCTAATTACACCTACAATACCACAGCACGCTACACCAATTCTATTGCTCCAAGGATATGCCATATATGATATCCTTGAAGGTTTGAGAAGACTATCACACTAAAAGAAAACAGGGCAACTGCAACAGAATATAACAACGAAATTAAAATTGGTTGCATCTCAAAAAAGGGTTCAGCGAAATTTGCAATTGATATAGGGCATAATTAGGTTGCAACTGATATTACAATTGAAAATTATTTCAGTCACATTTTTTTGGGGGATAATTGGAGGGAAGGATCGTGCCTAAATTTGAAACAGTGTTTGAGACTGAAAGAAATCAGTTTGAATTTTTTCGGTTTCATTTTCAGTTGAAGTACATTAATAAATAGATTTTTGATTAGTATGATTTAAAAATATATCAAAATGGCGTCGTTTTTGTTAATTTTTTGCAACTGGTTTTTAATTATTTGAAAATCAGGACATAAACTAAAGCTAGTAAAATCCCCAATAGCAAAATAACCCTCTGGCCTTTTCCCGTCGTCATTCTCTCTCCTCCAATCTAAACTCTCTTCTCACAATCCGGCCAGTTGAAGCCTTATGACAGATCTATCCACCATTGGTAGCTCCTTCCGACAAAAAAGGTCGTCGAACTCATTCTCACGCAGATTTGAATCCTCTGTCGCTCCAAAGTTTTGGTCCATTAGTGTTTGCTGAAAGTATACGCAGTATATATCACAAAAATTTTCTCCCTTGCCTCCCCTCGCACACAATGACGCCGAATTGTCCCATTCTCTCCCTCTCGAGCAATTGGTCAGGTAGCTTTCTCTCTCTCTCTCTCTCTCTCTCTATCTATCTATCTATCTATCTCGCCATCTTTTTCTCTATTGATTATACTTTTTCCTCTTGATATGTATACCAGTTGAGAAAGGGATTAAATTTCAGCCCTAAGTTTTTATTGTAAGGTATGTGATATACAAAGGCATTACATGAAATTTTGCTCAATTTTGTCTCTAATCATTCAACATTTATGGTAGAGTTCAATTCTTTTTTGATCGATTAAGGCTGATTTAAGGCATAAAATATTTTGCTGTAATTTTGTTGATACCCATCCATTTGTTTTTGCCATTTTAAAGTTTTTTTCTTATTCATGTGTTAAATGTCCCTTGTCCTATATTTTTAGTAATTCTCTACGGTCGATCTTAGAGGTGGCAATTTTGTGCGTTAAGCCTAACCTTGGATAGGTACTGAGGGTCGCAGGACATTACTCATAGTCGTCAACATCTTAGAAAGTGTCATGATTCCGGAACAACAAAAAACTGGGAAGAATCCATAAATGCATCTTAGTTACTAAGAGTTCTTGAAATTTTTTTAATGACTGGTACGTATCAGCAATAGTTCCATCAACAAGGATCCTTGTCTATTCAGTTTCATGATATGATTACTTATTGGTATTAAAACAATATTGCTTCATACTGTCCTGTAAATTGTGGTTGTTTTTATCATAATGCGAGCGCTTGAATATTACTTTGCTTGTTAGTAGTATTACTGATTTCACTGTTTTATTAAATAAAATTTAAATGACCCTCCAATTGTTTTTATCATAATGGCTTCTGATTTGTGAAACCTCTTTTTTGATCAGCGACTTGTCATACAACAATCTCAGCCGACCTGTGCCAAAGGTCTCAGCCTGGACCTGTGCCAAAGGTCTCAGCCAGAACATTCAAGTATGGCCTTATCTGTAAACTTTGTTTTTGATTGTGTAAAATATTATAACGTTTTTTTTTATGTGTAAATCATTACAACGGTTGCAAAATGTGTGTCTATTTTTAATTTTTTTTGGGGCAGAGGAGGAATTAATAAAAATAGTTACGACCCAACTAAACATGTGCTTTAATTATTTGGCTCCAGTCTTATGATTTTTTCTTACTTGTGCTAATTATTCATTTTTTTTTCTTTTTGTGTTTGTTTCTACAGTACTGTGAGTAACAGCGTACCCATTTTGTACTAACAGGTTTCCAAAATGGGGAACATTGAATGTCTCACTTGAAGGTTACACAACCTTTCTCCGGGATGAATTAATAACGACGTATAAATTTATGATATTATTAGTTTATTACTCACTTAATTTTTAAAATACTATTCACTTTTTATTTTTCGTCTGTTTTTAAATTATTGTCCATCTTTTTAAATTTTCTTTTTTAAGAAATATTTTTATCATTTTACCTTTACTTTTTCTATATACTTTAATTATGGTCACATAATCAAGGGTATTAAATGAAATCCACACATTTTATAAATATTTATAATACAGTCAATTGTTTTTTTTCTTAAACAGTATGCCGGATCAAAGTAGCCAATATTTTGAAAACTGAGGGAATACAAGTTTTAGTGTTGGTGGTGTCATTATATTAAATATACTTAAATATCTACACATTTTGATCAAATATGCTATTTTTTAAATAATGATATAAACATTCCAAAAAATTACCAACTTAACCCTCTAACGGATCTAACACAAAAGTTCATAATAATACAAAAAGCTCTAATTTTAATATCATTTGTCATTAATAAATGGATTAATATATAAGGGCAAACAACTAGTCACCGCTAATGTTTTTGTAGGCACATTTGGGAACCGCAGCTTTCTCTCTCTCTAAAAACTGTTAATGTTAATCTCTAAACAAATGTTCTTTTTCAGTTTTTTTTTACCAATAATTTAAGTAGTTGACATTTGATTTTTTTTTTTAGAAAATTACAAAAGTTATAATCTTTCCCTCTTAAATAATGGTTATGTTGGACTGGAACATAAATTAAAGGAGATTAATGAATATATTAGAAATAGGCAAAAACTTGTATAGGGACGGTCTTACGGATCCTTAATCCGTAAGACGGAGCCCCATTTAGAAATTCGCGGGTTAATAAGTAAACATGTTAATATAAATCACAAATGTTCGTTGGAGCAGTAGGTGATGGGGAAAGGTTAAAGGCTTAACCCGTGCGCGGAGGGTCCAAGGTTCAATTCCCATTAGCAGCAAAAAAAATTTTAATATTCATTTCCTCTATTTGCTCCGGTGCCCCTCCACTTTCAATGTTTGTTAGTTCCGTTAGCCATCCGTTAGCATCAATTGCCTTGAGATACTTGACAGACCCTAACGGACTTTGACGAAATGCTAAATGACACATTTAAAACCAATGTGACACATTAAAAACACAAAAAATGACACATTTTAATGTTAAAAGTAATTCTATAAATGAAAATTTATTATAATTTTTATTAAAATACAAAGTAACACTCTTAATACTAAAAAGTGACACATTTAATACTACAAAGTGACACTCTTAATACTAAAAAGTGACACTCTTAATACAAAAAAGTGACACATTTAATACTAAAAAGTGACACTCTTAATACTAAAAAGTGAGACATTTAATGCTAAAAAGTGACACTCCACTTTCAATGTTTGTTAGCTCCGTTAGCCATCCATTAGCATCAATTGCCTTGGGATACTAGACAGACCCTAACGGATTTTGACGAAATGATAAATGACACATTTAAAACCAATGTGACACATTAAAAACACAAAAAATGACACATTTTAATGTTAAAAGTAATACTATAAATGAAAATTTATTATATTTTTTATTAAAATACAAAGTAACACTCTTCATACTAAAAAGTGACACATTTAATACTACAAAGTGACACTCTTAATACTAAAAAATGACACTCTTAATACAAAAAGTGACACATGTAATACTAAAAAGTGACACTCTTAATACTAAAAAGTGACACATTTAATACTAAAAAGTGACACATTTAATACTAAAAAGTGACACTCTTCCTTAAATAATTTACCGGACCAAAATGAATCATCTCGTGTTTCAAGTTCATCTTCTACATGCTTAGATCCTGCTCGCTCTATTACGAAGGGAAAGATAAAAAGAATTAAGGGAAGTATTGAAAAGGGCAAGAAAAAGACTACGAATTTTTCTGATTTCCTTCAAGCCAAGGAATTTGGTTCCAAGACTCCTAATGCTCGGTTATTTTAGACATATTTTCAGTAAATTTTGTAAGTTTGAGTAAGAAACATATACTTTACCTTGAAAAAGTTATAGTTTTGTGTTTTTAACGATTGACACTTGGGATTATATACATTTCTATGAATGAGAAGATATGTTCCGGTAGTGTTCAATTGGTTATTGCTGTTAAAATCACTAGCTCAAAAGTGACACACTTTAGTCCTAAAAGTAACACACTCCAAGCCTAAAAGTGACACTCTTATTGATACAAATTGTATGATTATAAAAATAAGTTCTTTTACCAAAAGTGACACACTAAATGCCTAAAAGTGACACAATTAATACATAAAAGTGACATACTAAACGTGACACTTATGAATAAAAATTTAAAGATGAAAAGTGATTTTTTTGCCAAAAGAGACACACGTAAAACTTAAAAGTGACACATTCTATGTTTAAACGTGACACTCTGATTTAATACTAAAAAGTGACACATTTAATACTAAAAAGTGACACTCTTAATACTAAAAAGTGACACTCTTAATACTAAAAAGTGACACATTTAATACTAAAAAGTGACACATTTAATATTAAAAAGTGACACTCTTCCTTAAATAATTTACCGGACCAAAATGAATTATCTCGTTTTTCAAGTTCATCTTCTACATATGCCTAGATCCTGCTCGCTCTATTACGAGGGGAAAGATAAAAAGAATTAAGGGAAGTATTGAAAAGGGCAAGAAAAAGACTACGGATTTTTCTGATTTCCTTCAAGCCAAGGAATTTGGTTCCAAGACTCCTAATGCTCGTTTATTTTAGACATATTTTCAGTAAATTTTGTAAGTTTGAGTAAGAAACATGTACTTTACCTTGAAAAAGTTATAGTTTTGTGTTTCTAACGATTGACACTTGGGATTATATGCATTTCTATGAATGAGAAGATATGTTCCAGTAGTGTTCAATTTGTTATTGCTGTTAAAATCAATAGCTCAAAAGTGACACACTTTAGTCCTAAAAGTAACACACTCCAAGTCTAAAAGTGACACTCTTATTGATACAAATTGTATGATTATAAAAAATAAGTTCTTTTACCAAAAGTGACACACTTAAATCTAAAAGTGACACAATTAATACATAAAAGTGACATACTAAACGTGACACTTATGAATAAAAATTTAAATATGAAAAGTGATTTTTTTGCCAAAAGTGACACACGTAAAACTTAAAAGTGATACTCTGATTTAAAGTAACTAAGTAAAACTTAATCAGACCTAAGGCAACAATTATCCAAAAGTGACACACTTTTGTTCTCAAAGTGACACACCCCAAGCCTAAAAGTAACACTTTGATTGATTGTAAATGTAAACAATGTCAAAATGACACATCTCTGGTAATAAAACTTTAAAAAAAAATCCTAAAAAGTTTTGAACCTTAGACCAAGCATGCAAACTTCAACAACTTATGAGATTTATTGGGAACCATCTCACCATATTGGTTTTTATGATTTTTTATAACGTATTATTAATTTATTATGACCCAGAAATTTATAATTCTCATTAAGAAGAATTAAAACCAAATTACGTAACTATGAGGTTTTGAATCACCGACCTCTGGTCGACCAAATCTTAGAGTAGCAATTTCGTCCATCTAGCCAAACTCATGAATGTGATTTTTATTAACATATTTTGTTATTAACCCGAATTCTTAAATGGGGCTCCGTCTTACGGATAAGGATCCGTAAGACCGTCTTACAGGAGACCACCTCTTAGAAATATTGGCATAAAGAATAGCTCGTGTGCATGTGCTATTATGAAAACAAGTTCAAAAATGGCATAATTTTTAATAACCGGAAAGTATTAAAAATTATAATTATGAAATAACAGAGAAAAAAATTTCCCTAGTAAAAATGTGATAGACATTGATAATAAAAAAAACTGTTAAATAAATTTAAAAATGGAAAATGAGATCATTTGGAGAATACCACATTTTTTACCACCGTACAAATTAGGGAAATTCAATTTGACCAACGACGTTTTATAACGACCAAATTAACCAACCAACTTTTAATTTGGTTGCAATGTCGTCCTCGCCGTTTCATAACGACCAAATTAATCAACCAACTTTTGTCAATATCAGGCCAAGAAATTACCATAGAAGGAAGATATTGATAAAAGTTGGTTGATTAATTTGGTCTTTATGAAACAACGAGGACGACATTGCAACCAAATTAAAAGTTGATTGGTTAATTTAGTCATTATGAAAAATTGTTGGTCAAATTGGATTTCCCCAATTTATACGACGGTGAAAAAGTGATGCAAAAATTAGGCATGGCAATGCACAATTGAAGTCTATCCAAAATTTGGGCATCGCAAAGCAAAAATCCTCGCTCAAATTTGGAAATCGCAAAACTTAATTCTGAAGCCCAAAACAGTGCTTAAACAACATTTTATGCATTACCGCCAGAAGAGTCGTCAAATTTTTTATTTCTACTAGTGCATCAATTTCAAAACTGACAATTTACGCCCTTAAACATCATTTTTCATTAAATTAGACAGTCAGCCAGTCTTATATGAAAGAAATCCTCATCTAACTAAATAAGAGAAGTCAGGGCTAGATTAGGACTATCAGTTACCTCTTATAAGCTCCCAAGATGGATACATATGCATACTCTCTATGCCCTCTAAAGAGTCATGCAATATTTTTTCACCACATATTCTACTCAACCCTCTATATATACTACTCAACCATTTCATCTTTCCTTATCCCATCTCCTTCTTCAACTCTCTCTCATTTCAATCGTTATCTCATCCCCTTGTTCAACTCTCATTTCTACCATGAGTAGAAACTAGCTACAACAATGATTGGCATTATGGCAATCCTAACCATGGCGATGAAGAAGAAGCGTCGGACCAAAACAAACAAGAGAAGGTGGAAAAGGCTGTAGAGAAAACCGAGAGGGTGAGGGAGGCAGGAGCGAAGGTCGAAGAAAACTTACCCCGCATGCCCCACCCTACTGTGGGTGCCCCGGGATCTCCCGGATCCCGCGCTCCCTTTTCTAGGGAAACGCGGCATGCGGAAGGGAAATCACGCTTTCCATTCCGCCCTCACTTGTTTAGGGGAAGATGAAATTAAAAATACGAAAAGGATGTTGTCAAAAAGCACGTTAAATATGCCTCGGTCACCGAGTGAGTTTTGGTCCATTATGAGAGCTTTGGATTTCTCCGTATCTCACCCTCCCTTGTTTAGGGGAAGACAAGGAACAGAGAATGCATCACCCTTTCATTCCTATTCTCCCTTGTTTCGGGAACAACGAAAAAGTGCAAGAAAGGATGTTGCGAGAGCGCGTAGGAACACCGTCCTGCCTCACTATGGACTTTTTGAAAATTGCCTTAGGTCATTATGAGTGCCTAGGGTTTTTCCGTATCCCACCCTCCCTTGTTTAGGGGAAGACAAGGCACAGAAAATGTATCACCCTTTTCATTCCCATCGTCTCTTGTTTAGGAAAAAACGGGAAAGTGCAAAAAAAGGATGTTACGAGCCTCACCATGACCTTAGGTTTATTTTGGATCGCTATGAGTGCTTTGGGCTCCCCTTATCTCATCCTCCCTTGTTTAGGGGAAAACAAGATGCAGGAAATGCATCACCCTTTCATTCTCATTCTCCCTTGTTTAGGGGAAAACGGAAAAGTGCAAGCAAGGATGTTGCGGGCCTCGCCGTGATCCAAAATGTTTTAACAGAGTCTCTATCTTTATTTTAAGGAGAAACAAAGAAAAACCAAAAATAAACCATAGTTTGTAAAAAAAGGTTCGGAGGCTAAGTTACGAGTTGGGACGGTGCTAGGCACCCAACTCGCCCTTTCGGTCTCAAAACAGTTTTTGGCTAAAGTATGCTTTTTATTATATTTTTCAAGCAAATAAATAAATCATTAAAAAGCAAATATATTCGGGTCTACATTATTTACAGACTTGCAGCCATCTCCTTCCAGTAATTACAAATACATTTAAAAATATTTGGCCATAATAATGGCTCTTTTTAATGATATTTTCTACATAAATCTGAGCAGCACAACAGCTTATATTTTTTACATTGGGCCGGATAAAAATATCAATTTTATAAATAAAACCCTTAAAGGATCACCTTTAAGAGCGTTAGGGTCCCGGAGAGGGAGTCTTTTTGCTGCTGCTGCGGTTTGGGCAGAATAATTGCTTCCGAAAGTTGCTTCTGGGCACCGTCAAACGGGCGGAGCAACTGCTTCTTTTTTTGCTGTTGTTTGCTTGCTGCTAGCGGAAATCGAGCAGAGCAACTGCTTGCTTCTGGCGGATTTGGCCTTTAGATTCGGGCAGAGCAACTGCTCTTTTTGGGATTTTTGGACTGGGGAAATAGGGTGGAAACCTAGCTGGGGGGCTAAGGCTAACTTTGACCGGTTGGTTTTGTGTTTGGAGGAGATTTGGCAGAGCTTCGAGGCTTTATAGGAAGGGGGATCTCTCACTATCTCACGATCGATCGTAATTTTCTCAGCGTAACAACAACGCTGAAAGTGAGAATTTTTCTCGACCTTTCGTGTGTGAATTCCTGAAGCCGGGCACAGCGCCTGCGGCATCCGCCCAACCGGGCCCATATACCCCTTCTGCGAGGCGCAGAAGAAGCTCTAGTCTCATCCGCATGAGAGCCCCCGGAAGTATCTTCTTCCTCGTCATCAGCATCCCCATTCTCCTGAACAACTTTAGTACTTGGACAGGCCCCATCATTCCTAATGGCAGTGCCCCATCCAGTCTGATGAGGAGGGATAACTTCCGCTGGCTCCCAAAAATTATGCTGCCCCGTCCTCCGTTTTATACACAAACTCAAAGAAACTGACAAATTTTTCGCACAGTTTGCAAACAGTGATTGAAGGAGACTGCACATGGAAGGAGTTGGGCGCCACCCATGCTCAAACCAGGCTCGGTGCCCACTTTATAGGGGTGTGCATGGGCTCTAAACACACGGGCTTTGGCATAGCCCAGTATGCGCCCATCTAGCCATGTGCTTCAGTTTTCAATGCCCAGTATAGTGGGCTTCATGCAGGCATAAAATTGATGGGCTTTCATGGGCTTTGACGGGCATTACATGGGCACGAGCTTTGATGGGCTTATGGATTGAAATTATATGTTTTGATATTTTTATACCTATCAAACCTTGTGCCGTCTTCCCTTGGAGGTTTGGAGAAAAGGAAAGAGCTAAAGAATTGATGAACAATAACATTGTACACCGAAGTACTTATCAGACGAAGTGATTAGTGAACTAGTGAATGCTAGTGCCACTTTGTCTACTATATATATATATATATTATTATATTATATTAAAGTAGTAGGGTTTTAAACTTTTTAACTAATGAACTAATGAAGTACTGTGAAGTGAACTAAAGTTTTTAACTTTTTATTTCTTTAAGTAAATAGTTAAGTTAAGTAAAGTAGACACAAGTAGTAGTATTATATTTATATATTATATATACTTATTAAAAAAATAAGTATTGTAAATAGATGGGCCGGGCCGGGCACAACGGGCATTAAAAAAATAAAAGCCCAATCTTGCCCGAGCCCATGGGCATCCCTTACTTTAAAGCCCAGAACTGATGGACACTTTACGGGCATGGGCATTATGGGCATGGGCATTGCGGGAAGTGTGGGCCTTATGGGCTGATGGGCGAGTTTGCTCACCCCTACCACTTTATGCATGGGTGGCACCAGCTTTGTTATTCCAGCCCCCTGAAACAGCCTGGTATCCCGGTTTTCTGCCCCGACCGTCGACTACCGCCCTTGTCTGATCACGAAGGAAATTAGAGAAGCTATGAAACATAGGCTATGATAAATATCTTGGTTACAATTATATGCATGAGCACAGGATGAGGCGGCTGCCTCTTCTTCCCCGCATATCACAAGAAAAAGCCCGCCCGAGCCCGAATGTGTATTCTTTTAAAATCCGTTTCTAGGATGCAGCGTGTCATTACCATTATATATCGGTATAGTTTTATTTTCTGCATACATTTTGAGTCTGCATTTTATTTTCATGCGTTATATAAAATTATATTGCATTACATAATAAATGTTTGTACATATTTTAGGTGCAAATAAAAAAAAAGTAGAAAAGAAAAAAAAAACTAATGTGTGCAGGTAAAAGGAGCTAATAATCGCAGGACGCTCTACCTCAATCAAAACCGCTTCCCATAACCCGAGGGCCCGTGCCACCACCAAGCCTGTGACCTCTACCTCTCACCCGAGGACGAGTCGACCCGCCAGCTTTGTCTTCATCATCATCGTGACGCCTGGTCTGCCGTATAGCATCATCTCCCTGGCAGGAAAAGTCATCCATAAGCTGCTGGTAAAGTTTGTTGATGCTAATGAAGCCCCGCAGCAGCCTCTTGTATGTGGACACCTTAACCCGAAAAAAAAAAAAAAAGGTGTTGAAGCAGCAAAAAGAAATGCATCAGTCAAAAAAAAGGATAAAATAAAATAAAATGATGATGATGCTTAAAATAAATAAATAAATAAATAAATAAATAAAATGAGTGACGATATATATATACCGTGCGAGCATGATCAGGGACACGGTACTCCTCAGGAATGTCCGCATCAGGCAAGACTTGCTCTATAAGTCTTCCATCTCGCCGATATCGGAAGGTCGAGAAGGCATCGTCAGGCATAAAAAAACTCTGATTGCGCATCAGGAGCTGGGTGAGAGGACCCTGGCCTATCACATGCAACGGATGCACGCCTGGCAACCGCAGGGGCAGGATGGAGCATCGTCCTCAAAAACTCCTCATATGGCATGACTGGATAATCGCAGGGTGGCATGACAAATTTTGACCGGTAAAGATACCTGTTCGGCAGAAGATCTGGAACGATCACCCAAGGGGGAGGTGCAGGAGGCACCACTGGAAACGTCGAATACTGGACATGTTGACGGTTAACTCGCTCACCCGTGTATAAGGAATCATTCATGATCGACACCATGAGAATCCGACAACGACTCAATGTCAGGGCAACCTCATATGGCCCTACCAAATTCTGCCAAGGGACTAAATGCACTGAGCCTGAGGTTGAGCTAGCTATACTTTCTCGCAGCCTAAGTTATTCCAGAAAATGGCCGTCCCTTTCCTTCTTCTTCCGGTTCGCATTTACAAACTTAGCCAAATAAGGTGGTCTGTAAGCACTGCTGCGCAATGGGCCCGACGTAAAAGCAAAGACTATGAGAACCCAAACCCTACTTGCTATATATGTTTATAATGCTTACTTAACATGATAGAGATGTGTCTACCATGTTTGACATGGTTGCGTTCCTTGGTTGAGTCTAAACTTGCCGTATGCAACTCCTATGCATTGTATGCTCTCGTTTTGCTTACTTTGATTCGTGTTTTGACCTCTATGGACTTAGCTAAGTCTATGAGAGTCCTTTAATCAATGTTACATGATCTTTAGTACATATTATTATGCTTCTTTGAGTGTATATGCCTTATGTGTGTTATACCTTCATTTCTGGACCAATTTGACCTTGCATGTGACCTGAGGACTGGTTCCATTTTGCCAACCGAACATTGTGGGGAGTGTTCAGCCCTAGGAACTGAACATCTTGGGGAGTGTTCTACCGCTTTTCAACAAAGATGATTTCCAAAGATTTTGTGATTTCTGATTTTTGGTTGATTACTTTGGTACCCTTACTCCAATCCGGCCTAACCCTACCTTAATTTTTGGATTTGGACTTGATTAACATGTATTAATACTAATTATGAGTTTAGTCCTAAATCCTCATTGCTTAGGCCTTAATTCAACCAATAGGAGAGTGACACGTGTCCCACTCACTTTACTAACCTTAGTGGAGTCCCATATCTGGAGGAGTCCACTCATTACCTCTCCTCCATTAGATATTTCTCATCCTCCATTGTAGAGAGCTCTTGTGTGGGTGATTCAAAGTGAGACTAGTGTGTGTTTTGATGTTTCCCGGAGATCCGAGACCACCGAATCATAGATATCATCGAGGAGTCTTGTAATCCTTGCTTTGTTTGATTGTTCTTCAGCCTTTGCTAGGCTTAGGTAAGCTTTCAATTCCCAGAAAAATTGTATGCTAGGTTGCTTTGCATGCTAGCTTCATTAAAGTTGTCTATGCCATGGAAGGGAACACTTCTATCATGTTAAAAACATCTTTTAATCCATCTTGAAAATCTGTAAATTCTAGGTCATGAACCTAAACTTGAGTATTTGGTTTTGTGTTGAGTTTTAATGCTGTCTGATCGATGTATTTTATACGTCGATTTTATATACTTCTATGACTTAAATTATGCTATTTCACGAGTCTTTTGAGTACTAATATATGTTTTCGGTGAGTTTTGTAAGTTTCAGGATTATTGTGAAAATACGCGAAACTCCAGGGTTTTAAGTGCAAATTATGAGGAAGAGAAAAATGGAAGAAAAATAAAGACTGCACAATCTGGACACCTTGCGGACGCAAGGTGCCTCAGCACCTGCGACCGCAAGGTAGGCGTGATAGGCTCAAGTCGCCATCAAAGAATCAAAAGCCACCCACTGGAGACCTTGCGACAAGGTATCCAAGACCTGCGACCGCAAGGTAGGCAGAATATGACCTTTTCGGATTTTCACACAGTCATTCGATCCAATCACAACTCCCGAGTATATATAGAAGTCAGGTGCCGAGCCTAAAGGTAGTTTTAGATTGTATAACATAGTTAGGTTTTGTAATTTCAAGTATTGAAGATCAAATCATGTCTCCCATTATCTTCATGTGCTGTTCATCGTCCACGATGAACTAAATCATCCCTAATCTAGGAAGTGGGAGGTAACTTGTATCGAATTTATGTTTTGATTCATATCTATATGTCTATTCAATGCTTGTTGATTGTGTTGTTTATCAATCCCTATATTATTTTGCTTTGAACAAATGAATGTAATCGCAAATAATAAAGGCTTAGAGGTGCGGATAACTGCATGACCAAGTGCATATGTCGTACACTGGCTCACCAACACAATAAATTGGACCTATCGAAGCACGAGAGTGATAAGTTAGGACCAGGTTCTTACATGATCTAGGTGACAGATAGATCATAAATCTAGGTGACAGCTAGATTGATAGTTCCTGTGCTTAGGATATGGAATGGGTGAATTTTGCGGGGATGGAGGCTGAACCAATTGTTCAACGTACTATATCTATTTTTAGTGAACGAACCCAAGACATTGAATGACATTATTATGAATTGAACATAAAGGAGATATAAGTGAAACCCGTAATCCTAGATTTCCACTCACCATAAGATCTTCATATCGTTATTCTTGTCTAATTAGTTAAACATCTATAACTAGTAGTTTAGAGTAGAATTAAACATAAAAACCCCCTTAGGTTAATAATTTGCTATCTATATTCGCACTTTGTTCGTGATCACTTGTCTCGTGGGTTCGACCCTTGCTTCCGAGTCTATTCTATAATAGTCTTGTACACTTGCAAGGAAATAGATAAATAAAACAATCGATCAAGTTTTTGGCACCGTTGCCGGGGACAAGCTAGTTCACGTAGTTAGTTTGTAGGTAGCATAGTTTTTAATTTAATTTAGTTTTTTTTAGTTTAATTTTCTGTTTTTACAAATAATAAAAAAAATACAAAAAGATTTTATTTTATTTTAATAGTTATTTGTTTTTAAATTGCTTTAATTTATTTGCATGCAAGGTCGTAGATCTTTAAATCCTGAATTGGTAGACTTAGATCAAGATATAAATATTGTTAAAAGATACCAAAGATATTTTGAAAATCTAGCTCGAGCCCGATAATCAAGACCAATTGAATCAAGAGGATCCTCGTTGATCCTACAATGGAAGAAAATAACAATAATCGTAATCCTCGAAAACCTAGTTGACCCAGTCAATAGGAATCAAAGACAAGAAGAGCCTCGCAAGAAGAAATATGGAAGTAGTAGTAAATCAAAGAACTATTAATGACTTTAGTAGACCTTCATTAAATGTGGTGACATCATGTCTAGTCTTGCCAGATGCTGTTAGGAATTTTGAGCTAAAAGGACATTATTTTAATGCCATACCATCTTTTCATGGGATGCCCCATGAAGATCTGTCGGTTTCTTAAGAGAATATGAATACATGATGAGTACTTTTCCTTTAGGAGGGTTGACTGAAGATCAAATTAAAATGAAATATTTTCCCAGTGCATTAAAAGAATTGGCAAAGAGATGGTTTATGAACCTAACACCAAACAGTGTTTATACTTGGGCACAATTATATGATTTGTTTATGAGCAAATTTTACAAACATGCATCTCTTACGAGTATAGAAAACAAATCATGTCATTCCAAAATGAACTGGTGAAACATTCCATGAGTCATGGGATAGATTTAAAAATCGCTTATTATGTGTCCTCATCATAATTTGGCTCAACATGTGTTAGTGCTTCAATTTTATCATGGTCTTTCGCCAGTTTACAAACTATGGTTGATAGTGCAGCTGGTGGTTCTATTAATAGAATGACACCAGAAGCACTAGAAGAATTATTTGAGATGCTAAGTATTAATTCCCAACAGAAAAGTGCTAGAGGTAAAAATAGGAGCCTATATCAATTGCAAGATAATTCAAATACACAAGCTCAATTTGAAAATTGGCAAATTCAAGAAGCATGTGCTCTATGTGGATTATATTCTCATGCTACTAATTTTTGTCCGTCAAGTGCTATGTATTCTGAACAGGCTAATGCTATGAATATGTATCCTCAAAGGCCAAGGAATGATCCTTATTCAAATACATATAATCCTGGTTGGAGGAATCATCCTAACTTTTCTTGGGGAGGAAATAAGCCTTTGCAACCTCAACAATTCCAACCTCAACCACCACAACCTCCACAAATGCCAAATCAAAATCAGTTAAGAATTGAAGAAGTTCCCAAGCAAGAAGTAGCTAGTAAAGGTCAAGCAGCTTTGATGAAGTACATGCTTGAAGAAATTGAAAATCTGAAGAAACATCTTGAAAGTTCTAAAGCAAATAAAAGAGAAGAAGGAAGTTCCTAGTCAAACTGAGCAAGCTAAGTCAATCACCGTCATGCGAAGTGGTAAGGTGATAGGTGAAGAGGTAAGTGATTCTGATCCTTCTTCCAATATGCATGCTACAGTAGAAAATTCTGAGAAAGTAATAGAGAAAGAAATTGAAAAAGATAGTGATAGTGATAAAGTGATTGATGATTTAAGTAATCAAGAAGTAGAAATAGAAAAAGAAGTAGAGTTAGAGGTTCCAAATAAGGAACAAGAAAAAGAAATTCATAAAGATAATACAGTTGAAGAAGATAAAGATTTAGATCAAGAAGAAGAGGAACCTTATGTGGCTCCACCACCATATGTTCCTCCAATTCCGTTTCCAAGAAGACTTATGAAAAACCGAATGGACAAACAATTCACGGAAATTTATAATATGTTATCCAAAGTAAATGTTAATTTACCTTTGCTTAATGTTATTAAAAATATTCCAGCTTATGCAAAGTTTTTCAAAGATCTTCACTCTAAGAAACACAAGTTTGAAAACAACGAAAAGATTGTTGTTTCAAAACGTCGGCCTGCTTTTACAACCCGAATTACCACCTAAGTTGAAAGACCCAGGTAGCTTTAATATCCAAGTCTCCTTGGGAAACTCTAAAAAGATGAAAGCAATGCTAGATTTAGGAGCAAGTATTAACTTGATGCCTTTCGCGGTCTATAAACAATTAGGTTTAGGAGAACTAAAACCCACTAATATGCAATTGCAATTAGCTGATCGCTCAGTTAAATATCCTTTGGGTATAGTGGAAGATATCCTAGTTCAGGTTGATAAATTAATCATACCAGTAGACTTTGTGGTTCTAGAGATGGAAAGGAAGATATGCACTAATAATGAGGTCCCAATATTGTTAGGCAGACCATTTATGGCAACTGCTAATACAATGATTAATGTGAAAAATGGTAAACTCACAATGTCAGTCCTAGGTGAAACAGTTGAAATTTCTGTGTTCGATGCTATGAATAGACCTAGTGACATGAGTGCCTGTTTTTCAATAGATGAGATTGAGAAATTAACAACCGAGACTTTTGAAGAAGAGGAAGATTATGAGAGAGATAGATTTATTGTCTATGATGATAGCCCTATTCCTCCCATAAAAATTGACATTGAGGAAATTGAAAGAGAAATAGAAGAAGAAGAAAGATTAGAAAGAGAAAAGTTAGAAGCTAGTAAAAAGATAGAAGAAAAAGAAATAAAAATAGACTCAGAAAATAATTCTGATGAGTCAGAGAAAGTAGAAGAAGAAAGTTATGAAATCAAAGATGATGAAGTAGAGATTTCAAATCTCTTTGAAGAAATTGAGATAAAAGATATTGAGGAAGAAAAGCAAGAAGAGAATAATGAGGCTAAAATAAAAGAAACAATTAAAGCAGGAAATTCTGAATTTATGCCTTCCATTAATTCTCCTAAAGTCGAAGAATTAAAGCCATTACCATCCCACTTAAAATATGCATTTTTAGGGGAAGGTAACACTTTGCCTGTTATTATAGCAGCCGACTTAACAGAAATACAAGAAGCAAGTTTGCTGAAAGTTTTATGGACACATAGAAAAGCTTTAGGATGGTCCTTAGCTGACCTAAAAGGAATTAGTCCCTCTATGTGCATGCATAAAATACATTTAGAAGAAGGTAGTAAACCTTCTAGAGAAAGACTGTTTCAGTTAAATGAGTTAGAAGAACATAGACTTAATTCGTATGAGAATGCGAAAACTTATAAAGAAAAGATCAAAAAGTATCATGACATGGGATTAGCCAACAAAATGCTTCATCCAGGTATGAAAGTATTATTGTTTAACTCTAGGTTAAGGTTATTCCCAGGAAAGTTGAAATCTAAATGGTCTGGTCCTTTTAGAATAGTAAGAATTTATCCTCATGGGGCTGTTGATATACAAAACCCCAAAAACAATGAAGTGTTTAAAGTGAATGGACACCGACTCAAGCCATATTTTGAGCCAATGTCAGTTGAACGAACAATTGAATTAATCCGTTTGGCTGACAATGAACCACCAAGAGATTAGGCTTGCAGTTTGGTCGAGCCAAAGACGTTAAACAAAGGCGCTAGGTGGGAGGCAACCCACTATGTTGAATATTATTTAGTTATGTAGCTAGTTTAAATATGCTTTTCTCCGTTAAATTTTATTTTTGGACATTTAATTTTTAATTAAATATGCTAAAATTCAAGTTTGGGGGAGAAAAACATCTTAGTGTTGTATATATATGTTGCTAATAATTTTTAGTTTAGAATTTTTGGTTTAGATTTTTCATACAGGAAATATCCAAGACATAACGGAAGTTAACGAAAGGACTAAACTGCACACTGCTGAAAAGTTAGAAAAGAAATCAATTGGAAGAATCTGTCCACCTTGCGGACGCAAGGTGTGAAGGACCTTGCGACCGCAAGGTCCCCAGTAAATACGAATATCGTGCAGTGTAGTGTCAGACATGGGGAATGAATGAAGAATCCCAACCGCTTTGACTGACCACCTTGCGGACGCAAGGTGTGGCAGACCTTGCGACCGCAAGGTCCCTTTATATAATCACTGCCGGGTTTTCTTCTTCAGAAATCACAGAAACTCTCCCCTCTCTCTCAAGCAGCAGCAGCAGCAGTCCAAATTTATTCCAAATTCCGGCAGATCCTCCATTATTTCAGCACTATTTCCAAGATACTCTCTCTCTCTCCCTCAAACTCTTCATCTCCCTCATCCACACATCCACCATTACACCCCACAATTTGAAGATTTTGAAGAAAGGAGAAGGAACCTCCATTGTTGCCGTCAAGATCAAGCTCCACTCCAGCTGCATTCACTCGATTAAGGCTGCAAACAAGTAACCCTAACACCCTATTTAAATTCTTACGTAAATTATTTGCATGCTAGGGTGTTAGATATTTTTAACGTAGATATATTTTTGCATGCTTTAGATTAAATTTTTAATTTAAAAATTTTAAAACAACATTTTTAATTGATAAACTTTTTAGTTTTAAAATTTTATATCAAACAAAATGTTTAGAAAGCGTAGAAATACCGGCTCTTCATCCTCCGGCCCTGCTCAGGAGGAAGAGCATAATTTTGACATCACCCGCTTCGTGTCCTACGAAGCATCAGAAAGGTACACCAACAAACTCTCCAAGTCCTTGGTGCCCGAAAGGGGATTTAAGGCTGAAGACTTTGGTCTCCGTCCTGTTCTGATGGCTCGTAGGTGGGGGCTTCTGTTAGATTCTCCGCCTAAGGACGCCGTAGTCCCCATTGTCCGAGAATTCTACGCCAATGGCAACATTGGCATGGATGGCGGTGTGCTAGACACTGTTAATGTTAGGAATATAATAGTTGACTTTTCGGCCCAAAGCATTAACACCCATTTTGGACCTCCAACTTTGCGGTTGGTGCCGATGATTATAGCACACACCTCCACCCCCGTATCCCTGTCGAGGTGGTGAATGTTGTCATTGCTCTCCCTGGTGTGGAGTGGTCCTATAACCGTAACCCACCATTTGGACCACGCACCATGAGAGAGTCCTTCCTCCAAGACACGGCCAAGCCCGTGTATAAATTTGTTTGTGGCCGTCTCATGCCCTCAAGTCACCAAAACACGGTGAATTGGGAGAGGGCTGTCTTGACCTACACCATTATGACTGGTGGGTCCATTGATGTTGGCCGTTTGATCAACGGCCAAATCAAGACCCTTATTAGAGGTAGGACGAATGCGGGGTTCGCGTTCCCTTACTGACTTGTGTAGGGGGGCAAATGTGAGAATGCCCAAACACGCTGAGAGGCAGAAGGCTGGTCCGGTCATTACTAGGGCCATTTTGTTTGAGCATCACCGGCCTTGAGAGTGAGGGTTCCTCAAGAGGAGGAACCGAAGAGGAAGAGGACCCGCCGTTGGGATCTCCAACGGGTTGGAGGAAGCTGTCCTCCAAACCGATATGGTGAGTCGGCCGGTTAGCTTGGCACAAATGCGTGCCGACCTGAAATTTTTTGGTGGGTTAACACCGTGGGACATAATGTCTCAAATTACTATGGGCTGCCACGAGCACGATCCCGAGTTTCGTCCTCATTCGTTATCTCCGCCTCGAGCTCACCTTGAGTCGAGGCCCAAGTTCCGATCCCTTCGTTAGGTGGACCCGCTATCTCCTTTTGATATTTGTCCTTCCCCATCAATCCTCTCATATGTTCCTCTATTTTGAGGACAAAATAGAACTTAAGTTTGGGGGGGGATTTAAAACTTTAAGTCTTAGCAGGTCCTAGCCTAACGAGGAATGGAGTTGGGCTATGTCGTTAGGGTGTAAGAAAATTTCTTTCTTTGATGACCATTTAACTCTTCACCCTATTTTTCTGTTTTTTTTTTCGATTTTCGGAGGTGTTGCCTTGACCAGAATACACTTATTTTGGATACTCGTGGGTTCCTCTTATGGGGACCCATCATCAATTGTGTCATCGTCATCACCTCCAAATTTCCCAATTTCTTAAAAAAATATATATATATATAAAAAATTCAAAATATTCATCCTCGAGTTTAGGTATGGTAATGCTAGTCGTAGTCCATGAGGAGATTAGTGCAATGAACCGCATAGTTAGTCCGTAGATCCCCCTGGAATTTACTTAATTTTGCGAAACTTTTACTTTTCTCCAAATTCTTCATGCACTCACACCAGTCATAACTATGGATTGATTAGAATAGTTTTATAAAGTTTATAACACCGATATCACTTCAACAAGATATGCACAAGAATATGATGCATAGCCATTCGAACATGATTGTTGCATTAAATTGTAACTTAGGGTCAATTGCATGTTAGTTAGATCCCTTGGATTTTTCTCATTTATATATCTCAAGCACACTTTCGAACCGTGTCTGCATGTTAGTCTCAATTGTCCCTACCATCCTGCCTTAGCGAATGCTTATGTGAAATCCGGATGCTAAACACTCAACCCAATTCCCATAGTTGATATGATATTTTGTGTTGTCTTACTTGCTTTAAATACTATGTGAGCATTTGGCATTAAGAAATGATTTAGGCCATCTTTGGATCGTTAGAGCCTAAATATTCCCTGACCTATACTAAATATATCCCTAGTGTCCCCTTTGAGCCTAATGAAAAAGAATGGAGTGTGCTAAGCACACTATTTAAACTCCCATTTGCCATCGTTTCTATTACCCACATTAACTTAACTGTAAAAGCCTATACACTTTTAGCCTACCTTTTGAGAGAGTAGGATTGGGTGGGAAATTGATTCTAGGAGGACCACTTCTTTTCGCGGTTAGGCTATTTTTTAAGGCTTCTTCTTTCCGTCGTCGAAAAAAAAATAAAAAAAAATCATGTGTCGACGAAAAATGAAACGGAAGAAGAAGAGGATAAACAAAGATTCAAATGAAAGCATAGCTTTCAAGAGAAAATATGTTAGAAAAATTCTGCTGATTAGAATGATGATATTTTTAGAAAATATATTGCCCAAAACAAGTTTGGGGGAAGAAGAAAAGTGAAAAGTAACACAAAGCACCCCTCCACTTGTGGTCTTTGCAGGTCCTAGCCTAAATAGGGAAAACTTCCTTTTTCTTGGAAGTATGAGGGATAAAGGGTAGTCTTACTCTCACTTTGAATTCCAATTCCTTTCCTTCATATCCCCCAACACCTTGGCCTTACATTACAAGCTTATAAAGTCCTAATGATCTTCTTGCCAATGCTTATGTTGTTTTTATTGTCAAGTGAGTAACATGAAATTGATCACACACTTCATAATCATTATTATTCACCTTAAAGCTCACTGTGTTAGCATAATCTTAGCTATTACAAGTCATTGGGATAGGAGAGCATTGTATACATACATAGAAGTGCATGGGATGGATGTATAAATCTTTTGAATCCTTGGGACCTTTACTGCAGAATCGACGGGTTTGGATGGTAGATCTCATACTTCTTAATGCATGATTTTCTATTAAACTGTGATTTTCATATGAATGTGGTGTTTAGCTCAATAAAACTGTTTTAGTTAAGATATTCTTTAAGACTGGTGATCACACACACACGGAGAAATTAAAAGTAGTAGCAAGCCTTAAGAAAAGACTAGTTGGTTTTATATGACTAAGCTGCATATATGTGGTGAGCACCAAACTGAGATTACATGCATGCCATACACTTATAACTTGAGGATGAAACCAAAAAGATTTTATGTTTTAATTATGTTTTATTTGTAGTTGTATTTTAGTTTTATATTTATCTGTTTTTGTATTTATCTGCATAGTCGAGTCACTCGAAAGAGTCTCCTTGAGTTTGTGGGTTTATAGAGGAGTGTAAATAGTGTCACCCTCACAAAAAGATTTTAATTTTTGTTATTTATATGCTTTTGTATTTATAAGTTTATTTGTTTACTCGTGGACGAGCAAAGTTCAAGTTTGGGGGTATTTGATCGATGTATTTTATACGTCGATTTTATATACTTCTATGACTTAAATTATGCTATTTCACGAGTCTTTTGAGTACTAATATATGTTTTCGGTGAGTTTTGTAAGTTTCAGGATTATTGTGAAAATACGCGAAACTCCGTGGTTTTAAGTGCAAATTACAAGGAAGAGAAAAATGAAGAAAAATAAAGATCGCAATCGGACACCTTGGGACGCAGGTGCCTCGACCTTGCGACCGCAAGGTAGGCGAGATCGGCTCCCGAAGTCAGCTATCAAAGAATCAAAAGCCACCCACACTGGAGACCTTGCGGACGCAAGGTATCCAGCACCTTGCGACCGCAAGGTAGGCAGAATGCGACCTTTTCGGATTTTCACACAGTCATTCGATCCAATCACAACTCCCGAGTATATATAGAAGTCAGGTGCCGAGCCTAAAGAGAGGAGGACGGCTGGAAGCTCTCTTTACATAGATTTTAGGTAGTTTTAGATTGTATAACATAGTTAGGTTTTGTAATTTCAAGTATTGAAGATCAAATCATGTCTCCCATTATCTTCATGTGCTGTTCATCGTCTACGATGAACTAAATCATCCCTAATCTAGGAAGTGGGAGGTAACTTGTATCGAATTTATGTTTTGATTCATATATATATGTCTATTCAATGCTTGTTGATTGTGTTGTTTATCAATCCCTATATTATTTTGCTTTGAACAAATGAATGTAATCGCAAATAATAAAGGCTTAGAGGTGCGGATAATTGCATGACCAAGTGCATATGTCGTACACTGGCTCACCAACACAATAAATTGGACCTATCGAAGCACGAGAGTGATAAGTTAGGACCAGGTTCTTATATGATCTAGGTGACAGATAGATCATAAATTTAGGTGACAGCTAGATTGATAGTTCCTGTGCTTAGGATATGGAATGAGTGAATTTTATGGGATGGAGGCTGAACCAATTGTTCAACGTACATATCTATTTTTAGTGAACGAACCCAAGACATTGAATGACATTATTATGAATTGAACATAAAGGAGATATAAGTGAAACCCGTAATCCTAGATTTCCACTCACCATAAGATCTTCATATACGTTATTCTTGTCTAATTAGTTAAACATCTATAACTAGTAGTTTAGAGTAGAATTAAACATAAAAACCCCCCTTAGGTTAATAATTTGCTATCTATATTCGCACTGTTCGTGATCACTTGTCTCTGTGGGTTCGACCCTTGCTTCCGAGTCTATTCTATAATAGTCTTGTACACTTGCAAGGAAATAGATAAATAAAACAATCGATCACTGTCCAAAACATCATTTGGAACAAGTCTTGTGAATGAACTTGTTGTGATTGTCAACTTCTAAGTGGTGATCAACCTAGGGTTTCATCCAAGGGTGAAATTGTGTACTTGCTTGATAGGATTGCTATTGGACTTGGTAATCTAGCTTGAATCAACTCGAAAACATAGAAGAGGGCCTTCAAAATGCATATATTGTCCATTCTCTAATTGGTTGCACTATTAGCAATGACTCATTTGAGTTGAGATAAGGGAGTTATTGAACAATACCGACTCCACATTTGATCCCTACGACGATTAGAGTTTGTTTGGGTTATAGTTTAACTTTCAAGATTCTTAAACGTGATTGATATTCATGCTTGAATTGTATATCATTGTGTAACATGCCTACATGATTGGACGAGTTCGCTCTTGTCGAGCTTGCTCCTTACTTGGATTATTGATTGAGTAAATTTCTACTTGATGGACGGGTTCGCTCTTGTCGAGCTCGCTCCTTATATGTGATTTCTAGTGGCAAGTAAACATCTACTTGGCATACCTTAAGTCCAGCTGACATACGTGAATTGTCTCGTGGGTAAACGACGCATCACCGTCACAAATTGTGAGATTTGTGGTAGTGATGGGTCGCGGCACCCAAATACTACACACACCCTTAACTACTGATCACAGTGGGGAAGAGTACCTTGTCGTAACCAAAGGACGCTTGGAACAATTCTATCGTGGTCTATGTATCAAGCATGTGCATGTGACAAATTTACTCAAGATAACGCTTGTATTGCAGGAGCTATGAAGCGGCACCAGTTCCATAATATATCCTCCTTATATGTGATTTACATTCTAGCACTTATGTGAAACAATGTGTTACCATGGTTATGTGAACTAAATGCTATTTGAATGAATGCCTTGATTGATCGATTGACTGGTTGCTTGATTGCTTGAATACTTGAGGTATATGATGATATCTTGCTATGATTGTTGCATAATGCCATGACATGCATAATTGTTAGCTTACAAAGTCTTTATGACTTACCCCCTCCCTTTTACTGCTTTAGCTCCGAGCCGTCCAGGTCCTTCTCGCTGAAGTGTTGCTGAGTTCGCGATTGTCTGAGTTCATTCACGACAAGGTTGTAGAGTTGTCCTTCTTTGTTCTCTTTTGGAATGGACGTTGGGTTTTTAGCAAGTCATATAGACTTCGCTTTGGGAACTTGAATACTTGTTATCATTACGTTTGTAACTTGTGGCTATTGTAATCTTTTGTGTGCCGGCGCTTGTACGCCATGCCTTGTATAGTTTTGTTGTTGGTTCACCTTGTTTAAAAGTCTTCCGCTGAGCAATTGATTAGCTCTTGTTATAAACTGTTAGTGTTGGGTTCCGGTTGTAAAGTCGCCGATGAATTGGTATACTTGTTTTAAACTGTTACATCAGGTTTTAAAAGTTTTAAAATGTTCCAGCCTTTTAATGCCGAGTTGCGCTTCATTTGAAATGTTGCGTCACGTCATTTTCTTTAATTGAGTCCTTGCATGAATTGTAGTCCTTATTTGGACGGCTTGACTCGCGATTCCTTCTCGGGGTCCGGGTCGGGTCGCCACAAAGACAGAGTAAGCCCACACCTAAAAAAAGGGAGAAGAAGGATAGTCAGCTATAAATAAATAAATAAATAATATATATATATATATATATATATATATATATATATATATATAAAGAAAAATGCTGACAGAAAAATTTTGAGAATAAGAGGAGAAGAAATATACCTCCCAAGCAGGAGCAAAGCCAACCATAACCGGTGAATCATTTCGCTCGCCTCTATCCGTGGAAGCATAAAGCTCAGCCAGGCCTGCTTGCCCCCAATCATAGTCAATCACGTGGTCCAATTCGAAGGCGAAGGCACCCAGAGGGAAACTCTCAAGGAGGTGGATGAATTGGCAAAAAGCGACATCCCCGAAAGAAAAATAGAAATGCTCGGCGACGCCGAGCTAGCCTATGCTATCCCCAGATTGATCGGCTCCCAAAGATTCGCCAAAAGCCGCTTTTAACGCTACCAATTTTGATCTCATCTGTAGTTTTATAATCGGGCACGAAGCCCAAAAGATCCTCCACCACGTCATGATGATGACGGAGAGTGTAATCTGGCTCTAAAGTCCGACCGATGCCGGTAGAGATACCCGTGATAGCAACAAAATCACTCGGGGTCATGGTGGCCTCTCCCCAGCTGAAGTGGAAGGTGTGGGTAGTGTCCCACCAATAGTTCCTCAATACATCGAATATAGCCATGTAGCTGTGGAAGGGACAGAATGCCCGCAAAAATACCCCAAGCCCTGTATCCTCCACCAATACCCGGGCCGGCTCGGCATCAAACGAAAAATGTCCGTCACCATGTCACAACTTGCTCGAACCCGGGTCAAGGTATTGTGCTCCTGAAAAAAAAAAAAAAAAAAAAAAGAGGAAGGGAGAAAAGGTAAGATTCTCATAAACCATTTTTCTTACATAATCATTACATTAAACAATATTTTTTTTAATTAAAAAGAAAAAAATAATATAAAGTATGTGTTTTTGCATATAAAAAAAAATCATCATCATCATAAAATAAAAATAAATGTATGCTTTCCATTCATGAATTTGCATTTTAACATGTATTTAAGGATTTTCATTTGCATTCTTGCATAAATAAAATGTATATCGATCATCATTGTATCATCTAAAAAAAAATCTAAAACTAAAAAAAAATGTTGTATGCTCCTCATTACTGTATTTGCATCTTAGCATACGTTTAATAAAATTTCCTATTTTGCATTTTTATGCACATGAATTTTTTTTATATGAAAATTTTTGCTCTAATTTTTTTTATTATCATGTCATTTAAAAGAAAATGAAATGAGATAGGATTTTCATCCATTCGCCCCTTAGCATTCAAAATTTTCTATTTTTGCATATGAAAATTTTTGTAAAAAAAAAACATATATGTATTGCATTTGAAAATTTTAAGTGCATCATTGGCGTCATCATAAAAATAAAAATGCATTCGTACATTTAAAATTTTTCATGCATAAAAAAAATAATAAAAAATATGTCTTTTTGCATTCAAATATGTATTTTGACATTTTAGACATCATAAAAATGTGTGTTATGCATTTAAAAGTATATACCACATTTTACATTTTTGCATCCGTAATAAAATAAATTGCCCATGCATCATATTAAAAAGCATCTCATAAATTTTTCTGCATTGCAATTGCATCAAAAAAAAAAAAGGGGTGATATATGCACTTATCATTTACATTTATTGTCCAATAAGCTGCATTATAGCATTAGCAAAAAGAGAATAAAGTATCACCAATCATGAAAAGAAAATATCTCACTGACATTTATTATATCCCTGCAACATAGGTATGTATAAAAAGTGAATTCTGGTGCATAAAATATATCTTTTTTGTCCTGCATGTATCCGAAAATATGCCCGAAAAAACTTGCATTATGTTCCGAAAAGTTCATTTCATAGACATATAGCATATAAAAATATTTTTAGGCATAAAACATGCACCATATAGCTCAAATTGTATTAATAATATAAATCATGCATTGCAGGGTCAAATAGTGACCACTAGTTCAATTATGCATCGCAAAAATAAATTACATAAATTTCATGCATCATTACGAAAATTGCATCATTTTAGCTCATAAATTGCATGCATAAGCATCATAAGAAGCATATATATACTCCAAAAGTCCAAAGCATTACAGGAATTGAGCAGATATGAAGAAATCAACCAAATGGGTTGGTGAAAGAGTATACTTACATCAGGATTTTGAAGATTCGAGACATGTGTATGCCAATCATGGGGGCATTTACAAAAAGGGCCAAGTCAAACAAGACTTGGTCTTTCTTAGCCACACTTAAAAAAAAAGTTCTTATATGGCCATTTTAACTCAGTAAAATGTCTAAACTACCCTTCATTTATCCTTTTCTTTTTTGGTATTGGTTTGTAGGGTGTAAAATGTCTAAACTACCCTTCATTTATCCTTTTCTTTTTTGGTATTGGTTTGTAGGGCTCGATTTTATACATTATACGTATGTGGGATTATACCTAAGTATCACGAATGCTCACTCGTCGAATATTCATGTAACGTAGTTCGACAAAGTTCGTTAGGATCGTTACTCAAATTCGTAATATTCGAAATCGGTGTTCTCTTCCAAATTCGAAGGGGTTTCAAGCCCATCAAGTGTGTGCTAAGCGCTAAGTAATCGTTCGCTTGTCGAATACTCCCACCCTCTCGGCGTCGTGGAGTTCGAAAAGTTTTCTTCCAAATTCAAGCAAGCACATCAATTTTGTGCTTAGTATGCTTAGTATTCGTGTTCGCTTTCCATAAACATTCATCGAATCCATTTGATTTTTCTCGCAAATTCAACCATGGCTCAAAATCTTTTTTTTGCAAAATGCACAACTATTCAACAATCATGTGCATTTTGAACTGGTACCTTATACATTGGCACCTAACCTGCTCGTTAATCGAGGACTGGTTACTAAACGAAGTGTTTGCACCTTGGTTTGCAAGCGGTTTATCAAGCGGTTTATTGATAAACCGTGAGTGTCTGATTAGCGACTTGGTTTCCAAGCGGAAGTTTACCCCTTGGTTTATCAAGTGGTTTATTGATAAACCATAGATAAACCAGGTGAGTGTCGTTAATTGACTGCGGTTAGTAAAGGTTTGCAGCCCGGTTTATCAAGCGGTTTATTGATAAACCATAGATAAACCGGTGAGTGAAGCGACCTTTGGTTTCCAAAGAAGTTTACCCTTGGTTTATCAAGCTGGTTTATTGATAAACCATAGATAAACCGGTGAGTGGTGTTAATTGACTTGTTTCAAGCGGCGAGTTTACCCCTTGGTTTATCAAGCGGTTTATTGATAAACCATAGATAAACCAGTGAGTGTCGATTATTGACAGTTAATGGCGAGGTTTTTACCTTGGTTTGCTAATTGGTTTATCAAGTTTATCAAGTGGTTTATTGATAAACCATAGATAAACCGGTGAGTGGTTAGCGACCGGTTTCCGGTTTGGTTTATCAAGCGGTTTATTGATAAACCGGTGAGTGGTTAACTTTGGTTTAGTTTGCGGTTTATCAAGCGGTTTATTGATAAACCATAGATAAACCAGTGAGTGTTTAGCTTGGTTTCCAAGGTTTACCCCTTGGTTTATCAAGCGGTTTATTGATAAACCATAGATAAACGGGTGAGTTGTTAATTGAGGCTGGTTTCGGCCCCTTGGTTTATCAAGCTGGTTTATTGATAAACCATAGATAAAAAGGTGAGTGTCGTTAGCGACGGTTTTGTTTACCCCTTGGTTTATCAAGCTGGTTTATTGATAAACCATAGATAAACCGGTGAGTGGTGTTAATTGACACGTTTCCGTTTACCCCTTGGTTTATCAAGCTGGTTTATTGATAAACCATAGATAAACCGGTGAGTGGTATTAGCGACCTTGGTTTCCAAGCGGGTTTACCCCTTAGCTTATCAAGCTGGTTTATTGATAAACCATAGATAAACCGGTGAGTGGTGTTAGCGACGGTTTCCAAGCGGCGAGTTTACCCCAGCTTATCAAGCTGGTTTATTGATAAACCATAGATAAACCGGTGAGTGGGTTAGCGACCTTTGGTTTCCAAGGTTTACCCTTGGCTTATCAAGTGGTTTATTGATAAACCATAGATAAACCGGTGAGTGGTGATAGCGACAATGGTTTCCAAGCGGTTTACCCCAGTAGCTTATCAAGCGGTTTATTGATAAACCATAGATAAACCAGGTGAGTGGGTTAGCGACATGGTTTCCAAGCAGCGAGTTTACCCCAGCTTATCAAGCTGGTTTATTGATAAACCATAGATAAACCGGTGAGTGGTGTTAGCGACGGTTTCCAAGCGTTTACCCCTTAGCTTATCAAGCTGGTTTATTGATAAACCATAGATAAACCGGTGAGTGGTACGTTAGCGACCTTGGTTTCCAAGCGGCGGAGTTTACCCCTTGGCTTATCAAGTGGTTTATTGATAAACCATAGATAAACCGGTGAGTGGTGATAGCGACCGGTTTCCAAGCGGGTTTACCCTTAGCTTATTTTACCCTTAGCTTATCAAGCGGTTTATTGATAAACCATAGATAAACCGGTGAGTGGTACGTTAGCTTGGTTTCCAAGCAGGTTTACCCCTTAGCTTATCAAGCTGGTTTATTGATAAACCATAGATAAACCGGTGAGTGGTGTTAATTGACACGGTTTCCAAGCAGTTTACCCCTTGGTTTATCAAGCTGGTTTATTGATAAACCATAGATAAACCGGTGAGTGGTACGTTAGCGGTTTCCAAGCGGCGGGTTTACCCCTTAGCTTATCAAGCGGTTTATTGATAAACCATAGATAAACCGGTGAGTGGTGTTAGCGACCTTTGGTTACTAAGCGAGGTTTGGACCTTGGTTTGCAAATTGGTTTATCAAGTGGTTTATTGATAAACCATAGATAAACTAGGTGAGTGTGTTTATTGACCTTTGGTTAATAAGCGATAGGTTTGCAAGCTGGTTTATTGATAAACCGGTGAATGTCGTTAGCGACTTGGTTTCCAAGCAGCGGTTTGCAAGCGGGTTATCAAGCTGGTGTGTCTCTTGGTTTATCAAGCTGGTTTATTAATAAACCATAGATAAACCATGTCATTGTCTATTAATAGTGTTAAGCAGTGCGTGGTTTATCAGCGACAACTCATTCCTTTAAAATTGGAATACATTGAGTATTTGAATGTACTTATTTATTATGTTTTATATTGCGAGATATGACTTGATTTTTGGCCCTCGGTTATTTATTTTGGACATTTTGTTGAAGGCGACATCGTCGGATGCTCATGGAAATTTATTGACAAGCGTAATCCAAGGGAGTTGGTATCGATAATGAAAGTACATGTGAAGAGTTATATGGTAAAAGTGCGAACCATTTGCCAAGTTGATGACATAGAGATAAGATTTGTTACTCGGCAACGGCAAATGCTTTTAAATTTCCGTCTTAATTACTAAAGATGAAGATTTTGAATGGTACTTGAACCTTAACAGACTAGGGGTTCAATCTCCACTTTTTGTTACCCGTTTGATCATGGAAAATTTTGACTCTGCAGGAGAAAATAATGGCTGGTTTTGACATGGAAAATAATGGAGAAGAGGAAAATAATAGAAGATGAAAACAATGGAGAAGAGGAAGAAATGGGACATGAAGACAACGAGAGATGAACCTCTTGAATTTGCCACACCGTCGAGGCAGGTTTGATGGGTTCGATCAAGAGAACATAGATGAAGACAACGAGAGATGAACCTTTATCCAATAACCTAATGATTTTGCTACACCCACGAGGCAGATGTTTGATGGGTTCAATCAAGACAACACAGATGAAGCCAACGAGAGATCAAGACAATCGGTTCACAAGTGATAATTTAGGGACTTCTTCGGTTGCAAGTGCAGTAGCGAGTGATCTGGGAAGAGATTGATTTGAATGTTGGACAAGTATTCAATAACAAGAAGGAGCTTCGGGATCTTTGTTCACTTGCTTGCCTTAAACCATAAGTTTGAGTTCAAAACAAAAAATCCAACAAGGCGATTGTACCTTGTAGTTTGTGTTGATGATAATTGCAAATGGCGTTTGTTTGCAACAAAGTACTCGAAAGTGATTATTTTGAGATTCGAAAATATACACCGAACATTGTTGCCCCAAAATATTTGCATGGTGATCACGAGCAAGCGACAACACGTATGATTGGGAAACACATTTCACCAAGGTTGGAGGACCGCGACAACGTGTTACAACAGAAGGAAATCATTGCGAAGTGTCTAGAACATTGGGGTTTCACTAAACTACCAAAAGCGAGGAGGTCTAGAGAAGATGCCTTAACACAACTCGGGGGTTCGGTGAGGATAGTTACTGAAATGGCCGCATATGCGCACAACTTGCAATTGGTCAATCCATCAGCAGTCTACTCTTTGGAGCTTGATAATGAACACGATTCAAGTACTTCTTCTTGGCGTATGGGGCTTGCATTATCGGATTCCACAATGCAATGCGGCCGGTAGTGATTGTGGATGGAACATTTTTAGCGCAAGATCTGAGAATGCGTTGATTATTGCAACTTGTCAAGATGGTAATATGCGAGATATATCCTCTTGCATGGGCTATTGTCGATTCGAAAATGATGCATCATGGACTTGGTTTTTATGAAGTTGAAAGAAGTAACGGTGATAATGAATCACTTGTGATCATTTAAACAGACATAGGAGTCTTATTACTGCGGTCCAAAATGTTTATCGAGTGCACATCATGCTCATTGTATCTATCATATAAAGGGAAACTTAAGGGTTGTAACGTAAGCGACACGATGTCCCTTTTTATGAGGCGGCGAGGCTTATACCATAGAAGAGTTCAACAAGCATATGTCTCAAATTCAAAAAGCGATGAAAATGGTTGGAAATATCTTAGTGAGACAAAATTTGAAGCGTGGGCGAGTCGCATTGCAAAGGAAACCGTTACAATATCATGACTTCAAACAATGTGGAGTCTCTCAACTCGGTGTTCAAGGAAGCTCGAAAGACTCCTATACTTTCCTTGTTTCAAAGTATTGGAAAAAGCTGCGAGAAATGGTTTTGTGAGGCGTGAGTCATCTTCACGGTGTACAACCATTTTAACTCCGATAATGGAAGCAAAACTAGCCAAAACCGGAGAGATGGCCAAGAAGTATCACGGTTATTGAAGCCATCAATGAGTCCATGTATGTGGTGAGGGGTGGTAATAAGCATTCCACGGTGGATTTTGATAAACATACTTGCACTTGCCAAAGGTTTCAATTGAACCATGTACCATGCGAGCACGCGATTGCGGTTTGCATCAAGAGGCGTTTTCGGTGTACCCATTGTGCTCATCATTGTATACAACATCGGCTTGGAGAATGGCATATTCATGTAACATCTTCCAGTGCCAATCAAGAGGAATGGGACATGCCGGATGCAATTAAAGCGATATTTGTTTGCCACGAATTCCGACCACATTTGGGCGTCGCGAGAACATCGAGAATTCCATCGATCGGAGAGTTTCGCAAAAGACAAAGATGCGATAAATGTGGACAAGTGGGGCACTGTCGACTTTCATGTAGAAATCAAACACTTATTTCGATAGACAACCTACTTCGATAGACACTCAAATGTTTAAAAACATTTTCGGTTTTGATTTCATGGACCATATAAGTTTAGATTTGATTGTTATTAATTTTTAATAAAAAATATTCAAATTTCTATGTTGAGATTTATTTCTATTTAATTTGTATATCGGTTTCATATTTGCATAGTGTCCATTAAAATTGCATAGGGTCAAGTAAATGGGAAGATTTATTCTTAAGTGTGTAAGAAGAAAATTGTGTAGGTGGCGGTGAGGCCCAGTTAAGAAGTTGTATAAGAAGTTGGTATAAATTTTAACATTGAGGCGGCTCTTACATCTTCTTACACAAAAAATATTAAATTTAACACCATACCACAAAATAAATACGGAGTACAAAACTCTCCCCCCCCCCACACACAGCAAACAAGTGTCAGGCCACTACACGGCCGGGCCCCCCTCCCCTCACATTCAAACATGCACATTCCCCAAGAAAGTTGTATTGTCTTTTCAAAATCTTTTAGCTTTCCAAAGTAGAAACTTTCGAGGATATGTAGGAATTAAAACTATCTCACCCTTCAGGCCTTCCAGTATAACTTTAATGAAAGTGGTTGAAAGAATTTGTTCATTCTTAATAGTGTAAAATTTATTAAATCCGTCCATTGTCCTGCCTCAGCGAGTATTTATAGAGACATTCCTTCCTTCTTCTCTATCACTGGCAAACTACCCCAAACACTATGTTATCTTATGTTATGTTACTTAGGAGAATTCTTAGCACTAGATTAAGGTTCCTTCGCAACAACTTTGAATTACTCTTCATATCCAACAAAAGTTGTTTGGTTAGTTTCTAGGATTCCTCTTGTATGAAGATTTTCTTCATCAATCAATTAGAATGCCTTTCCAAGACTCCAATGACTATGCTCATGTCCGCGGTTCAGTCTTGGTTTTGTAGACCTTCTACATGTTCCTTTGCTGACAAGCTTCTCTCTCAAGTTCGACTCACTTGCACGGCGGACTTTCGAAAGGAAGTCGTATGAACTTGTGAAGGGCGCCTCTGCCTGAGACCTAGCTGAAGGGAGACGGACGAGAAGGCGGCGGGATCCCATATCTGCATTTTTCATAGTGTAGAGATTCCGCTTGCCAACCGATTATGAATTTGGGTCCATGGTCTTCATAGACTTCTCCTTGTAACATCCTTATCTTTAGAAATGTATCGGTGTAGATTAGTTGTTTAACGGGGAGTAGTTAAGTCACTGGAAATTGTATTGAATCTTGTAATCTTTAGATCCTCTTTGTATTCGAGTATATTTTGATCAAAATGAGAACTTGTTCTATCTTTTTTAAAGAATAGTCTTATTTTAATTGCGGTTATCCTTGACCTTTTCTTTTAGGAGCGGCGATTACCACAAACTTGCTTGAGTTAGTGGCCAGGTGAGTCAAATGTGACCTTAGTTATTTGACTAATGCTTAAAGTGATGAAAGCAGGAAGTAGGCTACTACTGCGATATTCGGCGGGAAGAACTTTACCCTTGCTTTGAATTGTAATCAATTTGATTAATAACCAAACTATGTTTTGAATAGTGTAGGGTGGATTACTCAACCCAATATTATAACAAATGATTCAAATGGCTGAATGACTCATGCTTAAAGTGATGTAAAATTTGATTAATAACCAAACTATGTTTTGAATAGTGTAGGGTGGATTACTCAACCCCTACTTGATCAATGCTTGAATGTGGCTGAAGCTAATCAATTCTGACAATTCTATTAAATGTAATTGAGTTTAAAAGATACAAAACAGATTTTGGTGTTTCTCTAAAAACAATCAATCATGTGCAACTTCATCGGCATCGTCATCAGAAGATTTTTCTTCAGCGGCTTCAGCAGCAGCTGCTGTTGCTTCACCTAGTTCTTTTGCTGCTCTGCCAAATCTTAGTTTAAAGCCTGCAATCTTCTCTTTGTAATTTGCAGCCTTTCCTTCAGCCTTTGCAGCTCTTGCCTTCTGCTTTTCTTCCTCTTCCTTGTGAGCTAAGGCTTCAGCTCTTAGCTCTGCTCGTTCAGCTCTATATGTCTCTTCCAGCTCCTTGTATGCTTTCGGTGCTTTAGACACACCTGTAGTAAACCAGCCAAGTTTAGAATTAAAACAACAAAAAAATATTACGCCACCTACCTACTGCCCCTGAAACCAAAGTGCAGAAGACTCACCTGCAGTATATGCAGCTTCAAATGCAGCAGAGATGGAGTCCTTAATAGAGGGTAGAAGAGCTTGAAGCTGCTGCTGTAATCCTGCTACCTGTTCGTTCATCTCCTGTTTCACTCCTTCAATTTGTTGATTCAGCTGCAGGTTCATCTCCCTCAGGTCATCTTTGATATGATCCTGGGTGATCTTTAACATGTCCAGGGCTTCATAATAGGTTGAACCTTCAGGAAAGACATGTGCAGTGGCAGCAGGAGTTGATGTGGAAGGGACATCAGTAGAACCATCAGGAACAGCAGTTGGTGTATGAGCAGATGGAGGTGAGGGTGCAGCTGGAGGGGAGGGTGCAGCAGGCACTTCATCAACTGGAGAAGATATAGGAGTTATATCTGGAAATATGATCTTCTGTCCAGGTGGCTTGTTAAGTGCATCCTTAATGATCTGCTGCTGTTTCTGTCTCAATTGATATGCTAGCATGGCAGGAGACAATGTTTGAACAGCAATATCACTATCATCATCATGTGCAGAATCTTTTTCCCCTTCATCTTCCTGTTCAGAAGAGCTGGAGCTGTAACTCAATAGTTTAATAGCAGGAGTGGCATTTGTTGGTATATCTTCAGCAGGAGAGGCATCTGTTGGTATTTGTTGAGCAGGTCTATTGACCTCTTCATCTATACCAGCTGCTGCAGAGGGCTCTTGGATATTTGAAATAGATGTAGATGGAGTGAACGGTGTTTGGGGTAGGTGAACATCTGGTTCGGGAGATGGGGGTAGGATGAAGGATATAGGTTGAACATTGAGTGGTTGAGGTGAAGTTGATGAAGAAGGACTGGTAGGTTGAACACTGAGTGGTTGAGGTGAAGTAGATGAAGAAGGACTGGTATGTTGAACATTGAGTGGTTGAGGTGCAGCAGATGAAGATGGGGTTTGGCAGGGCTCAGCAGATGGCTGGGCAGATGTTGATGCTCCTCCTGCCTTTGATGATTTCTTGCCAAAAATTGACACGTATTTGGCAGTAGCCATTTCAACCTTATACTTTATATTTTCCATGGCTTTATCTTGAATATTTTTGATTCTGGCCATGTTCATTGGAGGTAGTGTACCTGCTTCTCTATCGATGCTGTCTTCCTCAGTAGCAGGTCTGCCAACAAGATAAGGATCATTAACCATCATCTTTGGTAAACCATACTCATTGTTGAAAATACCCCATAGATCCAGTATTAGCTCATCTTGCACAAACCTGTCTTGTGCAAGATAGAAGACATTCCATTCAATGGGCATTAGGTCAAAACATTTGCCGTAATTGAGGGCAATCTCTTACTGGTTGTCAATCCTTGCACGGGTTTTTTGTAGGGAACCCATAAGTATCTGTTGAAATTTGGGTCCACATATTTGATGGGATCTACTCTTGGTTTGTCCTCCTTCTTCTCCTCATGAAAGGACAGAAGGGCTTGAATGAAGTAGGGTAGATGGTCAATGGGGAAGGCCCAATCATTAGGAATACCAATAGGATTGGCAGAGTAGGGATCATTTCTGGGATGAAAGGTTGGGTTGAAAATAGGTGGGAAGTATGGTTTGCGAGGTTGATTTGGGTTGGAGGTAGGTAAAGCAGTAGGTGATGAAGGTGGTTGGTTTTGAGGTTCAGAAGTAGCAGGGAAGGGAATGAAGTTGTCAGTGTTTGATTCAGCAGTTGTCCTCTGCCTCTTCCTAGCATACTTTTTCGCAACAGGTTTGGCAGGTGCAGATACTTCTTCATCTCTCTCCTCATTAATCGCAGCAGTTACCACAAACTTGCTTGAGTTAGTGGCCCAGGTGATATCTGCTGAACCATACTTCCTTCCAGTCACTGATTTAATCACATCTGCAGGTGCCACACTCATAACAAGAGCAGGTATCTGTCTCATAAAGTGGGTAATGATGAGGTGGTGAGTGATTTTGGATTTTTTTGGGTTCTTCCTATGTCTATTCCATATTCTCATAAATGAGTTTGAACTAAAAGCTGCCAGTTGACTTGTTTCTCCCGGCCAAGCAGCCATCATTGCCAATTGGTGTTTGGTAACCTTGTCTTTCGCCCCAGATTTGACTATTATGCATTTGCCTAAAACAGAAGCTAGGGCATAATACAGGGGCTGGAAGATATTTTTCTTTTTCTCTCCAGCTATAGGTACAGGGACATTTCCCATCATAAGAATCCATCCATTGGACACAATTTCCTGACTAATTTCAGATAGAGCCGAACCTTCAGTGTTGATATTGGGAAAGGCATTGAGAATGGTTTGGGTATCAAACACTACATCTATCCCATTGATATTTCCAGAGAGGGAGTTTGGTATATCTGGTGTGGGTTGCATGTGGTGGAAGAATAACTCCGTTAAAGTTTGACTGTAGGTTCTGCCTATGTCGAAGGTAAGAAGGGGAAGAAGTCCAGAATTTGTTAGCAACGTAACCAATTTGGCGCCAATGTCAAGTTTGTTTAGTGCGGTGACATCCAAAATGCATCCTAGGTCGGAGTTATGATCAGCCATTGCACCTGAGTTCAAGAAGAAACTAGGGTTTAAGAGTTTTGTGGAAGAAGACAGTCTCAAAGCGGTGCAAGAGAGGAAAGAAAACTTTTTGAATTTTGTTTGGGTTTTGAAGTTTTTGAAAAGTTTCCAAAATGATTGAGCGGCTATTTCAAGAAGCCTTTTGGCCTTTTGGGATAAGTGATATGGTATGGGGGCTTCAATTAAAAAAAAACTGCGCCTCTGTCTTGAAACTCTAAGGAGTTGTTGGGTCTCGCGCCAACATTTATAGTTTGTCAGTTTTAGTGGAATGTGTCTAATTTGTCGTCAGTTTGAGAAGTTGAGCAGTTGTATAGACATGGGGTGTCAGCAACAGCTGATATAAAGCACATGTCTATGTGGCATAATTAGAACTGGCTTGAATGAGAACGCTTAAAGTTATCAAGTGTTAACCTACCTGCTGATATTCAGCAGGTATAACTTTTAGACTTGCTAAAGTCTAATGATCTCAATTAATAACCAAAATATATTTTGACCTACCTGCTGATTTTCAGCAGGTATAAAGAACATGTCAAGTGGATTTGCTTTTGAAACTAAAATTTTATATAATGTATTAAAGTAATTCTAAATCATTAATGTATCAGCATGTTAGTTCATAGTAGCTGTAAATAAGCTGTAAATAACGTTTAGTATTTGCCAGCAGGTAGGTTCACAGCAGACATGTCAGCTGACTACTGATATTAGTAGGTCGATTACTTAAACAATTGTATAACAAATGATTGAGGTAACTGAATCAGTAAATAACAAAAAGTTCCATTAATTAAGCATAGTAATACAAATTTCATATAGAAAACCTACATTCAAACAATAGTACACTACAATTAAACACTAAGGAAGCGACAAATTGTTGTAATTTGTGTTTCCTTTGAACATTCCAATAATCAGGCCAACAACAATTGTCCAAATTAGGAGAATTGCACAAAAATAGGACCGAGCTATTTCTTTTGACTTGATAAATTGTTCTTCCAATTTTCTTGCCTCTACTTTGAGTCTTTCGTTCTGCATCTTCAATTTTCCAGCTTGTTCATCCTTTTGTCTAAGTTGACTTTCAAGTTTGTCAACCTCATGCTTCAAATCCACTATTTGTGATCTTAGCCGTCCACAAATAACTATTTTTTTTGATCTCTCAGGCAGTGGTGGGTCAATCCAAGCAAAAAACTTACAGTGGTTAGCTTGATCCTGAGATTGAAAATAAAAATAAATACATAAACATCGGCATCCAATTAATAATGAAAAAAATAAATAAATATAACCTTATAGTTTCCACATCCAATGAACCTTCTACTTGGGTTTTCATCGCTCCAAGATGTCCACATAGGTGCGCGAACACCACAATTGCAAACCCTTGATAAATTGCAGTTAAATGATTCGAGTTCCTTCTCTTCGAAAATTGGGGTTTCCATTTTTTGGGAATCAATTTTGTTTGCTTGTTGAGTTGTTCGTTGTTCGCGGAGATGGAGTATGGCGTTGGATTATCCGTAGAAGCCCTAGGTCAAGAAGAAACCCCCAAGAACTGTTGGAGGGAGAGTTTTTAGTTGGAGTGAATTTTATGAGTATCTGCTCTTCTTGGGAAAAGCGTTTCATTTCAATATAGCATTTTGGAGGGACTTTTCAAATTTTAGGGGGAATAAGGCATTGGTGGGACTTTTCAAATTTTTTTGTCAAAAATAAGAAACACTAATTACGTATACCTATTTATGGGCGTAGGTATCATATCAAGTGTTGTCATATATTTTAGTTATTTTCATATTATTAGTGCATATCTAGCAAAAAATAACTACCAGTATCAGTTATAAATTAAATTAAAGATAATTAAATTATGATAAGACCCAACGTTACATGACGTTGTGTTATCCTGTTAAGTGACGTTGTGTTATGATAAGACGAAACGTTACATTACGTTGTGTTATCGTGTTAAGTGACGTTGTGTTATGATAAGACCCAACGTTACATTACGTTGTGTTATCGTGTTAAGTGACGTTGTGTTATGATAAGACGAAACGTTACATGACGTTGTGTTATCGTGTTAAGTGACGTTGTGTTACGATAAGACGAAACGTTACATTACGTTGTGTTATCGTGTTAAGTGACGTTGTGTTATGATAAGACAACGTTACATTACGTTGTGTTATCGTGTTAAGTGACGTTGTGTTATGATAAGACAGCGTTACATTACGTTGTGTTATCGTGTTAAGTGGCGTTGTGTTATGATAAGGCCAGCGTTACATTACGTTGTGTTATCGTGTTAAGTGACGTTGTGTTATGATAAGACCCAACGTTACATGACGTTGTGTTATCGTGTTAAGTGACGTTGTGTTATGATAAGACGGAACGTTACATGACGTTGTGTTATCGTGTTAAGTGACGTTGTGTTATGATAAGACGAAACGTTACATTACGTTGTGTTATCGTGTTAAGTGACGTTGTGTTATGATAAGACCCAACGTTACATGACGTTGTGTTATCGTGTTAAGTGACGTTGTGTTATGATAAAGCGTTACATGGCGTTGTGTTATCGTGTTAAGTGGCGTTGTGTTATGATAAGAAGCGTTACATGGCGTTGTGTTATCGTGTTAAGTGGCGTTGTGTTATGATAAGACCCAGCGTTACATGGCGTTGTGTTATCGTGTTAAGTGGCGTTGTGTTATGATAAAAGCGTTACATGGCGTTGTGTTATCGTGTTAAGTGGCGTTGTGTTATGATAAGAAGCGTTACATGGCGTTGTGTTATCGTGTTAAGTGGCGTTGTGTTATGATAAGACCCAGCGTTACATGGCGTTGTGTTATCGTGTTAAGTGGCGTTGTGTTATGATAAAAGCGTTACATGGCGTTGTGTTATCGTGTTAAGTGGCGTTGTGTTATGATAAGACCCAGCGTTACATGGCGTTGTGTTATCGTGTTAAGTGGCGTTGTGTTATGATAAGGCAGCGTTACATGGCGTTGTGTTATCGTGTTAAGTGGCGTTGTGTTATGATAAGACCCAGCGTTACATGGCGTTGTGTTATCGTGTTAAGTGGCGTTGTGTTATGATAAGGCGAAGCGTTACATGGCGTTGTGTTATCGTGTTAAGTGGCGTTGTGTTATGATAAGAAGCGTTACATTACGTTGTGTTATCGTGTTAAGTGGCGTTGTGTTATGATAAGAAGCGTTACATTACGTTGTGTTATCGTGTTAAGTGGCGTTGTGTTATGATAAGAGAAGCGTTACATGGCGTTGTGTTATCGTGTTAAGTGGCGTTGTGTTATGATAAGGCGAAGCGTTACATGGCGTTGTGTTATCGTGTTAAGTGGCGTTGTGTTATGATAAGACCCAGCGTTACATTACGTTGTGTTATCGTGTTAAGTGGCGTTGTGTTATGATAAGACCCGAAGCGTTACATGGCGTTGTGTTATCGTGTTAAGTGGCGTTGTGTTATGATAAGGCGAAGCGTTACATGGCGTTGTGTTATCGTGTTAAGTGGCGTTGTGTTATGATAAGACCCAGCGTTACATGGCGTTGTGTTATCGTGTTAAGTGGCGTTGTGTTATGATAAGACGAGCGTTACATGGCGTTGTGTTATCGTGTTAAGTGGCGTTGTGTTATGATAAGGCGAAGCGTTACGTTACATTACGTTGTGTTATCGTGTTAAGTGGCGTTGTGTTATGATAAGACCCAGCGTTACATACGTTGTGTTATCGTGTTAAGTGGCGTTGTGTTATGATAAGGCGAAGCGTTACATGGCGTTGTGTTATCGTGTTAAGTGGCGTTGTGTTATGATAAGACCCAGCGTTACATGGCGTTGTGTTATCGTGTTAAGTGGCGTTGTGTTATGATAAGGCAAGCGTTACATGGCGTTGTGTTATCGTGTTAAGTGGCGTTGTGTTATGATAAGACCCGAAGCGTTACATGGCGTTGTGTTATCGTGTTAAGTGGCGTTGTGTTATGATAAGAAGCGTTACATTACGTTGTGTTATCGTGTTAAGTGGCGTTGTGTTATGATAAGGCGAAGCGTTACATTGGCGTTGTGTTATCGTGTTAAGTGGCGTTGTGTTATGATAAGACCCAGCGTTACATGGCGTTGTGTTATCGTGTTAAGTGGCGTTGTGTTATGATAAGGCGAAGCGTTACATGGCGTTGTGTTATCGTGTTAAGTGGCGTTGTGTTATGATAAGACGAAGCGTTACATGGCGTTGTGTTATCGTGTTAAGTGGCGTTGTGTTATGATAAGAAGCGTTACATGACGTTGTGTTATCGTGTTAAGTGACGTTGTGTTATGATAAGACCCAACGTTACATGACGTTGTGTTATCGTGTTAAGTGACGTTGTGTTACGATAAGACGAAACGTTACATTACGTTGTGTTATCGTGTTAAGTGACGTTGTGTTATGATAAGACCCAACGTTACATGACGTTGTGTTATCGTGTTAAGTGACGTTGTGTTATGATAAGACGAAACGTTACATGACGTTGTGTTATCGTGTTAAGTGACGTTGTGTTATGATAAGACAGCGTTACATGGCGTTGTGTTATCGTGTTAAGTGGCGTTGTGTTATGATAAGGCAGCGTTACATGGCGTTGTGTTATCGTGTTAAGTGGCGTTGTGTTATGATAAGAAGCGTTACATGGCGTTGTGTTATCGTGTTAAGTGGCGTTGTGTTATGATAAGGCGAAGCGTTACATTACGTTGTGTTATCGTGTTAAGTGGCGTTGTGTTATGATAAGACCCAAGCGTTACATGGCGTTGTGTTATCGTGTTAAGTGGCGTTGTGTTATGATAAGGCGACCCAGCGTTACATGGCGTTGTGTTATCGTGTTAAGTGGCGTTGTGTTATGATAAGGCGAAGCGTTACATTACGTTGTGTTATCGTGTTAAGTGGCGTTGTGTTATGATAAGGACCCGGCGTTACATGGCGTTGTGTTATCGTGTTAAGTGGCGTTGTGTTACGATAAGGCGACCCAGCGTTACATTACGTTGTGTTATCGTGTTAAGTGGCGTTGTGTTATGATAAGGCGAAGCGTTACATGGCGTTGTGTTATCGTGTTAAGTGGCGTTGTGTTACGATAAGAAGCGTTACATTGGCGTTGTGTTATCGTGTTAAGTGGCGTTGTGTTATGATAAGGCAGCGTTACATGGCGTTGTGTTATCGTGTTAAGTGGCGTTGTGTTATGATAAGACCCAGCGTTACATTGGCGTTGTGTTATCGTGTTAAGTGGCGTTGTGTTATGATAAGGCAGCGTTACATTACGTTGTGTTATCGTGTTAAGTGGCGTTGTGTTATGATAAGACCCAGCGTTACATTACGTTGTGTTATCGTGTTAAGTGGCGTTGTGTTATGATAAGGCAGCGTTACATGGCGTTGTGTTATCGTGTTAAGTGGCGTTGTGTTATGATAAGACCCAAGCGTTACATTACGTTGTGTTATCGTGTTAAGTGGCGTTGTGTTATGATAAGACCCAGCGTTACATTACGTTGTGTTATCGTGTTAAGTGGCGTTGTGTTATGATAAGAGGCAAGCGTTACATTACGTTGTGTTATCGTGTTAAGTGGCGTTGTGTTATGATAAGACCCAGCGTTACGGCGTTGTGTTATCGTGTTAAGTGGCGTTGTGTTATGATAAGACCCAGCGTTACATTACGTTGTGTTATCGTGTTAAGTGGCGTTGTGTTATGATAAGACCCAGCGTTACGGCGTTGTGTTATCGTGATAAGTGGCGTTGTGTT
>CM028383.1:31136283-31186234 GCA_013146195.2 Codonopsis lanceolata | reverse complement strand
TTGATAAACATGGGATTTTATGTTATAATTTGGTTTCAAGTGTCAAAAATGATTTTTCCTTTGAAAATGCACATGGTTTATCAGCTGGTTTATCGATAAACCATTGATAAACCATGTTCACAGATTGGTTTATGAAACTTCTTTATCAACTGGTTTATTGATAAACCATTGATAAACCAGTAGGTTTTATGTTATAATTTGGTTTCAAGTGTCAAAAATGGTTTTTCCTTTGAAAATGTACATGGTTTATCAGCTGGTTTATCGATAAACCATTGATAAACCATGTTCACAGATTGGTTTATGAAACTTCTTTATCAACTGGTTTATTGATAAACCATTGATAAACCGATGGGATTTTATGTTATAATTTGGTTTCAAGTGTCAAAAATGATTTTCCTTTGAAAATGCACATGGTTTATCGGTGGTTTATCGATAAACCATTGATAAACCATGTTTGGTTTGGTTTATGAAACTTTATCAAGCGGTTTATTGATAAACCATTGATAAACGATGGGTTTTATGTTATAATTTGGTTTCAAGTGTCAAAAATGGTTTTCCTTTGAAAATGCACATGGTTTATCAGCTGGTTTATCGATAAACCATTGATAAACCATGTTCACAGATTGGTTTATGAAACTGCTTTATCAATTGGTTTATTGATAAACCATTGATAAACCAGTAGATTTTATGTTATAATTTGGTTTCAAGTGTCAAAAAATGGTATTTCCTTTGAAAATGTACATGGTTTATCAGCTGGTTTATCGATAAACCATTGATAAACCATGTTCACAGATTGGTTTATGAAAGAATGGCATAAAGAGTTATAATTTGGTTTCAATGTTTTTCCTTTGAAAATGCACATGGTTTATCAGCTGGTTTATCGATAAACCATTGATAAACCATGTTCACAGATTGAATGTGAGGGTGAGGGGGGGCCTGGGCGGCTGGTGTAGTGGTTTTTCCTTTGAAAATGCACATGGTTTATCATCTGGTTTATCGATAAACCATTGATAAAGTCATAAAAATTGTTCCTGCATCAGGTGTTAGTAGAATAGTATATGAGTTAAACTTCTTAAATTAAGTAATAAGTTTGATGGATTGATAGACTTGCTAGTGTGTCAAAAAAAAAACACTTCAATCTTGGGCAGTATCTTCATCAGAAGATTCTTCATTTGCAGCTGCAGCAGCTTCTTCTGAAACTCTTCGTAGGGCTTTAGCTGCAATGCCTAATCTCTGTTTTAGTCCTTTTATTTCCTCTTTGTAACCTGCAGCCTTTGCTTCAGCTTTTTCAGCTCTTGCCTTTTGCTTCAACTCTGCTTCTTTGAGTGCTAAGGCTTCTGCTTCGAACTCAGCCCTTTGTTTCTCTTCCTCCTCCTTCAATGCGTTAAGTCCAGCAGATTCACCTGCAGCATATGCACCTTGCAGATAAGAGTCTGTATGGAGGGTAGAAGAGCTTTAATCTGCATCTGCAAACCTTGAACTGTTGGTTCATCCGGCTTTGTACTTCCCGAAATCTGTTTATAAATTTCTTGGTTCAATGTCCTTGAGATCTTCTTTAATGTGCACCTGAGTAATTCTTACAATATCTAGTGCTTCATAGTAAGTAGCACCTTCAGGAAAGAGATTACCAGGAGCAGCAGGGGTTGATGTATAAGGATGCGTAGGAGAGCGAGTAGCGATTGGTGGTGGATAGCGGAGTGCGATTGGTGGTGGATCGGCGGGAAGCGGCGAGGAGTAGCGATTGGTGGTGGATCGGCGGGGCGGCGAGGAATAGCGATTGGTGGTGGAAGCATTTGTTGGTGTAGGAGTTGATGTGGAAGGGACATCAGTAGAACCATCGAGGAACGGCCGGTTGGTGTCTGGCATTTGGAGGAGAATGCGGTGGAGGAGGGTGCGGCCGGGGAGACAATGTTTGAATAACAATATCACTAGCAGGAGTTGCATCTGTTTGTATATCTTCAGTAGGAGTGGCATCTGAAATATTTGTAGATGGAGTGCAGGGGGTTTGTTGTAGTTCAACTTCGGGTTCGGGAGATGGAGGTAGGATGAAGGATATAGGTTGAACATTGATTGGTTGAGGAGAATTATATGACGAAGGAATGGTTGGTTGTGGTTGAGGTGCAGCAGATGAAGATAGGGTTTGGTGGGGCTCAGCAGATGGCTGGGCAGATGCTGATGCTCCTCCTGCCTTTGATGATTTCCTGTGAAAAATTGACAAGTATTTGGCATTAGCCATTTCAACATTAAGCTTGATATTTTCCATGGCTTTATCTTGAATCTTTTTGAGTTTTGCTTTGTCCATTGGAGGTAGTCTACCGACTTCTCTATCTATGTGGTCTTCATCGATGGCAGTGCGCCAACAACATAAGGATCATCAACCCTAATCATTGGTAAACCATACTCATCGTTGTAAATTTCCCACACATCAACTATTAGCTCATCTTGCACAAACCTGTCTTGTGCAAGATAGAAGGCATTCCATTCCACGGGCATTAGGTCAAAACATTTGCCGTAATTGATGGCAATCTCCTCTGTATTGTGCAATCCTTGCACGGGGTATTTGTAGGGAACCCATGATTTCCTGTAGAACTTTGAGTCCACATATTTGGTGGGATCTACCCTTGGTTTGTCCTCCTTCTTCACCTCATGAAAGGATAGAAGGGCTTGAATGAAGTAGGGTAGATGGTCAATGGGGAAGGCCCAATCAGTAGGAATATCAGCAGGCTTGCCAGAGAAGGGATCATTTCTGGGATGAAAGGTTGGGTTGAAAATAGGTGGGAAGTATGGTTTGCGAGGTTGATTTGGGTTGGAGGTAGGTAAAACAGTAGGTGATGAAGGTGGTTGGTTTTGAGGTTCAGAAGTAGCAGGGAAGGGAATGTAGTTGTCAGTGTTTGATTCAGCAGTTGTCCTCTGCCTCTTCTAGCATACTTTTTCCCAACGAGGTTTGGCGGAGTTGCGGTTGTTGGTGCAGCTACTTCTTCATCTCTCTCATCCTCATTAATTGCTAGATTTATCCTTCTGCTTTTTCTTTTTGGAGCAGCAGTTACCACAAACTTGCTTGACCTATTGGCCCAGGTGATATCTGCTGAACCATACTTCCTTCCAGTCACTGATTTAATCACATCTGCAGGTGCCACACTCATAACAAGAGCAGGTATCTGTCTCATAAAGTGGGTAATGATGAGGTAGTGAGTGATTTTGGATTTGGTGGGTTCTTCTGTGTCTATCCATACTCTCATAAATGAGTTGAACTAAAGCAATTTGCCAGGTTCTTGTTTCTCCACCTGATGGCGAGCCATCATTGCCAATTGGTGTTTGGTAACCTTGTCTTTCGCCCCAGATTTGACTATTATGCATTTGTCTAAAACAGAAGCTAGGGCATATCTGATTTGGAAGATATTTTTCTTTTCTCTGCGGCTATAGGTACAGGGACATTTCCCATCATAAGAATCCATCCATTGGACACAATTTCCTGACTAATTTCAGATAGAGCCGAACCTTCAGTGTTGATATTGGGAAAGGCATTGAGAATGGTTTGGGTATCAAACACTACATCTATCCCATTGATATTTCCAGAGAGGGAGTTTGGTATATCTGGTGTGGGTTGCATGTGGTGGAAGAATAACTCCGTTAAAGTTTGACTGTAGGTTCTGCCTATGTCGAAGGTAAGAAGGGGAAGAAGTCCAGAATTTGTTAGCAACGTAACCAATTTGGCGCCAATGTCAAGTTTGTTTAGTGCGGTGACATCCAAAATGCATCCTAGGTCGGAGTTATGATCAGCCATTGCACCTGAGTTCAAGAAGAAACTAGGGTTTAAGAGTTTTGTGGAAGAAGGCAGTTGCAAAGAGAGGAAAGAAAACTTTTTGAATTTTGTTTGGGTTTTGAAGTTTTTGAAAAGTTTCCAAAATGATTGAGCGGCTATTTCAAGAAGCCTTTTGGCCTTTTGGGATAAGTGATATGGTATGGGGGCTTCAATTAAAAAAAAACTGCGCCTCTGTCTTGAAACTCTAAGGAGTTGTTGGGTCTCGCGCCAACATTTATAGTTTGTCAGTTTTAGTGGAATGTGTCTAATTTGTCGTCAGTTTGAGAAGTTGAGCAGTTGTATAGACATGGGGTGTCAGCAACAGCTGATATAAAGCACATGTTAAGTTTCGTTAAGTTAATTTAGGTTAAGTTTCGTTAAGTTAAGTTAAGTTACGTTACGTTAAGTTAAGTTAAGTTATGTTACGTTAAGTTAAGTTAAGTTACGTTAAGTTAAGTTAAGTTATGTTAAGTTAAGTTAAGTTATGTTATGTTACGTTAAGTTAAGTTAAGTTTCGTTAAGTTAAGTTTCGTTAAGTTACGTTACGTTAAGTTAACCGTAATGTAGCGTTGGGTCTTATCGTAAAATAGCGTTGGGTCGTCACTTCGATTAAGGTCTAAGCGTCACTTAACACGATAACACAGCGTAATGTAGCGTTGGGTCTTATCATAACGCGTCACTTAACACGATAACACAGCGTAATGTAGCGTTGGGTCTTATCGTAACTGGCGTCACTTAACACGATAACACAGCGTAATGTAGCGTTGGGTCTTATCATAACTGGCGTCACTTAACACGATAACACAGCGTAATGTAGCGTTGGGTCTTATCGTAACTGCGTCACTTAACACGATAACACAGCGTAATGTAGCGTTGGGTCTTATCATGCGTCACTTAACACGATAACACAGCGTAATGTAGCGTTGGGTCTTATCATAACACAACGTCACTTAACACGATAACACAGCGTAATGTAGCGTTGGGTCTTATCACGTCACTTAACACGATAAGCGTAATGTAGCGTTGGGTCTTATCATAACAGCGTCACTTAACACGATAACACAGCGTAATGTAGCGTTGGGTCTTATCGTAACGCGTCACTTAACACGATAACACAGCGTAATGTAGCGTTGGGTCTTATCGTAAGCGTCACTTAACACGATAACACAGCGTCATGTAGCGTTGGGTCTTATTAACGTCACTTAACACGATAACACAGCGTAATGTAGCGTTGGGTCTTATCATAACACAGCGTCACTTAACACGATAACACAGCGTAATGTAGCGTTGGGTCTTATCATAAAGCGTCACTTAACACGATAACACACGTAATGTAGCGTTGGGTCTTATCATAACAGCGTCACGATAACACAGCGTAATGTAGCGTTGGGTCTTATGTCATAACACGATAACACAGCGTAATGTAGCGTTGGGTCTTATCGTAACACGCGTCACTTAACACGATAACACAGCGTAATGTAGCGTTGGGTCTTATCATAAACGATAACACAGCGTAATGTAGCGTTGGGTCTTATCAGCGTCACTTAACACGATAACACAGCGTAATGTAGCGTTGGGTCTTATCGTAACAGCGTCACTTAACACGATAACACAGCGTCATGTAGCGTTGGGTCTTATCGTAACACTGCGTCACACGATAACACAGCGTAATGTAGCGTTGGGTCTTATCATCGTCCGATAACACAGCGTAATGTAGCGTTGGGTCTTATCGGCGTCACTTAACACGATAACACAGCGTAATGTAGCGTTGGGTCTTATCGTAACACAGCGTCACTTAACACGATAACACAGCGTCATGTAGCGTTGGGTCTTATCATAACAACGTCACTTAACACGATAACGTAATGTAGCGTTGGGTCTTATCATAACACAAGCGTCACTTAACACGATAACACAGCGTCATGTAGCGTTGGGTCTTATCGTAACACGCGTCACTTAACACGATAACACAGCGTAATGTAGCGTTGGGTCTTATCGTAACAGCGTCACTTAACACGATAACCACAGCGTCATGTAGCGTTGGGTCTTATCATAACAGCGTCACTTAACACGATAACACAGCGTAATGTAGCGTTGGGTCTTATCGCGTCACTTAACACGATAACACAGCGTAATGTAGCGTTGGGTCTTATCATAGCGTCACTTAACACGATAACCAGCGTAATGTAGCGTTGGGTCTTATCGTAAGCGTCACTTAACACGATAACACAGCGTAATGTAGCGTTGGGTCTTATCGTAACACGTCACTTAACACGATAACACAGCGTAATGTAGCGTTGGGTCTTATCATAACACAGCGTCACTTAACACGATAACACAGCGTAATGTAGCGTTGGGTCTTATCATAAGCGTCACACGATAACACAGCGTAATGTAGCGTTGGGTCTTATCATAACAGCGTCACTTAACACGATAACACAGCGTAATGTAGCGTTGGGTCTTATCATAACACAAGCGTCACTTAACACGATAACACAGCGTAATGTAGCGTTGGGTCTTATCATAACACAGCGTCACTTAACACGATAACACAGCGTAATGTAGCGTTGGGTCTTATCGTAACAGCGTCACTTAACACGATAACACAGCGTAATGTAGCGTTGGGTCTTATCATAACAGCGTCACTTAACACGATAACACAGCGTAATGTAGCGTTGGGTCTTATCGTAACACAGCGTCACTTAACACGATAACACAGCGTAATGTAGCGTTGGGTCTTATCATAACAGCGTCACTTAACACGATAACACAGCGTAATGTAGCGTTGGGTCTTATCATAACACAGCGTCACTTAACACGATAACACAGCGTAATGTAGCGTTGGGTCTTATCGTAACACAAGCGTCACTTAACACGATAACACAGCGTAATGTAGCGTTGGGTCTTATCATAACACCTGGCGTCACTTAACACGATAACCACAGCGTAATGTAGCGTTGGGTCTTATCATAAGCGTCACTTAACACGATAACACAGCGTAATGTAGCGTTGGGTCTTATCATAACACAACGTCACTTAACACGATAACACAGCGTAATGTAGCGTTGGGTCTTATCATGCGTCACTTAACACGATAACAGCGTAATGTAGCGTTGGGTCTTATCGTAACAGCGTCACTTAACACGATAACACGCGTAATGTAGCGTTGGGTCTTATCATAACACAGCGTCACTTAACACGATAACACAGCGTAATGTAGCGTTGGGTCTTATCGTAACACAGCGTCACTTAACACGATAACACAGCGTAATGTAGCGTTGGGTCTTATCATAACAGCGTCACTTAACACGATAACACAGCGTAATGTAGCGTTGGGTCTTATCATAACACAAGCGTCACTTAACACGATAACACAGCGTAATGTAGCGTTGGGTCTTATCATAACACGCGTCACTTAACACGATAACACAGCGTAATGTAGCGTTGGGTCTTATCATAACACAGCGTCACTTAACACGATAACACGCGTAATGTAGCGTTGGGTCTTATGGCGTCACTTAACACGATAACACAGCGTAATGTAGCGTTGGGTCTTATCATAACACAGCGTCACTTAACACGATAACACAGCGTAATGTAGCGTTGGGTCTTATCATAACACAAGCGTCACTTAACACGATAACACAGCGTAATGTAGCGTTGGGTCTTATCATAACACAAGCGTCACTTAACACGATAACACAACGTAATGTAACGTTGGGTCTTATCATAACACAACGTCACTTAACACGATAACACAACGTCATGTAACGTTGGGTCTTATCATAACACAACGTCACTTAACACGATAACACAACGTCATGTAACGTTGGGTCTTATCATAACACAACGTCACTTAACACGATAACACAACGTAATGTAACGTTGGGTCTTATCATAACAGCGTCACTTAACACGATAACACAGCGTAATGTAGCGTTGGGTCTTATCATAACACAAGCGTCACTTAACACGATAACACAGCGTAATGTAGCGTTGGGTCTTATCATAAGCGTCACACGATAACACAGCGTAATGTAGCGTTGGGTCTTATCATAACAGCGTCACTTAACACGATAACACAAGCGTCATGTAACGTTGGGTCTTATCATAATTTAATTATCTTTAATTTAATTTATAACTGATACTGGTAGTTATTTTTTGCTAGATATGCACTAATAATATGAAAATAACTAAAATATATGACAACACTTGATATGATACCTACGCCCATAAATAGGTATACGTAATTAGTGTTTCTTATTTTTGACAAAAAAATTTGATAAGTCCCACCAATGCCTTATTCCCCCTAAAATTTGAAAAGTCCCTCCAAAATGCTATATTGAAATGAAACGCTTTTCCCAAGAAAGCGGATACTCATAAAATTCACTCCAACTAAAAACTCTCCCTCAACGGTTCTTGGGGGTTGTCTTCTTGACCTAGGGCTTCTAACGGATAATCGAGCGCCATACTCCATCTCCATGAACAACGAACAACTCAACAAGCAAACAAAATTGATTCCCAAAAAATGGAAACCCCAATTTTCGAAGAGAAGGAACTCGAATCATTTAACTGCAATTTATCAAGGGTTTGCAATTGTGGTGTTCGCGCACCTATGTGGACATCTTGGAGCGATGATAACCCAAGTAGAAGGTTCATTGGATGTGGAAACTATAAGGTTATATTTATTTATTTTTTTCATTATTAATTGGATGCCGATGTTAATGTATTTATTTTTATTTTCAATCTCAGGATCAAGCTAACCACTGTAACTTTTTTGCTTGGATTGACCCACCTTGCTGAGAGATCAAAAAAATAGTTATTTGTGGACGGCTAAGATCACAAATAGTGGATTTGAAGCATGAGGTTGACAAACTTGAAAGTCAACTTAGACAAAAGGATGAACAAGCTGGAAAATTGAAGATGCAGAACGAAAGACTCAAAGTAGAGGCAAGAAAATTGGAAGAACAATTTATCAAGTCAAAAGAAATAGCTCGGTCCTATTTTTGTGCAATTCTCCTAATTTGGACAATTGTTGTTGGCCTGATTATTGGAATGTTCAAAGGAAACACAAATTACAACAATTTGTCGCTTCCTTAGTGTTTAATTGTAGTGTACTATTGTTTGAATGTAGGTTTTCTATATGAAATTTGTATTACTATGCTTAATTAATGGAACTTTTTGTTATTTACTGATTCAGTTACCTCAATCATTTGTTATACAATTGTTTAAGTAATCGACCTACTAATATCAGTAGTCGGTGACATGTCTGTTGTGAACCTACTGGCGGCAAATACTAAGCGTTATTCTGACTTATTTGACTACTATGAACTAACATGCTGATACATTAATGATTTAGAATTACTTTAATACATTATATAAAATTTTAGTTTCAAAAGCAAATCCACTTGACATGTTCTTTATACCTGCTGAATATCAGCAGGTAGGTCAAAATATATTTTGGTTATTAATTGAGATCATTAGACTTTAGCAAGTCTAAAAGTTATACCTGCTGAATATCAGCAGGTAGGTTAACACTTGATAACTTTAAGCGTTCTCATTCAAGCCAGTTCTAATTATGCCACATAGACATGTGCTTTATATCAGCTGTTGCTGACACCCCATGTCTATACAACTGCTCAACTTCTCAAACTGACGACAAATTAGACACATTCCACTAAAGCGACAAACTATAAATGTTGGCGCGAGACCCAACAACTCCTTAGAGTTTCAAGACAGAGGCGCAATATTTTTTTAATTGAAGCCCCCATACCATATCACTTATCCCAAAAGGCCAAAAGGCTTCTTGAAAGTTGAAATAGCCGCTCAATCATTTTGGAAACTTTTCAAAAACTTCAAAACCCAAACAAAATTCAAAAAGTTTTCTTTCCTCTCTCTTTGCAACTGCCTTCTGTACTCGTCTTCTTCCACAAAACTCTTAAACCCTAGTTTCTTCTTGAACTCAGGTGCAATGGCTGATCATAACTCCGACCTAGGATGCATTTTGGATGTCACCGCACTAAACAAACTTGACATTGGCGCCAAATTGGTTACGTTGCTAACAAATTCTGGACTTCTTCCCCTTCTTACCTTCGACATAGGCAGAACCTACAGTCAAACTTTAACGGAGTTATTCTTCCACCACATGCAACCCACACCAGATATACCAAACTCCCTCTCTGGAAATATCAATGGGATAGATGTAGTGTTTGATACCCAAACCATTCTCAATGCCTTTCCCAATATCAACACTGAAGGTTCGGCTCTATCTGAAATTAGTCAGGAAATTGTGTCCAATGGATGGATTCTTATGATGGGAAATGTCCCTGTACCTATAGCTGGAGAGAAAAAGAAAAATATCTTCCAGCCCCTGTATTATGCCCTAGCTCATTTTAGACAAATGCCTAATTGTCAAATCGGGGCAAAAGACAAGGTTCAAACAGCAATTGGCAATGATGGCTGCAATTGTCTTTGGGAGAAAAAGTCAAGCTGGCTTTGTTTTAGTTAAACTCATTTATGAGAATATGGAATAGACATAGGAAGAACCCGGTCAAAATCCAAAATCACCACTACCTCATCATTACCCACTTTATGAGACAGATACCTGCTCTTGTTATGAGTGTGGCACCTGCAGATGTGATTAAATCAGTGACTGGAAGGAAGTATGGTTCAGCAGATATCACCTGGGCCACTAACTCAAGCAAGTTTGTGGTAACTGCTGCGATTAATGAGGAGAGAGATGAAGAAGTATCTGCACCTGCCAAACCTGTTGCGAAAAAGTATGCTAGGAAGAGGCAGAGGACAACTGCTGAATCAAACACTGACAACTTCATTCCCTTCCCTGCTACTTCTGAACCTCAAAACCAACCACCTTCATCACCTACTGCTTTACCTACCTCCAACCCAAATCAACCTCGCAAACCATACTTCCCACCTATTTTCAACCCAACCTTTCATCCCAGAAATGATCCCTACTCTGCCAATCCTATTGGTATTCTAATGATTGGGCCTTCCCATTGACCATCTACCCTACTTCATTCAAGCCCTTACGTCCTTTCATGAGGAGAAGAAGGAGGACAAACCAAGAGTAGATCCCATCAAATATGTGGACCCAAATTTCAACAGATACTTATGGGTTCCCTACAAAAAACCCGTGCAAGGATTGACAACTGTAGAAGAGATTGCCCTCAATTACGGCAAATGTTTTGACCTAATGCCCATTGAATGGAATGTCTTCTATCTTGCACAAGACAGGTTTGTGCAAGATGAGCTAATACTGGATCTATGGGGTATTTTCAACAATGAGTATGGTTTACCAAAGATGATGGTTAATGATCCTTATCTTGTTGGCAGACCTGCTACTGAGGAAGACAGCATCGATAGAGAAGCAGGTACACTACCTCCAATGAACATGGCCAGAATCAAAAATATTCAAGATAAAGCCATGGAAAATATAAAGTATAAGGTTGAAATAGCTCCTGCCAAATACGTGTCAATTTTTGGCAAGAAATCATCAAAGGCAGGAGGAGCATCAACATCTGCCCAGCCATCTGCTGAGCCCTGCCAAACCCCATCTTCATCTGCTGCACCTCAACCACTCAATGTTCAACATACCAGTCCTTCTTCATCTACTTCACCTCAACCACTCAGTGTTCAACCTACCAGTCCTTCTTCATCAACTTCACCTCAACCACTCAATGTTCAACCTATATCCTTCATCCTACCCCCATCTCCCGAACCAGATGTTCACCTACCCCAAACACCGTTCACTCCATCTACATCTATTTCAAATATCCAAGAGCCCTCTGCAGCAGCTGGTATAGATGAAGAGGTCAATAGACCTGCTCAACAAATACCAACAGATGCCTCTCCTGCTGAAGATATACCAACAAATGCCACTCCTGCTATTAAAGTAGTGAGTTCGGACTCGGCTCTTACGAGCGAGGAAGATGAAGGGGAAAAAGATTCTGCACATGATGATGATAGTGATATTGCTGTTCAAACATTGTCTCCTGCCATGCTAGCATATCAATTATCATTAAGGATGCACTTAACAAGCCACACAGACGAGAAGATCATATTTCGAGATATAACTCTATATCTTCTCCGATGAAGTGCCTGCTGCACCCTCCCCTCATTGCACCCTCACCTCCATCTGCTCATACACCAGCTAGCATTTCACGATGGTTCTCGATGTCCCTTCCACATCAACTCCTGCTGCCCCTGCACATGTCTTTCCTGAAGGTTCAACCTATTATGAAGCCCTGGACATGTTAAAGATCACCCAGGATCATATCAAAGAGACTGAGGAGATGAACTGCGGTGAATCAACAAATTGAAGGAGTGAAGCGAGGAGATGAGCGAGCAGTAGCGAGGATTACAGCAGCAGCTTCAAGCTCTTCTACCCTCTATTAAGGACTCCATCTCTGCTGCATTTGAAGCTGCATATACTGCAGGTGAGTCTTCTGCACTTTGGTTTCAGGGGCAGTAGGTAGGTGGCGTAATATTTTTTTGTTGTTTTAATTCTAAACTTGGCTGGTTTACTACAGGTGTGTCTAAAGCATACAAAGGCTGGAAGAGACATATAGAGGCTGAGCAGCGAGCTAAGAGCTGAAGCCTTAGCTCAGAGGAAGAAAAGCAGAAGGCAAGAGCTGCAAAGGCTGAAGGAAAGGCTGCAAATTACAAAGAGAAGATTGCAGGCTTTAAACTAAGATTTAGGCGAGCAGCAAAAGAACTAGGTGAAGCAACAGCAGCTGCTGCTGAAGCCGCTGAAGAAAAATCTTCTGATGACGATGCCGATGAAGTTGCACATGATTGATTGTTTTTAGAGAAACACCAAAATCTGTTTTGTATCTTTTAAACTCAATTACATTTAATGAATTGCTGTAATATTGGGTTGAGTAATCAGCAGGTAGGCCTACTTCCTGTTTCATCACTTTAAGCATGAGTCATTCAGTTACTTGAATCATTTGTTATAATATTGGGTTGAGTAATCCACCCTACACTATTCAAAACATAGTTTGGTTATTAATCAAATTGATTACAATTCAGCAAGGGTAAAAGTTCTTCGGGTTGAGTAATCAGCAGGTAGGCCTACTTCCTGTTTCATCACTTTAAGCATGAGTCATTCAGTTACTTGAATCATTTGTTATAATATTGGGTTGAGTAATCCACCCTACACTATTCAAAACATAGTTTGGTTATTAATCAAATTGATTACAATTCAGCAAGGGTAAAAGTTCTTCCTGCTGAATATCAGCAGGTAGGCCTACTTCCTGTTTCATCACTTTAAGCATGAGTCATTCAGTTACTTGAATCATTTGTTATAATATTGGGTTGAGTAATCCACCCTACACTATTCAAAACATAGTTTGGTTATTAATCAAATTGATTACAATTCAGCAAGGGTAAAAGTTCTTCCTGCTGAATATCAGCAGGTAGGCCTACTTCCTGTTTCATCACTTTAAGCATTAGTCAAATAACTAAGGTCAGTTACTTGACTCACCTGGGCCACTAACTCAAGCAAGTTTGTGGTAACTGCTGCTCCTAAAAGAAAAGGCTGAAGGATAAATCTGGCAATTAAAATAAGACTATTCTTTAAAAAAGATAGAACAAGTTCTCATTTTGATCAAAATATACTCGAATACAAAGAGGATCTAAAGATTACAAGATTGAATACAATTTCCAGTGACTTAACTACTCCTGTTAAACAACTAATCTACACCTGATACATTTCTAAAGATAAGGATGTTACAAGGAGAAGTCTATGAAGACCATGGACCCAAATTCAGCTAATCGGTTGGCAAGCGGAATCTCTACACTATGAAAAATGCGAGATATGGGATCCGCCGCCTTCTCGTCGTCTCCCTTCGGCTAGCTCTCGAGGCGGGCGTCCTTCACAAGTTCATACGACTTCCTTTCGAAAGTGGCTGGCGTGCGGTGGTGAACTTGAGAGAGAAGCTTGTCAGCAAAGGAACATGTAGAAGGTCTACAAAACCAAGACTGAACCGCGGACATGAGCATAGTCATTGGAGTCTTGGAAAGGCATTCTAATTGATTGATGAAGAAAATCTTCATACAAGAGGAATCCTAGAAACTAACCAAACAACTTTTGTTGGATATGAAGAGTAATTCAAAGTTGTTGCGAAGGAACCTTAATCTAGTGCTAAGAATTCTCCTAAGTAACATAACATAAGATAACATAGTGTTTGGGGTAGTTTGCGAGTGATAGAGAAGAAGGAAGGAATGTCTCTATAAATACTCGCTGAGGCAGGACAATGGACGGATTTAATAAATTTTACACTATTAAGAATGAACAGTCCTTTCAACCACTTTCATTAAAGTTATACTGGGAAGGCCGGGAAGGGTGAGATAGTTTTAATTCCTACATATCTGTAAAGTTTCTACTTTGGAAAGCTAAAAGATTTTGAAAAGACAATACAACTTTCTTGGGGAATGTGCATGTTTGAATGTGAGGGAGGGGGGCACAGGCGGTGGTGTAGTGGCGACACTTGTTTCTTGTGTGTGGGGGAGGGAGAGTTTTGTACTCCGTATTTATTTTGTGGTATGGTGTTAAATTTAATATTTTTTGTGTAAGAAGATGTAAGAGCCGCCTCAATGTTAAAATTTATACCAACTTCTTATACAACTTCTTAACTGGGCCTCACTGCCACCTACACAATTTTCTCTTCTTACACACTTAAGAATAAATCTTCCCATTTACTTGACCCTATGCAATTTTAATGGACACTATGCAAATATGAAGCGATATACAAATTAAATAGAAATAAATCTCAACATAGAAATTTGAATATTTTTTATTAAAAATTAATAACAATCTGAAATCTAAACTTATATGGTCCATGAAATCGGCGAAAATGTTTTTAAACATTTGAGTGTCTATCGAAGTAGGTTGTCTATCGAGAAATAAGTGTTTGATTTCTACATGAAAGTCGATTGTGCCCCACTTGTCCACATTCTTGCATCTTTGTCTTTTGCGAAACTCTCCGTCGATGGAATTCTCGATGTTACTGCGGCGTCCGGCTCGTGGTCGGAATTCGGGTGGCAAAAGCGATCATCGCCTTAATTGCATCGGCATGTCCCATTCCTCTTGATTGGCCGGGAAGATGTTACATGAATATGCCATTCTCCAAGCCGATGTTGTATACAATGATGAGCACAATGGGTACAACGGCGTCTCTTGATGCAAGCGCAGCTGCGTGCTCGCATGGTACATGGTTCAATTGAAACCTTTGGCAAGTGCAAGTATGTTTATCAAAATCCTTTGTGGAATGCTTATTACCACCCCTCACCACATACATGGACTCATTGATGGCTTCAATAACCGTATACTTCTTGGCCATCTCTACGGTTTTGGCTAGTTTTGCTTCCATTCTTGGAGTTAAAATGGTTGTACAAGTGAAGATGACTCACGCCTCTCACAAAACCATTTACTGCGGCGTTTTCCAATACTTTGAAACAAGGAAAGTATAGGAGTCTTTCGAGCTTCCTTGAACAACGAGTTGAGAGACTCCACATTGTTTGAAGTCATGATATTGTAACGGTTTCCTTTGCAATGCGACCTCGCCCACGTTTCAAATTTTGTCTCACTAAGATATTTCCAACCATTTTCATCGGTTTTTGAATTTGAGACATATGCTTGTTGAACTCTTCTATGGTATAAGCCTCTGCGCTCTCATAAAAAGGGACATCGTGTCGGGCTTACGGGTTACAACCCTTAAGTTTCCCTTTATATGATAGATACAATGAGCATGATGTGCACTCGATAAACATTTTGAATTTGCGGTAATAAGACTCCTATGTGCATCGAGAAATGATCACAAGTGATTCATTATCACTGTTACTTCTTTCAACTTCATAAAAAACCAAGTCCATGATGCATCATTTTCGAGAATCGACAATAGCCCATGCAAGAGGATATATCGCATATTACCATCTTGACAAGTTGCAATAATCAACGTACCTCGTATCTTGCGGTTAAAAATGTTCCATCCACAATCACTCTTGGCGCATTGCATTGTGGAATCCGATAATGCAAGCCCCATACGCCAAGAAGAAGTACTTGAATACGTGTTCATTATCAAGCTCCAAAAGTAGGCGTTGATGGATTGACCAATTGCAAGTTGTGCGCATATGCGGCCGACTTCTTGTAACTATCCTCGGTGAACCCACGAGTTGTGTTAAGGCATCTTCTCTAGACCTCCTCGCTTTTTGGTAGTTTAGTGAAACCCCCAATGTTCTAGACATACGCAATGATTTCCTTCGGTTGTAACACGATGTCGCGGTCCTCAACCTTGGTGAAATGTGTTTCCCAATCATACGTGTTGTCGCTTGCTGTGATCGACCATGCAAATATTTTGGGGGCAACAATGTTCGGTGTATATTTTCGAATCTCAAAATAATCACTTTACGAGTACTTTGTTGCAAACAAACGCCATTTGCAATTATCATCAACACAAACTACGATGTACCTTTGTCTTGTTGGATTTTTTGTTTTGAACTCAAACTTATGGTTTAAGGCAAGCAAGTGAGCGACATCTGAAGCTCCTTCTTGTTATTGAATACTTGTCCAACATTCAAATCAATCTCTTAGGTATCACTCGCTGTACTTGCAAGAAGAAGTCCCTAAATTATCACTTGTGAGCGATTGTCTTGATCTCTGTTGGCTTCATACGTGTTGTCTTGATTGAACCCATCAAACATCGTCTCGTGGGTGTAGCAAAATCATTAGGGTTATTGGATAAAGGTTCATCTCTGTTGTCTTCATCTATGTTCTCTTGGTGAACCCATCAAAGCTGTCTCGACGGTGTGGCAAATTCGATAGGTTCATCTCTGTTGTCTTCATGTCCCATTTCTTCCTCTTCTCCATTGTTTTCATCTTCTCTATTATTTTCCTCTTCCCATTATTTTCCATGTCAAAACCGGTTTCATTATTTTCTCCTCGATGCGAGTCAAAATTTTCCATGATCAAGCGGGTAACAAAAGTGGAGATTGAACCCCTAGTGCATTAAGGTTCAAGTACCATTCAAAATCTTCATCTTTAGTAATTAAGACGGGAAATTTAAAAGCATTTGCCGTTCTTGGGAGTAACAAATCTTATCTCTATGTCATCAACTTGGCAAATGGTTCGTACTTTACCATATAACTCTTCACATGTACTTTCATTCTTGATACCAACTCCCTTGGATTACGTTTGTCAATAAATTTCCATGAGCATCCGACGATGTCGTCTTCAACAAAATGTCCAAAATAAATAGCGAGGGCCAAAAATGCGAAGTCATATACGCAATATAAAACATAATAAATAAGTACATTCAAATACTCAATGTATTCCAATTTTAAAGGAATGAGTTGTCGGTTGATAAACCACGAGACCGATTAACACTATTAATAGACAATGACATGGTTTATCTATGGTTTATTAATAAACCGGTTGATAAACCGATGAGACACACCGATTGATAACCCGGTTTGCAAACTTCTTTGTTTGGAAACGATGTCAGTTAACAGACATTCACCTGGTTTATCAATAAACCAGTTTGCAAACCTACTGTTTATTAACCAGTGTCAATAAACACACTCACCTAGTTTATCTATGGTTTATCAATAAACCACTTGATAAACCAATTTGCAAACCAAGGTCCAAACACTTTGTTTAGTAACGATGTCGATTAACGACCACTCACTGGTTTATCTATGGTTTATCAATAAACCGGTTGATAAGCTAAGGGGTAAACTTCTTTGCTTGAAACCGATGTCGGTTAACGACCACTCACTGGTTTATCTATGGTTTATCAATAAACCAGTTGATAAACCAAGGGGTAAACCTGCTGTTTGGAAACCAGTGTCAATTAACAGCCACTCACCTGGTTTATCTATGGTTTATCAATAAACCAGTTGATAAGCTAAGGGGTAAACCTGCTGTTTGGAAACCAGTGTCAGTTAACAGCCACTCACCTGGTTTATCTATGGTTTATCAATAAACCAGTTGATAAGCTAAGGGGTAAAATAAGCTAAGGGGTAAACCTGCTGCTTGGAAACCGATGTCGATTAACGACCACTCACGGTTTATCTATGGTTTATCAATAAACCACTTGATAAGCGAGGGGTAAACTTCTTTGCTTGAAACCGTGTCGATTAACGACCACTCACTGGTTTATCTACGGTTTATCAATAAACCGGTTGATAAGCTAAGGGGTAAACTTCTTTGCTTGAAACCGATGTCGATTAACGACCACTCACTGGTTTATCTATGGTTTATCAATAAACCGGTTGATAAGCTAAGGGTAAACTTCTTTGTTTGGAAACCGATGTCGATTAACGACCACTCACTGGTTTATCTATGGTTTATCAATAAACCAGTTGATAAGCTAAGGGGTAAAATAAGCTAAGGGGTAAACCTGCTGCTTGGAAACCAGTGTCAGTTAACAGCCACTCACATGGTTTATCTATGGTTTATCAATAAACCACTTGATAAGCCAAGGGGTAAACTTCTTTGCTTGAAACCGATTGTCGATTAACGACCACTCACTGGTTTATCTATGGTTTATCAATAAACCGGTTGATAAGCTAAGGGGTAAACTTCTTTGCTTGAAACCGATGTCGATTAATAGCCACTCACACGGTTTATCTATGGTTTATCAATAAACCGGTTGATAAGCTAAAGGGGTAAACTTCTTTGTTTGAAACCGATGTCGATTAATACACTCACACTGGTTTATCTATGGTTTATCAATAAACCGGTTGATAAACTAAGGGGTAAACTTCTTTGTTTGAAACGATGTCGATTAACGACCACTCACTGGTTTATCTATGGTTTATCAATAAACCGGTTGATAAACAAGGGTAAACTTCTTTGTTTGAAATCGTGTCAATTAACGACCACTCACTGGTTTATCTATGGTTTATCAATAAACCGGTTGATAAACCGGTAAACTTCTTTGTTTGAAACGATGTCGATTAGCGACCACTCACACTGGTTTATCTATGGTTTATCAATAAACCGGTTGATAAACCAAACTTCTTTGGAAACCGGTGTCGATTAACGGACACTCACTGGTTTATCTATGGTTTATCAATAAACCGGTTGATAAAGCTAAGGGGTAAACTTCTTTGTTTGAAACCGGTGTCGATTAACGGACCACTCACTGGTTTATCTATGGTTTATCAATAAACCGGTTGATAAACCAAGGGGTAAACTTCTTTGTTTGGAAACGATTAACGACCACTCACGGTTTATCTATGGTTTATCAATAAACCGGTTGATAACGGGGGTAAACTTTGTTTGAAACCGATGTAAGTTAACAGACACTCACTGGTTTATCTATGGTTTATCAATAAACCGATTGATAAACGGTTTAAACACTCGTTTAAACCGTGTCGATTAACGACCACTCACTGGTTTATCTATGGTTTATCAATAAACCACTTGATAAACGACTTGATAAACCAATTAGCAAACCAAGGTAAAAACCTACTTGGTTTATTAACCGGTGTCAATAATCGGACACTCACCTGGTTTATCTATGGTTTATCAATAAACCAGTTGATAAACCAAGGGGTAAACTTCTTGTTTGAAACCGAAATTAACGACACTCACTGGTTTATCTATGGTTTATCAATAAACCGGTTGATAAACCGGTCTTGCAAACCTCTTTGTTTCGAACGGTGTCGGGACACTCACTGGTTTATCTATGGTTTATCAATAAACCGGTTGATAAACCGGTTTAAACTTATTGTTTACTAACCGGTGTCAATTAACAGACACTCACACTGGTTTATCTATGGTTTATCAATAAACGGTTGATAAACCAAGGGGTAAACTTCTTTGCTTGAAACGATGTCGATTAAGTAACAGACACTCACCTGGTTTATCAATAAACCAGTTGATAAACCAGTTTGCAAACCAAGGTGCAAACCTGCTGTTTAGTAACCAGTCTCAGTTAACAGACAGGTTAGGTGCCAATGTATAAGGTACCAGTTCAAAATGCACATGATTGTTGAATAGTTGTGCATTTTGCAAAAAACCGATTTTGAGCCATGGTTGAATTTGCGAGAAAAATCAAATGGATTGGATGAATGTTTATGGAAGCGAACACGAATACTAAGCATACTAAGCACAAAATTGATGTGCTTGCGAATTAATTTGGAAGAAAACTTTTACGAACTCCACGGCGAGGTGGGAGTATTCGACAAGGAGCGAACGATTACTTAGCGGTTAGCACACGCTTGATGGGCTTGAAACCCCGAATTTGGAAGAGAACTTGGATTTCGAATATTACAATTTGAGTAACGATCCTAACGAACTTTGTCGAACTACATTTGCGTTGAGGGGCGGAATATTCGGCAGTGAGCATTCGTATACTTAGGTATAATCACACACGTATAATGTATAAAATCGAGCCCTACAAACCAATACCAAAAAGAAAAGAATAAATGAAGGGTAGTTTAGACATTTTACACCCTCACAAACCAATACCAAAAAAGAAAAGAATAAATGAAGGGTAGTTTAGGACATTTTACGGTTAAAATGGCCATATAAAACATTTTTTTTTAAGTGTGGCTAAAAAAGACCAAGTCTTGTTTGACTTGGCCCTTTTTGTAAATGCCCCTTCCACAACAGAGAAGAAGTTCCACAAAAGCGCCTTTTCCCGTTGATGCTTTGACAAAAGTTTTTGGGAGAAATTCCGTTGTTCGAAAACAGTTGAGAGAGGGTAAGGAATAAGGATGAGCAGCTACCTGTTGAAGACGCTGAAGAAGAAGGAAGAAGTAGATTCAATGATTAGAGACACCATCGACAAAGTACTCGTTCTCCGTTTTGGCCGCTCCTCCGACGATGTATGTCTCCAACTCGACGACATTGTATGCTCCCCTTTCTACCGCCTAGGTTTTTCTGTTTAATTATCAATCTCTTTTTTCACATTTCATAATTTTCGTAATCTGTACAAATTGGACAGCTCTCCAAATCAGAAATGGATGTGTCCAAGTTTGCAACGGTTGCGTTAGTCGATATTGATTCTGAAGACATTCAAGTATATGCCAAGTATTTCGACATTACCTTCATCCCCTCCACTGTTTTCTTCTTCAACGCTCATCACATGAAGATGGACTCCGGGTACATTATTCCCTATCTATTTCCAATTGCAATATCTTTTCAACTTCATTGTTTACATGTTGAGAATTAGGACACGTGATTCCCCATGAGAAAACCACAAACAGTTTTTTTTAATTTTCTTCTTTCACATAACAAAGCCGTGGGTGTTAATACCCAAAAATACATAGTCCTACCTTCTATGAAAAGGAAAAGGAAGAGGAAAGTGAATTGTAAAAGGACTGCAACTATATCACACATATATCAGACAAAGGACTTTAAGGAGTTTCCTAAATCAGTTGGACTGTTGGGGAATCACGTGTCCTAATTCTCAACATTGCAACTTTTTACTTCCCCCTCACCATATTGCTGCTAACTATTAAGGCATTTGTCTTATCAAGAGGTCCTCTTTTGAGTTTTCAAAATCACAATGATCTTTTTTGAATTATAATTCTTGAATTTAGTCAACTAAGTTATAACCATTATAAATTATTAAATTACTCATGATTGTACCATGAAGCTCAAGCTTTTTAGTTATGAAAAGCAAATAAATTTGGGTCAAATTATTACATTTGAAAAATGGTTAACCTGACTTTCAAATGTCAAACAGAGACTGTTTTTGGGTTACAGAGGAAGTAATTACTTGGGTGGAAAAAGGAAAGAAGACATATCGCTTAGAACAAAAGTCAGCTTGGATCGTAATCAAAATTGAAATAATTATTGTTGTGTTGCATTCTACTCTATGAAGCTGAAGTTCATATGTTATGTTAAGATATCGACCAATTGGTCTTCTCAAGCACTATTCTTAAATGATAAATATTGAGGCAAGTAAATAGGCAGTAGTTTGTGCATAGAATACACATGCTCTCTTATGCATACATCATGTGAACAACCTGCCTCTTTCGCAGCATATAGCTAATTCAGGGATATGGTTAAAAGTGCAGTGAAGTTGTAGTACAGGTGGTTTTCTATGCGCATCCTAAATAGGTGTTTTAACAATCAAGATGGAGGGCCAAAACTTAAGTCAGGGTAAAACTTTACGTACAATAAATGTGAAGACAAATGGGGGGACTCAACTCTTATAGAAGAATTTTATGATCATAAATGTTTCTTATTATTCCTTAATTTGTGGCAGTTATGCTGGTTAGCGATCTGTTCATTTCTTTTGAGTGTGAATGTTTGATATTACTTAAAGAGTAGACTAAAAGGAAGAATATAAAGAAACATGATGAGTTGGCTAGACTCATCAGGTAAGTTCCAGATAACGCTTTGGGTGGTTCACCAAATCTTTTAGCTAATGCTTCTTGCGCTGAAATATGTAGCTTATTCACTATTAACATCAAGATATCTGATGTTGAGGTGGCTGGTTGTCGCTTTAATCTTCCTTGATATGCTAACAGAACCAATCAGGAAAAACAAGAAAAAAAAAAAGGGGAGGGGACAGTGCCTGACGGCAACGGAGGTCTGCGGCACGGGGAAGGGGGGGTGCTTTGATGGTCAGATGAAGTTTTGAGAGATAAAGGGCAACAGCAATGTTTGTTGTGTCTCCCTTTTAGAAAGATATACAACGTATAGCCCCTTCTCTCTCTCTCTCTCTTAAAAAAACCCGCCATCTCACTTTGCATCAAGACTCAAGAGTAGCGGTGCGTTGTAGTTCTAGCTTGGTCCGTTGGCATATCAAAGAAGATTGAAGCAACCACATAGGTAATAATTTGGGTGGGTTTGAAGAAGCTTCACTAATGGGGAAAATAGAAGACAAAAGAAAAGGATAGAATTAAAAAACCCAGCATCAGACCGTATTTTCACTCCTTGTAGAAGGAGTCACACGTGAACCATGGTCCTAATTTTCAGTTGACATCTAACTTATGTGGTTCAATTGCATAACCAAGTTTTATACGAAGTATCTAACATGATGTGGCAATTTCGTTTTATTTTGGTATACAACTGGTTCTGTGAAGAGACTAAAGTTCACTTTGTTAAGCCATTATTTCTTGCAGGAGCGCAGACCACACTAAATGGATAGGTGCATTTCACAGAAAACAAGATTTCATTGACGTTGTAGAGGTATGCCTCTGCGGGCTCAGATAATGAACACTTATGCAAAATATTTGTTTGTTTGTTTTTCTTTCCATTTCACACTAGGTGTAGAATTTAGTGTTATAAACATGTCTAGTTAGCACTCCCTCTGCCCCATCTTTTTAGTTGTTCCAAAAAAAATTGTCCACTTTTTGATCTTTCCTTTTTTGGAAGACCTTCCCATTTTACCCTTGATTTGATTCCCACTTTAATTGATGGGCCACACTCCCACGTGAGTATCTTTGAGAAATACACAATATCCTAATATTTATAATAGAGTCAATTATTTTTCTTAAAGTGTCAAACATGACACTATTTTTGGAACATGGGGAGTATATGATTGTTTGTATGGTACATGTTCCACCCAAAAATTCTGATTTTCCTGTTCTGATATGATATTTGTTGTCTGAATTATGCATTGATGATCTCTTGAATGAAACTTGAAGGTAACTCTTTGGTCGTGTTGATCCTCGAGCATTCTTATGAGTGCACCAAGCTCTCTCGGTCCTCGGAGTGCGTAGGTTTACACACCAAAAAAAACGGATACACATACGTAAATAACCATTTTTGAAAAATTAAACACGTCCCTAATCATTCTCAATATAAATATTCATTAATAATTTTTAGGTTTAATTATTACCAACTTAATGGTTTAAAGAATAAAATATGGGATTTTCACTAACACCAACTTCTTATACACTACAACATACAACAACTTTTGTTCAAATAATAATAAATATAGAAAAAGTTAAAAAAGGCAAAAGCAATTTTCTATAGCAGGTTCAACTAGGTGGTTTTGTTCTCTTTATGGCTTATGTAGCAAATTGCCATATAAAGTTATTTTAATTGTTGTAGAACTTTACCTTTCTGCTGTATAATTCACATGGTGCGGAAATACAACTTGTCCGCATAGAAGTTAGTCCGAGTTCATTATTTTCCCACTGCCTCCAATACCGCTTTTGTTGACAGCTGGTGATGTTTATGTAACCAAACAATGCAGTAAGCAATGCTCTGTTTGATGTCTGTTCTGGTGATGTTTATTCTATTCCTGTTATTCTCCTTATGCTTCAGTTTTCAAAATATCATCCCATACATATACTTGCATTGCAGGAAATATTTAGAGGGGCCATGAAAGGAAAGCTCATAGTGAATTGCCCCCTACCTCCAGAGCGAATACCAAAGTTCCAGTTGTTGTATAAAGATGTGTAAAGGTGAATATCGGTCTCCACACCACTTAATGAGGTTCTGTTGTGTTCTTTGTTGCTTCTAGATAATATTCCTTGATTAAACATCGAAGTATATTCCCTAAGAATTAGTGCACATATTGTGGTGTTTTTCTGTGTATAGGATTTTTATTGTTATGCTTTTAATGTATATGAAACTGAATATATGATGGATCATTACTTGTGGGAACGGATGTTTGTTCGACATGGAATTAAGTATACAAGAGAAGTGTCTACACAGCACTTATTTCATACCATTTTACTTCTATTGCAATATTTTTTTCTGTTACTTCACTTGGACGTTGACTGACAGCGCTTCGGCAGTCACTTATAGCAGCTTAGAGCTCTGGTGTTCTGTTTCGACTTTTATGTTCCTCTTTGGGATTTATCCTTGTGGAAATAAAGAATCTGAAAGAAAAATGCCAAGAGTTGAATTGGGAACTGATAACTTAGTTATTTCTCTCTTATTATGGATACTTCATTAAGTTGGTAGCGGTAGTGCTTACTTCAGCAGCAAAAATATGCAAGAGTTTTATCATTAGCCAAAAAGACAGGAGGTTTGCTAGCAGCTTTTAGAGCTCCCATATTCCTCCACTCCACATATATAGGTTTTAATGATTGAGATGATACTTGTTGGATAGGATGACTCGATTCTAGGCAAAGGGCTGATTTCCCGAAGCGGAACAAGCAGAGCGAGTGTAGCGTAGGCACGGACTGTTGATATCATAGCAGTGGGGAAGATCTGAAGGTGCAAACACACAAGGTCGCGCAAGGTGATGGCCCGAGCGCCCGGAATGCGGTAGAAGTCTCAGAAGATTGCATGGTCGCTTAGCGCATGTGCAGGACTTCGGGGAGAAGTCTTAGTACTTGGCGTGGTCGCTCCATGTTGGGTGACACGGCCTCGTAGGATCTGGCGTGGTCGCACCATGGCTTATGGCACAAGCGTGCAGCGACTTTGCAGAACCATATTGATGCTCTCTTCAGCGGACAAATGTTGGAATAATATATACGACAGTCCTTTAACCCCAAATTCTCTTTCTCCTCTTCCAATTCTCTTTGCTATCAATTGCTATTTGCTTCCTTCCGCTGCACAACCAAATTGATGCTATCTACAGAGGAAGATTGAATAAAGTCGTATCATGACTAACACATCCCTCCCCCTTTCTCCTCTTCCCCGAATGGTGTGCCGTAGTTTTAATGCTATTTGCCTTGCAACTTCGATTAATGTGTCTACTTGGCATCCTTTGATAATAGATTGTTGGTTCCGACCGACCGAGCATTGCATAGGCCACCAACACCATCCCCTCTTTCAAAAACAGCAGCAGCCCCCATCCCTGTGCCTGCAACCATTATAAAACACTTTGCTAGTCTTAAGAGCATTAAAAAAGAATTGGAAATTGTGCTGTGCTGTGTGTGTGAGAGAGAGAGAGAGAGAGAGAAAGAGAGAGAGAGACCTATGCACATGGAAACCACACCAAACCGGGATTCGTTGCCACGGCGCTTCATCTCATGAAGTAATGTTGCAACACAACGTGCCCCTGATACACAAGATGGCACATATTCATGCTTGACACGAAACCAAGAATAGAGACAGCTGCTTCAAATGGGCAAATCCGACAAAGATGATTCAAGCTTCGAATGAGCTGAGCTCAAGCAGACTCAATTCAATTGATCAAGAAGCCCAATTTACAACAAATTTGGGTAAAACGGTTGGAATTGAAATGTCTTGAAACTCACCGCAACCCCATCTTGTTCTTGCCTTGTCACACCATAACGTTGTGCAACATTTTCAGATGTCATGCCCATAGGAAGAAGACAATCTCGAGCTTGAGCGAAACTCTCCACCTGTTATATACTCTTCTGGTTAAGATTGTGAGTACTAATTGGCCAAACATGTTTATTGAAAAACCAACTTACTCTTGGGTTAATTTTAGAAGGAGCAGAGCTAATCCCGTCTGCTGACATTTATAGAAGCAGCTACATCGGCAACTGCCTGGAGACTAGATGAACATTGCCTGTTGACGGTTCGGACAGGGACAATGTCTGTATAAATACGAGAAACGGTTGGAATTGAAATGTCTTGAAACTCACCGCAACCCCATCTTGTTCTTGCCTTGTCACACCATAACGTTGTGCAACATTTTCAGATGTCATGCCCATAGGAAGAAGACAATCTCGAGCTTGAGCGAAACTCTCCACCTGTTATATACTCTTCTGGTTAAGATTGTGAGTACTAATTGGCCAAACATGTTTATTGAAAAACCAACTTACCCTTGGGTTAATTTTAGAAGGAGCAGAGCTAATCCCGTCTGCTGACATTTATAGAAGCAGCTACATCGGCAACTGCCTGGAGACTAGATGAACATTGCCTGTTGACGGTTCGGACAGGGACAATGTCTGTATAAATACGAGAACAAAAACTAATTATGAACAGTCATAGACATAGAAATGAAGAAATACAGCATGATCGAAAAGGAAAAAAAAAAGAGATAGAAATATACCTGGAAAACCAGCATAAAATGCAGCCATTCTGCACTCAGTTGCCCTTTGTGAACCTGGTGCCAAAATTGTACCAACAACTATATCCTCGACCTCACTTGGGTTCAGATTTGTTTTCTCTATCAAGTATCAATGCCTACACCAAAAAAATTATCAAATGAGAATTGTACAAAGTTTGCTGCTCAAAATGTGCATAATGTATATGGTGACATCAAAAGGGATTAAGTTTTCACCAGCTCCTGAATCCTGAATAAGAACTCATAGATTTCATTAACAATAATCAGTTATCTAACCTTAAAAACGGGTTTTTGGCAAACATACGGAAAATGTTACGGAAAACAATAAATGAATAAATACAAAAAATATGTTTTAATATTAATGCACATATTAAATATAAAATAATGTTGAACTTTAAGTAATTTTTCTTTAGTAGCCCTCAATTTATCATTAGTGATGTTAAATCAATAAGGTCCATCTTTTTTTAATCTCACAATTACAAATAAATATTTGATAATTAATATGAAAAAAAAAACGTTTTAAAATAGAAAATGAACAGTGTTTAGGATGTCTCTGGAAAATGTTACGAAAAACTATATATGAATAAATACAAAAAAAAAACTTTAAGTAATATTTATTTGTCAACCCTCAATTTATCATTAGTTGTGTTAAATCAAGGTATATATTTTTTTCAATCTCACAATTACAAATAATTTTTTTTATAATTGATATGAAAAAAAAAACGTTTTAAAATAGAAAACTGACAATGTTTAGGATGTTCCTAAATAATATAGTTGATACTAATTTTAGGACGTAATGAATATTTATTAAAATTATAATTTATAAATAATGTGCACAAACTTCATTTATATTTCTAAACAATTTATTTGTTAAGTGAAATATTGTGTATGTAAGTAAATATGTGCAATTGTGAAAGGGGGCGGAGTGTGCCCGAACATTTGGAAAATGACTTACGAAAAATGAATCCGTAAGTCATTTTACGGAAAAGAAACTTTCATTTTCCGTTGGCTCGGAAAACCTTTTACGTTGACTATATTTTCCTATGGTTACCAAATATCAGAAAATAAGGAAAATGTTTTTCGGAAGTCATTTTCCGTAAAACAAAAGGAGCCATGGTAGATCAAAAAAAGGCATGATAGATTAAAAAAAGTCATGGTAGAGCAAAAAAAATCATGGTAGATCAAAATATGTCAAGGTAGATAAAAAAAAACTCATGGTAGATCAAAAAAATGCATGGTAGATAAAAAAAGACATGGTAGAGCAAAAAAAGTCATGATAGATCAAAATAGTCATGGTTGATTAAAAAAAACATAATTGGAAATTATACATGATCTAGTAAAATAGGCAAGTCAGATTAGAATTATACATGATCTAGTAAAATTGGCAAAGGTTGATCAAAACTACTAAAGGACTATTAAAAGTGTCAATCGTTGATTACAAATAGGCAAGATTGTTAAAAAAAACTCTACGTTGATCAAATATAATCAAAACTGCTTAAAATTAAACAAGGTAAAGTAAACCATTAGATGTCTACTAAAATAGGGAAATCAGAAAATGTTTGGTTACCTAAACTGAATAGTTGCAAAATTGTTTGGTCCAAGTAACCGAACCATTGTTAACCACAATGTTGTTGTTGTTTGCAGCATTGCATTTCATCAAAATTACAAATAATCGAACTTTCATAAATATAGTAAATTTTATGCATTGCATATAATAGTAAAACTAAATATTATGTTCACCGAACATAATCTGAAGAAACAAAATTTTTCATAGCAACAAAAAACTAACCATAATGATTGATTTGTCGATCGGTGAAATGATGAAATGAATTCAATAAGCAATACACGTTGCAGTAGAGAGGAAGAATAATGCAAGAAAAAGAATATGATGGAATGAATTGCAGCAGAGAGGAATGATGGAATGAACGAGCTGTTGAACTAAAGAAGAAGAATACGATGAAAAATACATATTTTTTACGTTCTTAGCCCTAGTTGGATTTGAGGATATTATAGACATTTCACAAAATAGTCATTTAAGTTAATTTTGTAAGACAAAAGGGTGTTATAGATAATTCATCACAAAAAGGGTTATATAAGTTAGTTTTTTGATAGTTAGGTTAGATTTGTTTTTTAGAAAGTTGATAAGGCCATTAATAAATTAACCCCATATTTTGCTAAGTGGAATCTTCTTCCCGTTTGTTTTTATACTTTTTTTGTTTGTATCAAATATTTTAAACTCATTTTCATAAAGTTTGCCAAACACTTGAATATGTTTTTTGAATCATTTTCATTAGATTTACCAAACAACTAAAAATAGAAAATTCATTTTGTGGAAATTAATTTCTGGAAGTCATTTTTGAGAAACAAATAGAGCCTAAGCTTAAAATGTCTCTTCCTCTGTCTCAAAAGGATGATCTATTTTTTTTTAATTCGCTAAATGAGTGTTCTTTTTTTTTTTTTTTTTGTAAGTTTACCAACATCACCTATTACACCTATCAAGTTTTCATGCGTACTTCAAACTTATGTGGACACCACGTATATGTATGCTATTATAATAACTACAAAATTATACGTGGACAACAAGAGCATTAATGAACACTAGTTTTAGGACAAATAATATACTCCCTCCGTCCCTAAATTACCGTCTTGATGGATTTGACGCATAATGTAAGGAAATACATTTGACTAGATTATTAAAATTAGTTTGATGTGTAGAATACTTTAAAGACTATGAGTATGTGATCCATAATTAAAGTAGGATGAAAAAGTAAGGGTGAAATGGTCATAAAAAAGAAAGTTTCAAACAAGATAATTATTTTGGGACGGACAAAAAATAAAAGCAGGACAATAATTTGGGGACATAGGGAGCATAAGTTTATAATTTTAACAATCTATATATGTATATGACTTATGACTTATCTTACCATAAGTAAAATCAAACGCTTCAAAAACAACTTATGGTAAGTCATAAGTACTTCCAAATAAGTCAAATCAAACATGCCCATAATGACGGCTCCAAATCGTCTATCACACTTTCTGTCACATTCAGTGTCCCATTGAATCTTGGCCGTACACATTCCTTATTATTTTAGTCAGTCTTCTTTTTATAAGGAAACATGTGGTGAGATTGATAAATGTGACGAGCGTGACAGATGATTTGAAGCCCATAATGACAAGGTGGATTTCTCCCTCCAAATCTTACTTTTGAATTATTAACTTTTGAGTTACCATTTCACTCTTTCTCTCTCCTATCTTCTCTTCTCTGGTTGTATTTCTCTTTCTCTATTCCGTTTCCTACATATTTTGTCTCTCTTCACCACCATCTCATATTTTTAAAATATGTTTAAACATTTTTCTCTCTTTAAACATAAAAAATAGTAACAAGAACAAAAATAATAATTCCGGAGTCAAGAAAACAAAAAATATAAAAAGTTAGTAAAATAAAAATAATTTATGGAACAAGCAACTATAGAAAATAAAAGTTACAGAATCAATAAAACAAAAATAATTTAATGCAGAGGTTAGTAAAATAAAATAATTTACAGAACAAAAGTTTAAAACAAATTCTTAAAAATATATATGTAAAAAAGTACGTTAGTAAAATAAAAATATTTGATGGAACAAAAATAATAGTTACAAAGTCAATAAAAAGAAAAACAATTTAAACTAAGGTTACTAAAAGAATAAAAATAATTTACGGAACAAAATTTTAAAACAAATTCTTAAAAATAGATATGTAAAACAAAAATACATTAGTTAAATAAAAATATCTGATGGAATAAAAATAATAGTTACGGAATCAATAAAACAAAAATAATTTAAACTGAGGCTAGTAAAATTATTAAAATAATTTATGGAATAAAATTTTAAAACAAATTCTTAAAAATAGTTAGGTAAAACAAAAATACGTCAGTAAAATAAAAATATTTTATGGAACAAAAATAATAGTTACAGAGTCAATAAAACAAAACAATTTAAACAGAGGTTAGTAAAATAATAACAAAAAATCACGGAACAATTTTTTTCCGTAAACCTAATTCTTAAAAATAAAGCAAAAATAATAGTTATGAAGTCAATAAAACAAAAAAAATATAATGGAAGTTATTAAAATCAAAATAATTTACAAAACAAAAATATTTGTTAAAGGTAAAAATAATTTCGTTATTTTCATTTTAGCTTATTTTTTCTCATAAATTTATTTATTCATAAAATACAAATATAATTTAATAAAAGTAATCATTTAAAAGGAAGAACTTATTTGAGTTCACATTCTATTTGAAGGGCAGAAAAAAATTAAGTTTGTTCAAAACATTCATTATATAGAGTTTTTGAATAGTATATAGTGTTCGAGGTTGTCAAGCCATGAATTGACACTTAAGATTAGTGTTCAAGTAATGCTATTGAGAAACATTGACCATGCTGCAGGGTTGTGCAATGGAACAAGACTAATCATCATAAATTTTGGCCAGAGATCACATTGTTGAAGCAAATTTTTTGAAAGGAGCCAATGTTGGAGAAAATGTTTTTATCCCAAGATTATCATTAACTTATCTGATGTAAGACTGTATTTCAAATTCTAGAGAATACAATTTACATTGTGGGTATCATATACAATGACAATTAACAAGTTTAAAAGTTAATAATTACACGCATGTCTTTTTTAGAAAAAAAAATCAGTATTTAGCCATAGAAAGTTATATGTCGTAGTTTTTAGAGTAACAAATTATTTTGGTTTGAAGATATTGATATGCAGTGAAAATGAAAAACCAATTAATAAGACAACAAAAATGTTGTGTATAAAAACAATTTTTAGAATCTATAATGATTAGTGATATATTTATGTGTAATTGTTAATAAACTGATCCTCTTTATTTTGTTTATGTACGATTTTGTTGACGTGTGTTTAACGCATGGGTTAAAAAACTAGTTTACTCTAGTTATTACGGTGAAAAGATATTTTACTAGGGATAGGTTAACCTAAGAGTACGAGCAAATGTGGTATTTATTGAGTGTAACAGTGATACCATGTTAGCAGCTGGTATAGTACCACAAACCAATTAAAATCCACCAACCGAACTGATTTGTTGTTGTGGTGAGCAAGGTGCAACAATTTCACTCCCCACATTTGTAAAGTGATTGATTTGTAATATCATGTCAACTTTGTCACCGTTGTACTCAATATATATCAATTATAATTAAGCTTGACAATTGGGTGGGTTGGGTTGAGTTTAGGTTGAGTTAGAATGTGTAATTGGTTGAAACATGTCGAAACCCGTTAGAACACAAATGTCAAACGAGTTGAAATGAGTTTGATCGGAATGAGTCGGGTTGAAACGTCTAACGGGTTAAAACGGGTCAACCCGTTTCAACCCAAACGTTTCCCCAAAAAAAAACATAAATTTAATAACATAAAAAGTCACAAATCAAAATGGGTAACGGTGCTGACTCATTTTGACCCGACTTGACCAGTTAGTATTATTAGGTCGAAACGAGTTACCCGTTTCAATCCAAAAATATTAATGGGTTGGGTCATGTAATTAGTGGGTTGGGTCAGGTGGATTAATGGGTAATGAGTTACAATTGTCAGGCCTAATTATAATGAGTAATTTTAAAAACTTTTAAAGATAAAATTCAATTATAGTGATCAATTATTTTGATTTTCTATCTTTTTGATCTTTTCATTTTTTTTTTGAAAATATTGGTGGTTTAAACATTTTTTTCTTTCTGTTTCTCATATTTCTTCGTTTTATTCTTATTTTTGTAGCTATTAAAAGCGGAAAAATGGAAAATTTCATCAATTTAAACGGGCCTGAATCCATGCCAAAATAATGGGTCTCCGAAACTAAAGAAAAAGCGACCTTCTTTCACTTTGAGCTGGTTTTCGTTGTTCGTTGTCCATCGTATTCTCTCTCCCTAAACACCGCCGAAAAAACACCAAAATCATCCCTAATTCCCACACCTAATGGCAACCCAACTCATCAAAAAACTCACTTCGTTTCTCCTTACCACTACCACCATCTGCCGCAGCCAAACCACCTCATCCCAATACGTTGCCTCCAGAGTCAGAGACCACACCTTTGAAAAACTCATGGACAAATACAAATACCTCCAAAAAGTAATTTACATCTAAGACCTCATTCTTTCAAACCCCATCACCTCCACCCCCTCCATTTCCGTCGACTTCCTCAACCGTCTCTCACAAACCCTCCACCTCAATCATGGCGCCAACGCCTTCCTCTGTCGATACCCCCATATTTTCAGCCTCTACACTGACCCCCTCAAGTCAGAACCTTATTGCAAACTAACCCCTAGGGCAATCCAAATTGTTAATCAAGAAACTACTGCCATTGCTGGCTCCTTGCCGCTTGTTATTGACCGGTTGGTCCAGTTTTTATTGATGTCAACGTCGAAAAGGTTGCCTCTTAGGGCAATTTTCAAGGTGTGGAAGGAGTTTGGTCTGCCTAATGACTTTGAGGATTTGGTAATTTCTCAAAACACTAATATATTTCGATTTCTTGATGCACATGAACCCAATACACATATATTAGAACTTGTTGGTACAGCTGAAAATTACAATTTTAGTGCGGCGGTAGAGAATTGGAGGGTGATGGAGTGTTGTAAAGATAATGCTAGTGTTCATAGGACTGAAATCAGGTATAGTTTTAAAGAAATATAATAAGTATATTTAGCCAAAAACAAAAGAAAAACTTGTTTTTTTCTTTTATGAAAATGAGTCTAGTCCTCCGCTTTTATCTTATTTAAAATAAAAACAACGTCCCCAGGAGAGTCGCCACTGTGAGTGCCTCGTTTTTCGACCGATTCCCCCGCCGATGGGAAGACGGGTGGTTTCAAAACCTTTAAGGCGCGTGGAATACGTCCGGGCTCAATTGTGGACTCAAAATGTGATCAACAGAGTTGCCATTTTTATTTTAAGGAAAACAAAGAAAAACCAAAGATAACTAGATTTGTAAAAGGGTTCGGAGACTAATTTACGAGGTGGGAAGGGGTTAGACATCCAACTCGCCATTTCGGTCTCAAAATAGTTTTTTGACTAAATATATTTTTTTATATTTATTTAACAGTTGAGATAAAAAAATTTAAACTATAGATATGTATATATATAAGGAAATTATTACAAACTTACAACAACCTCCTTCTTGGAGTTACAAATACATTTATAAAAAATTGACCATAATAATGGCTCTTTTTATTGTTATTTTCTTTAAATTTTCGAGCATCACAACTGCTTATTTTTCTTACATTGAACTAGTCTAAATAGCTCTTTTTATAGATAAAAACTTTAAATAGCCTACCTCTTGAAGCGTAAGGGTTTTATCCCATACCAAACTCCTTAGTGGTAGGTCATAGGGTGTACTCGCTCTGGCTTTCAGGGAGAGGAGAGTTTTTTGGCTAATTGATTTCGAGCAGCGTGACTGCTCCGTTTAGTTGCTTTTCGAGATCCGGGCGGCGCAACTGCTTGTTTTTGCTGGATTTGCTGGCTGGCTGGCGTCGGAAATCGGGTAGATCAACTGCTTGTTTTTTACTGATTTGACGTCTGGAATCGGGCAGGGCAACTGCTCTTTTTGGGATTTTTGGACCGGTAAAATATGGCGAAATCTTAGCAGGGCAACTAAGTTTCACTTTGGCCAGAGAGTTTTAGTGTTTGGGGGAGATTTGGCAGAGTTTCGGGCTAAAAGGAAAAATTCCTTCGGTGTTCTCTCAACTGTGCGGTGAACTCACTGCGTAACTTCACTCTTTCACTGTGTGTGACTGTATGTTTTATGTCAGTGAATTCTGAATACCAGATGCCTCTATTTATAGGCTGGGAGAAGGCTTCATTCGTCTTTAAGTTTTATCTTTTGAGCTTCATCGGCTTGTATTGTGCGTTGAGAGAGTTGCACAAAAAGCAAATTGCTACAGTGCATGGGGCACTATTGGGCGCTGCCCATAGGAGGCTTGGGCACGGCGCCTGTGATGGCTATGGTCGGCGCCCAGGGCCATTTTTGTCCTGATTTTTGGCACTTTGGCCCCCTATAATTCACTGTTTATGCATCCTGTTTTTTTCCTTTGCATTTTCAACCAAGTAACTTGTCATTTGTTAGTCCTTTTAATAAGTCTTGATATTTTATGTCATGTTACATACCAGAGGTATGAAATTAGGATGTCTACAGTATCCTAAAATTTATAAATGAACTTTAGTTGCTTTTGGAGCAAATATAATATTTATCTTTATGTTCTTTTTTGATATGGATTAAGCTAACTTTCTTTTTCCCCAATAAAGTTACCATATGCCTTCAAGACACCTAAAATTTAAATGAGTTTTATAAAATTTTACAAAATTTGCACGTAAACATGTAAATAAAACATGAACAATATAAAGTTTTGAGTAGAGTTGTCAAAATGGGTTGGACACGTTGGGTTAGCTCACCCCGTCACCTAAAAGAGGCGGGTTGGGTTGGTATTTCTTAGGCCTGCTATTTTTGGACTGGCCCGCGTTTCCAAATAACGGGTTGAAGTGGATTGTGGGTTGACTCGCCTAGAGGTGTTAAAAAGGATTGGGCCCGTTGGGTTAGCCCGCTCCGCCATCTAAAAATGGTGAGTTGTGTGACGCCCCGCTCCTTCGTTATCTCGGTTTGCGTGCTATACTTGCACTTCTTCCTTGTTGACTGTATGTTTGGGTTTGCGAGAGGGTCTAGATATGTTTGAGAGACCATTTTAAGACCAAAACATTATTAAGAGACTCCATATAGTTGTTGACTTGCTAAAGTCACAAGTCGTGACCCGACGATAGTCGGAATGCGACGCGATTGAAGGTTTGCTTGCGTTTTGTGTTCGTGACCTCGGTTTGGGTCCTAGATCTCTTTAAGATGATTTATTAACATGTTTAGATGCATTAGACTTCAAGTTGGAGGTGTTCCTTAAGTCTATTGATGATTTGGAAGTTTTGGAGATAACGTTCGTCTCTATCGCGTAGTTCGGAAATCGAGTCGCGTAATCGCCTCTCCTTTGGGATTCTTATTTCCCTAGTTGTTATCCAACTTCCTAGAAGTATTTAAGCTTCTTCATTAGCCCTTAGACTTGCCTTAAAAGTCTCCTTTCATTGCTCGTTTGATTTCGAGTTCGTTCGCCGTTTCGGTTGCACGTTGTTGCACCCCTTCCCGGTTTCGCTCCGAGTTGTTTCGGGAGTTGTTCGGGTGTGTTTTAGACTTGTTTTGAGTAAGGTTAGACCTTAAAATGGTTGCCCAAAAGTTTGGGATCATTTAGATCAAGTTTAGACCAAGTTTTGGAGGTTCAGGAGCCGAGGCGCCCGCCTCGCATGGAGTGAGGCGCCCGCCTCAAGTACTGAGAGCAACCTGGTGCAGAGCAGAGCTGAGGCGGCCGCATGGAAGGGAGTGAGGCGCCCGCCTCACTTCCAGAAACCTGTTACGGGATTTTGCCCTGTTTTGTGATTTGTCGAATTATACCTATTCTACCCTCATTAAACCCCCTCTAAACCCTTCCTAACCCCTCATACTTAACCCTAAACATGTCCTAACATTAGTTAGAAGTTAATTAAGGTTAGATTAGTGTTTGATTATCCCTAATCTCCACTAATTGCACTTGAGAAATGCCTATTGTGCCCTTCTTATTTTGGGGGTATAAATACCCAAACCCTTTCACCATTTACTGAAATCTCTCCATTCTTCTTCCCATTCATACGTAAAATAGAGAGAGAGAGAGTCCAAGGGAGATTTCAAGCCCTAGCTTCTTCTCTCCTCGATCCAAGACGATCCAACCACCCGATTTCCTTCAAACTTCGGATTCTTGAAGCCCTCGACGAGTAGAACGACTTCACCGATCGGATTTGTGTTCTCTTGAGTTTTCACTCAAGCTAGGTAAGTTATTTTCCTTTGATTTTGGTTCATTGGCCCTAAGGAAAACAATCTATATGCTATTTGTGGGCAATGAACACTCGTATGCTATGTTTGCCCAATTTTGGGGATTTTTGGAAGTATGAATTTGTTAAGAGCATTTGTAGAGTGATTTCTATGATTGTTGAATATGCTATTACTCTTCATTTTGTGTTTCTAGGCTTGAGCATGCTAGAAATCATGCCTATATGCTATTTGGGTTTATTGTGGAATTATGCCTATGATTGGGACTTTGGATGTATGAACTCACATGATATCATGAGTAGGAACATTTGAGTGGGATTATGAGATTTATAAATTGGGTTTTGATTCATGTTGGGATTTTTGTTGTGAATTTTAGGGCTTGAGAACTTAAGCCCGAATTATCGGATATATTGTTGTTAAATAAAGTGGGTATTAGTGTTGACATGGATGAAAGGTCTAAGGATGAAACTTAGTATGTGGACTCAAGCGGAGTCGAAATAAGTTCACTAGAGTGTTAATGAACTCCGGGTTGAATCCCTACGATATTTGGGTTTTGATTGATTATGATTACGATGAATTCTTGGATTTTAGGCTTGAGAAATAAGCCCGGATTAATTTTGGGATAATTTCTATAAACTTGAATGATGCGCTAAGTTTGGGTTGTATGAGATGTGTATTTGATGAAATGCGGTATTAAGACTCAACGGAGTTGTTTTAGGTTCAATAAGATGTTGGTGAGCCTTAGGTCGAAATCCTACGATGTTCGGGTTTGGTTGGCTTTGATTGTGAGTACTCCGAGAGCATCTCGCTTTGTGTCCCAATTGTGACACCCATGATATAGAGGCTTATGGGGATTTAATTAGGCGTGCTCATTGGGCAGGCATTAGAGACCAACTTATGACCTCGTATTACTTTAAGGAATGATTATTTGAATGAGTTCTCTTAGGGAATTTGGCCGCGTGCACATCAAAGCACTAAGTAGATTATGACTATGGGTTGGTTTTGGTACCCTTGAGATTGGGTTGATAACGCCAAGTATATATGACGATTGGGACTATGATTGGGTCTGTATTGCTTTTATGAATTGACTAATCACTAAGTCTCGATTTATGGTTGTTCTTAGACTAAATAGTAGTCCTTGGTTTAATCCAAGTAGAGGGCTATAGTAGACCTCACATTGTGATTTCTTGAGCTTATATGCTACTTTGATTTGGTGATTACTACTTGAGGATTATGAGTACCTCATTATGTGGTTCTTTTGACTAAACTTATAAGTTGGTTGAATTTGTTAAGTATGTGCAAATATGTGCATTGTTGAAATTGGTGTGTAGAGCTTTATGTCCTACTTGATTTGGTATGCCCGCTATGATCGGTCTTGGTTCTTGTTTGAGCATGAGAGTAATTATCTACTTGTGCATTTCATAAAAGCCCAGTGGCATTATTTGGATTATTTGGTTTGTTTATCAAGTCCGGTGGGACGATGCACGCCTTCACGATTATGGGATTCGTGCTCGCTATGGATCGCCGCACTTGGAATCTCACACACACCTCCATTGTTGGCCGCAATGGGGAAGTAGCCCCTTTGCCGTACGCTAAGTGCCGCATTGGCTTGCTAGCTAAATCGAGTGGTTCTCGATAAAAGTCGATGACGCCACAGGCATCGATGTTGCACGATAAAGATAAAGTATAATATGTATTGCAGCAGAGCAAAGACAACGACATTTGATTTGGGTATCTTCTATCTCTTATGTGGCTTACTATGAGCACTTATATGAAAGATAATGTGCTATATGTTTTATGAAGTTTATGTTACTCGATGACCTAATACTGGGTTTATTGTTGGTATACGATTTAGATGCCATGGGTTTATATATATTGCATGCGTTATGCCATACCACGACATGCTATGCCATACATTTGCATTTAGTAACTTACCGGGTCATTATGACTCATTTCGTGTGTTTGTTTTCCTTAGTTTTGCAAAGGATTGATCCGTTGTAATGCGGCTTTCTGGATAGTGATTCCTAGAAGGTGGTCTTCCCGGCTTTAAGCTTGGATTTAATATTATTATGTTTTGTATCGTGAGAAACGAATGTAAAGTTATGTAGACTTTACTTGGGTAGAGTATGTTAGTACTTTCTTATTGTATTATTTTGGTAGCCGACTTGCTTGGTCGAGCTGTTGTATCCTTTAGAAGTTATTCTCGTGTTATTTCGAGTATGCTCTAGCTTATTCATCTTATTATTGTTGGTATTGTCATCTCCGACGGCGTTAGTCGTGAGACTTGTGTTTAGTTGTTAGAATTTGAATATCTTATTCTTTAGTTGATTTATTCCTCCGCATGTTATAGCCGCTGAGTTGTCGTTATCGTTGGTATTCTTATTTCTTTGCCGGCCTTAGGTTGCCGATGGTTTGTTGTGCGTCGCAATGTTAAGGCCACGCCGAGTCGTAGATTTGTTGAGAGATAGTCGTCTCTCAGCCTTGTAATCTTTAGTTTATAATTATAGGCTTTGGTCCCACTTATGATTGCTTCCGCAGATTTTAGTTTTTGGTTATTCGTTTTTGCCGTTATGGCTTTTCATTCCTGTTTAGAGTTTGTTGGTTCAACTCTTGACTCGCACCACTACGCTTAGCGGGTGCTTGTCCATCTTTTAGCTTGTCTTGACGGCACGACCTTGGGATTCCGCATTGGAGTTCGGGTCGGGCTGTCACAAGTTGAGTTGGTATTTTTTAGACCCGTCATATTTTTGGGTTGACCCACCCCATCCCAAAAACATTAAATGACAGGTTGAAGTGGGTTGTAAGTTGACTCGTCCCAATAACCCATTTTGACAGCTCTAGGTTTGAGTGCTCTTTGTTGGACATGGATGCAACTTAGCCCCCATTAAGATCTCATTATGGTCCCCACTATACCTTCGAGGACATGAGTGTGTGAGAGAGAAAAGAGGGACATGATTCTGGCTATGCATTCATCATTTTCACGTTACAATAATTAATGTTAAAAAAGTAATTTGTAGAGTACATTATACGGTTGTCAATTAATTTTTGTGATTTGTCTGAAACAAATATTATTAGAACCTCTATTGTTAGTCTCATTATGTTTTTTTTTTTATCTCTTTTATCTTTTTGTCAACCATTTATTAATTATTACTAAAACAAAAATCATTTTTGCTTGACGGCTTTTTATAAAAATAAAATGCTAATTACTGTTAAATGTTTTTTACTTGAATTAAAAACTTTTATCATTTCACAGGAAGACCTTTACATCTATTAGTAATATTCTAAAAATCGTTAGGTGTCTATTAGGCGAAAGATCAGTACCTAGCGCCTAGGCGAGGCGTAATTAGGGCCTAGAATTAAAAGATAATTATAATAATTTTTTTTAATTTTTCTAATATAATCTAATTAACAAACATTAAAACTTTTACTTATTCTAATAGTAAATATTATCTAATAATATAAAAAAATATTAAAATAATAGTCATTTTACAATTTACAAGATAATTAACAATTCAATTTCATTAATTAAATTGTAAATCCAAACGGCATCGTTTTACTTGGTGACCCTGCCCAAACCTAAGTATCCAACGCAGTGTCCCTCGAGTCCCGTCCCATTCACAATATGAATATCCCATACGCAGGCGAAAACAAAAGGAAGAGAGGGACTGAGGGAGTCAGGGAAAGAGAGAAGGGTCAGACTGGGGACTGCCTACGCCATCACGCCGTGAGCCATCTGCCGCGGTGCCGCCTGAGGCTGCTAGAGGGCGGAGTACGGGAGGACTGAGGAGGCGAGTAGGCAACTGGAGAGTGGATTGAGCCTTGCGATTTGGGAAGTAATCAAACATTATTTGAGCTTTGAGGTAATCAAAAAACTTAAAACTCCCTCTTCTTTCTTTATTTTATCCGAATTAGGGCTTTTAATTTGGGTTTAAAATAGTTAGATTTAGGGGATGAATTTGGGTAGGAAAACAAGTAAACAAAGGGCTTTTTATTTGGTTTGTTGAAAAACTTGTTGGGTACTTGGGTTTGTCACTTTCGTTCTTGAATTTATATTCAAAATTAGGGTTTTTTTTTTTTTTTAATTTACATATTTGGGTTTGGGAATTTGTTGCGGTTTGGTTTAATGGTTTTTGAGCTATTGTTAATTGTTTAAATGGTAATGTTCAGTGTTAATACGGATTTGCAAAATCGAATTTCTGATCAATTTTTAAGTGACTTTCTTGTATGTTATATTGAAATAGCGTTACGAATGCTTATGTTATTAAACCTATGAAAATGAGTAGAGGACAATTGTGATCAATTTCTATGTCTTTTTTTGTAATAGTTATAATTGTGAACCCACCGCAGAATTTTCCAGGATTCGCAGTTAACATCCATGGCAGCCGTACTCTAAAGCCTAATTGATATGTTAAAGAGATGATTTGCTATCAATTGAATTCAGATCTGGATTTTATGGAGCTCAGTCTCGATGAGTCTTGGATTTTATTTGATTTTGATGGAGTGGTTTATGTTAAACTTCAATTGATGCTTATGAACTTCGATGGACCGTTTTGTGCTGTGTATGGTCCCCAACATTGTTCGACCTTGGTTTCTCTGTTTAAAGATTTGTTTAATTTCATACTTTATATTATCAAATGAAATTTTATCAAAACAATATCTTTACACCAAAATTATCAAATATAATTCTCAGTTGTAGTCTTTCACTAAAAAAACTTAATTGAACATAATCCAACAAGTTGGCACCATTGATTTGAACCTAGACCTATGTTTTTTCTTTCTTTATTTTTTCGAGATGATCAACCTATGCCTATCTATTATAACTAAAAGTATTTTATTATCTATAATCTTAAATTAAGTAGTTCCTGAAATTTTCTAAATTTCCCTATTGATTTTAATCTATGATTATTTCAATAATTTTAATATTTACGACCATAAGCTTAAATGTAATACTATTTCTAAAAAATATTTTGTTTAGTCTTGCAAAGTATCTATAGGTCCGAAGCCCCAAAATTAATCCCAAGTGGAGTAAGACCGGTAAAATTTCCTACCAACTTTTAACCAAACTACATTACTATTTTTTAAATCTTAATTGAAAGTTATTTATATAAGCAGGCTCGTGCTTTTAAATACAAGTTTACTAACTCCAAACACCGTGCGATGCACGGGTAATAACCACTAAATTCCAAGATAAATCAAGCCCTTAATACCAGCAAAAAACAAAAAAAATCAACTTAAAGTCTTCATCAATTTACAAAGAAGATAACCAAATTCATATGCCAAATCTCTAAAACAAATATAAGTGAAGCTACAAAGACCACTTACGTATCTTTGTTGGAAGCTTCATCTCAAAATAATGGTCTCACTTAATCATTTTGCAGATTTTGACTTCATCTTGGGTTTTATGCTTTTATAATATTTTCTAGTTACTCTTGCATGGATTATTTCAAAAAAAAGAATAAGAGATGAGATTCTATTTTTTTTTGGGGGGGGGGTGTCCTAAAGTATAAAGGAACTTCAATTCCTTTTGGAGCAAATAGAATATTTATCTCTATTTTTTTTTACTTTATTTTGTTGAGTGAACAACTTGGGATCTGTTACGGGGAGGATTTACAACCATGGCAACCGTTGTGTGTTTGTGTGGGTGTGTGCTCATGAATTTTGTGGGAATATTTTGCTAAGTGGAATCTTCTTCCTGTTTGTTTTTATACTTTATTTTGTTTGTATCAAATATTAAAAACTCATTTTCATAAAGTTTACCAAACACTTGAATATGTTTTTCGAAGCATTTTCATTAGATTTACCAAGCAACTAAAAATAGAAAATTCATTTTGTGGAAATTAATTTCTGGAAGTCATTTGTGGGAAACAAATAGAGCCTAAGCTTAAAATGTCTCTTCCTCTGTCTCAAAAGGATGATCTATTTTTTTTAAAAATCGCTAAATGAGTGTTCATTTTTTATAAGTTTACTAACATCACCTATTACACCTATCAAGTTTTCATGTGTACTTCAAACTTATGTGGACACCACGTGTATGTATGCTATTAGAATAACTACAAAATTATATGTGGACAACAAGAGCATTAATGAACACTAGTTTTAGGACAACTAATATACTCCTTAAGTCCCTAAATGATCGTCTTCGTGGATTTGATGCATGGTTTAAGGAAACATATTTGACTAGATTATTAATATTATTTTGATGTGTAGAATACTTTAAAGCCCATGTGTTTGTGGTCCATAATTAAAGTAGGATGGAAAGTAAGGGTGAAGTGGTAAAAGTGTTGTCCTAAAAAAGAAAGTTTCAACCAAGATAATTATTTTGGGACGGACGAAAAATAAAAGGACCATAATTTGGGGATAAGAGTATAATTTTATAACTTTAACAATTTACTCTATTTATTACGGTGAAAAGATATTTTACTAGGGATAGGTTAACCTAAGAGTAAGATCGAATGTGGTATTTATTGAGTGTAACGGTGATACCATGTTAGCAGCTGGTATAGTACCACAAACCAATTAAAATCGAACAGAATTTTTGTTGTGGTGAGCAAGGTGCAACAATTTCACTCCCCACATTAGTAAAGTTGCTTTTTACGTTAATAAAGTTGCTTATTAGTGAACTTTGATTGATTTGTAATATCATGTCAACTTTGTCACCTTTGTAGTTTGTACTCAATATATATCAATTATAATTAGGCTTGACAATTGGGTGGGTTGGGTTTAGGTTGAGTTGGAATGAGTAATTGGTTGAAATATGTAGAAACCCGTTGGAACCCGAATGTTAAACTGGTTGAAATGGGTTGGATCAGAATGAGTCTGGTTGAAACGTGTAACAGGTTAAAGCGGGTCGACCCATTTCAACCCAAAAGTTTCCCCAAAAAACATAAATTTAAGAGTAACCCTTAACGCAACACTCAAATCACTAAACGTAACATCATTTAATAGTTGAAATGACAATAATACCCTTACCTCAATCAAAGCAAAAACATTGACATTTTTGTATCAAAGTCATAATAAAACTCATGTTCAATCCATGAACCAATTGTTATTTTTGCATCTGGGTAAATATTTTGAACAGCCATGGCCACTACACGAGCACTCTGCATGTACTATACTCCATACTCATACTATAAAAATAAATAAATATATATATATATATATATATATATATATATATATATTCACACATATTATATCTATTATTATTCATATAAAAAACTAAAAAAAATTATTCAACAAACAAAAAACATCCGCAAATTGAAAACGGATGTTTGGGCAAACATCCGCCTGTATCCAGCGGATGTTTGGTCGAACATCTGCCATTGCCCAGCGATTTTGTTGTTAAACATTCGCATCGTGTCTGCGGTAGTGTGTCTGGAGTGCCGCCGTGCGGTAGCGGCAGTTGCTAGGAAGATCCGCTACTAGCTAGCGGATGTTTTATTAGAAAACAAATGAAGATGTGGCAGATGAAGATGACGGTGGGAGAGTTGGGATGTGATAGAAAGTAGAGGAAAAGAGAGAACGAGGGGGAGATGGCGGTGGGAGAGTATGGATAGGAGAGGGTCTTCTGCTGGGTTATGGGAGGGGAGTTAGAGGGTTTGTTGAGGGATTAATTGAGGGGTTAGGATATTGCAGAAATGAGAGAAAAGGAGAGGAAGATGAGGAGATGAGGAGATGACGGTGGATGAGTTGGGGAATAGGAAAGGGTCTTCTGCTGGGTTATGGTCTTATGGAAGTGGATTTAGAAGGGTTCTTGATAGGAGTAAATGGGTGTGGGTGGGTGTTGAGGGAGTAATTGAGGGGTTATGATTGGTAAATTGAGTCTATGTGTATAGAGGGGTAACGAGGTAATTTAATCTCTTAAATGGTGTTACGTTTAGTAAATTAGGTGTTACGTTCAGGTAAAATGAAATTTAATAGCATAAAAAGGCACAAGTCAAAATGGGTAACGGGACTGACTCGTTTTAACCCGACCCGTTAATATTACTGGGTCGAAACGAGTTACCCGTTTCAACCCAAAAATATTAATGGGTTAGGTTGTGTAGTTAGTGGGTTGGGTCGGGTGGATTAATGGGTAATGGTTACAATTGTCAGGCTTAATTATAATGAGTAATTTTAAAAACTTTTAAAGATAAAATTCAATCATAGTGATCAATTATTTTGATTTCCTATCCTTTTGCTCTTCATTTTTTTTGAAAATATTGGTGCGGTTAAACATGTTTTTTTTTTTCTTCTGTTTCTCATATTTCTTCGTTTTATTCTTATTTTTGTAGCTATTAAAAATGGAAAAATGGAAAATTTTCATCCATTAAAATGGGCCTGAATCCATGCCAAAATAACGAGTCTCCGGAACTAAAGAAAAAGCGGCCTTCTTTCACTTTCAGCTGGTTCTCGTCATCCGTTGTCCATCGTATTCTCTCTCCCTAAACACCACTGAAAAAACACCCAAATCATCCCTGATTCCCACACCTAATGGCAACCCAACTCATCAAAAAACTCACTTCGTTTCTCCTCACCACTACCACCATCTGCTGCCGCAGCCAAACCACCTCGTCCCAATACGTTACCTCCAGAGTCAGAGACCACACCTTTGAAAAACTCATGGACAAATACAAATACCTCCAGAAAGTAATTTACATCCAAGACCTCATTCTTTCGAACCCCATCACCTCCACCCCCTCCATTTCCGTCGACTTCCTCAACCGTCTCTCCCAAACCCTCCACCTCAATCGTGGTGCCAACGCCTTCCTCAGTCGATACCCCCACATTTTCAGCCTCTATCACGACCCCCTCAAGTCAGAACCTTATTGCAAACTAACCCCTTGGGCAATCCAAATTGTTAATCAAGAAACAGCTGCCATTGCTGCCTCCTTGCCAATTGTTATTGACCGGTTGGTCCGGCTTTTATTGATGTCAGCGTCGAAAAGGTTGCCTCTTAGGGCAATTTTCAAGGTGTGGAAGGAGCTTGGCTTGCCCGATGACTTTGAGGATTTGGTAATTTCTCAAAACCCTAATATATTTCGACTTCTTGATGCACATGAACCCAATACACATATATTAGAACTTGTTGGTACAACTGAAAATTACAATTTTAGTGCGGCGGTAGAGAATTGGAGGGTGATGGAGTGTTGTAAAGATGATGCTAGTATTGATAGGACTGAAATCAGGTATAGTTTTAAACAAGCCTACCCGCCCGGAATGAGGTTGAAGAAGAATTTTAGGGCTAAAGTTAAAGAATGGCAAAAAATTCCGTACATTGGGCCTTACGAGGAGTTGGGAGAGAAGAAGGTAAAGATCAGTAAGAATGCGGCAATGCGGTTGGAGAAACGGGCGGTTGGGATTGTTCATGAGTTCTTGAGTTTGACGGTGGAGAAGATGGTGGAGGTGGAGAAGATTAGTCATTTCAGGAAGTGGTTTGGGATTGAGTTGAATATAAGGGATTTGTTCTTGGATCATCCGGGGATGTTTTATTTATCAACTAAGGGAAAGAAGCATACAGTTTTCCTAAGAGAGGCTTATGAGAGGGGGCGTTTGATTGACCCGAATCCGATTTATGATGCTAGGAGGAAGCTTCTTGATCTTGTTGTGTTAGGTCGGCGTGGTTTGAAATCGGGTGATTATGAGTTGAGGAGTGTGGCTGAGAACGAAGAAGAGGGATCCGATGATGTGGAGAGTGATTGAGAAGTTGACTGCTAAAATTTTATGATGAAAGTTTTTTTCCTCCTGCCGAGGGACTTGAGACACTCGATGCAAAAAAACTATTGCTGGCCACACGTAAAGCATGACTCATATGATGGTTTTGTTGGCTTGGAGAACACAAAAAGGATGTGTTTAAGGTAACAATGGTTGGAGTCAGGATACTTGCACATGGAGCGCAGATTGAACTTGTTTGCTGGTTTTGTTTTTATTTGATGATGTCAAAGGAGGGAATTTTCCTGGGAAAATGGATCTATGATGGGTTCTAATTATTCTTGTTATCCATCGGCTTTAAAACCTAGGTGATGGTAACATGATTGAGTTTGCTCCTCCATTTCAGTTATTATGCAGCCTCGGCATCCAAGAACTAGTATTCAGTGTTCAAAAGGTTATTGTTAGAGGTCAGGTGTGCAGTTACTGTCTCTCTAGCTAAAGGAGAGCTTTTGTCTTCTGCGATGACACAAGACTCCTTTTTATGTTCAGCTAGCTTATCCATGAGTGCAAAAGAAACTCCTTTGTTTGCACTTGCAGTTTGCTGGTGCTTGAGTTGACAGATGGAGATTTGGTGGGCATTTTCATCCACAATCAGTCACTCCTGTTTAACATCTTGATTTAACTTGCAATAGGACAGAGGAACCATGAAGATCATCATCCAGGTAAGATGCATTTATGTATATAATGTCCAGCTAAGCTACAATGAAAAACTGAAAAGTGGTATGTTAGCAGCTAATATATCTACTTTGATCTTTATTGCAACTTCCTACGACCTTGAGAGGGCTCCATAAGTTGTTTGCATCAACTAGGTAGGCTTCGATGCCGTCAAATTGTGCTTTAGAAGTTTTTAAAGAAGGCTCCAAGTTCTCTCCAAGTTTATACTCCCTCCATTCCAAGTAAAAAGTCCCCATTTGAAAATAACTTTTTTTAAAAATGACACTAGTAGTCAATTAGTAATACAATGGCACTTTACTAAATTTTTGAAAGTGGACTCTTTAAGTGAAATATCCCAAATTAGAATAGTTGACTCTTTTCTCGGAACGGAGTGAGTATATAATTCTATTTCTCTTTCTTTGAATCTTGTCTGTGACTGTAATGCATATCTATTTATTCTCTGTGAATGTAATAGGGTCCTGCTTACGTTTATTGTAGGTTTACGTCCTAAGAATATACAGTTCTATATATATATGTGTGTGTGTGTGTGTATTTATACCTAAATAGAACTCCATATAAATGTGTTAGCATTTCCAGAATTAAAATCCGCTTCCATAGATGTAACCAACAGTAATTCTTCAAAGCACGATTATTTGGAGGGAAAAGAATTGTAGGGTCTGTGAGAACTAGGAGATGGATGTTGCTAGATTGAAGGAGACTATTCTTTAGACTTTTTTTTTTTCCTTTTGGTGCACAGTGGACTATAATCCTAAGGTTTGTGGATAGTTTATTAGGTTTTATGTATACACAGGATTTTAACACTTCTAGTTTATAAAATCCTATTTACTTGTCAAAAAATAAGGAAAGAAAATAACTGCTACTTTGCAGGTTTCTGAAAGAAATAGTTGCACAAAAGGGAAACAACAAGAACTGGATTACATTGAAGAGAAAAAGAAAAAGGGTAAACTCCACTTGACATTTACGAAACGAAATATAAACATCAATGATACTGCCCTTAGCTTCGATCTAAACCGAGTCCTGAATCTTTAACTGCAATTTTTGAAGTTAAATCTTAATAAAGAAAGTGAAAGTACAATCCCAATTCAGTCGTAAATGCGCAGTCCAGTAATTCATCAGGAAGACGAGGTTAGCCAATTTTCATGTGAATTGGGAATTAGATTTGTGTCTGAACATTAGTACCTGGTTTCAAATTGTTGAGTTCTATGGAGACATAAAAGCTTGAGCCTTCTGAATAGCAAAATCAGCTCCATCTCTTCTTTCTCTTCTTCCTCGCCGACGTTCTGCTCGCAGATTTTCAAGAACAATTTGTTTGGAGTAATACTACAAAGTACAAACTTTCAAGGCAACTAATCAAATCATTTTCAAACAATACATACCGAAAGGGGTTCACCATATAATGATAAAATCTCTAGTTAACATTTGGCACATCAGGATGGAACATTTTTGTGAATCCAAAGAGTTGTATCTATATTAGTATTAAGGATGTTTTTTTTAATTAATTTTTTTGATATTACATAAGATTCAATTAATTGACTTGAAAATAGTGTTACAATATGTTATGTACGACAAAGATTCTACAGAAGTAATATTATAAAGTGGACACCTTATGTGAATCTTGATTACTTTGAATAGTTGATTCAAAAGTTAAAACTAAAAGTCGGATTAACCACACTCTAATTTTCTATCTTTGCATCTTATGTATTGCATTGAGATACTATACTCTTGTACAATGCAATACATGGGGTGTAGAGATAGGAAATTGGGGTGTGGTTATCCAAACTTTAAAATTATTTGTATGAAACTTTGTTTGAAACTATATGATTACTCTTTTTTATTTTTTTTATATATTTAAATTTTAACTTTGTTCCAATGCTATGACACCGGGATTGAACTCATCTCATGTAAGCCTCGTGGGATGACCCTTGTAAGAAAACTCGATCACACATCAATTTTTAAGTTGGAATTAAATTCACTTATCTACAGTATCCTATGTTTTGTTTGAACAACAAAAGTCACTTTTGGGGCATAAAGAGTACAATACTCTTAATGAGATGCATCAATTTCAACCACCAAGACCAATTTGCGCTTGGTGAAGGCGATGCAACTATTCAAACCCCCAATAGATGCAAATTATAATGAAACCAAACCTTCTTGTATCTTTTTTTCGGTACACAATCAATAAATGATTCAAAATTAATGCATCTTTCATGTATCTTAAATTCAAATCAATGCATCATGGTTCACAAATGATATATTGTGATTCAAAGTTGATGCATCTAAAATTCTAAATTCAAAAATGGTGTCCAACTTAAATAAAATTTTATTCAGACATTTCATCAAACAGTTTATATGCATAAAATACAAAACACACAAGTAAATGTATTTTGAGTCACACACAAACACAATGAAGAAGAAGAATAACAACAACAATATGATATGAATAAGTAAAAGAGTGAGAAGCTAGGATGATAAAGACACAATTATATAGTAATCACCGTTCTTCTTCACCAACCAACTCCCCCTCTCTTTCCTCTTCAAACTTTTTTTTTTTTCGGTGAGCAAATTCAACGACAAGGAGAAGGAGAAAGAAACTAACAACTTTCTGTATTTGGGTATTATACAAACAATGTTTCAAAAATAGATTTGGGCGGTTGAAAAAAGAGCGGGAGAGTAGAGCGAATAAATATTTGTGAAAAGGTACCGACAAGTACTTTCTCCCATCTATTACAAGTAAATACTCTTCTTACCCCTCTCCTTAAAAAAAAAAGAAAATAGATTTCTTAAACATATATGCAGTTTGATGAATCAGTGCTTTCTTGAAAATGATATTACCTCCGTTCTAAAACGAGCATCTTATTTATTGACGAAAAACAGAGAGACTTTAGAAACAGGCGGAGTAGCCAAAAATACACAATCAGTTAACAAGGGAAGAGTTGCATTTAATTTAACCTTGAGTCATGGTGGTGGAATTGAGATTTGAGAAC